>CM026401.1:6487653-6539854 GCA_014843695.1 Archivesica marissinica | reverse complement strand
TTGTAGTTGCTTTCAATTGATTGACATATCTGAATGTGGGTTGTAGTTGCTTTCAATTGATTGACATAACAGAAGTTAGGTTGTAGTTGCTTTCAATTGATTGACATATCTGAATGTGGGTTGTAGTTGCTTTCAATTGATTGACATATCTGAATGTGGGTTGTAGTTGCTTTCAATTGATTGACATATCTGAATGTGGGTTGTAGTTGCTTTCAATTGATTGACATAACAGAAGTTAGGTTGTAGTTGCTTTCAATTGATTGACATATCTGAATGTGGGTTGTAGTTGCTTTCAATTGATTGACATATCTGAATGTGGGTTGTAGTTGCTTTCAATTGATTGACATATCTGAATGTGGGTTGTAGTTGCTTTCAATTGATTGACATAACAGAAGTTAGGTTGTAGTTGCTTTCAATTGATTGACATAACAGTAGTTAGGTTGTAGTTGTATTAACCAATATTCATGTTTCAATGTGTGCACTTGTATGGTGTATCCGGTTGCAGACGGTGTATAAAATGCCTGTTGACCAGTTTTAACTGAACGTTTTCACTGAATTCCGTTGAAACATTCCTTGATGAAACAAACATTGAAAAAAAACACGACAAGAAACATACAGGCCTTGTAACAATGTGACCACTTCACAGAAATGGCATGTCCTGATTCAAACACAAAAACAATTATCAGATGACAAGAATTCCTCTGTTGATGAAAGAACTATTTGTCTTCCATTTTGATTGAAATCTTACATAATGACATTTGATAAGCCCACAAAACAATTAGTGTATTATATACAACTGGGATATTAATGGATCTAGTAATGCCTAATCGACTGTATGATTGACATGCTTAAAACGTAAATTATTGTTATCCAGCGGTATCTCTATATAACACAAGTCAGTCATCTTAAAACATATCTGTGAATGCACAGTCCCACAAATATGTGAAAGTATTTAACCCTTTCCTTTATAGAGATTTAGGTTAATATACTATTATATCTGCAGCCATTTAGCTATCATGCAGTGGATAAGTAGTCGCCATATCTATGTATGTATGTTCCATTAATGTCAAACCCCTTGCGGGGATGTAGACATGTTTTCCTGGGCAAGCTTAGCCGACCTAAGTGGTTAACCAGTACAAAGCAATGTGTGTGAGGTGCCTTGCTCAATGACACTACATACGTGGCCTGACCGAGTATCGAACCTGGGACAATCGATTCCAAATCCGACGCTCTACCACTGGACCACAGATGCCACTATATATCTATCTCACCTCCATAGATATTACTGGGACTACATGAGATTCTGGCCTTTATTATGAACATTGGTTTGGCTACCACATTGTTAATGTATGTCATATTGGAATGGCATCAAGAGGTGCTTCTATGAGGGAAAGGGTTAAAGATTTCACTTGCCATAACATTCGAAGGTCAAGGTCACACAGTGTTGAAAGTCAAGCTTTCCATCGATTTAAGATTCTAAAGATATATCCACTATTATGTTCCACATGACGACACAGTTACAATACATTATGATATATCCACTATTATGTTCCACATGACGACACAGTTACAATACATTATGATATATCCACTACTATGTTCCACATGACGACACAGTTACAATACATTATGATATATCCACTACTATGTTCCACATGATGACACAGTTACAATACATTATGATATATCCACTACTATGTTCCACATGACGACACAGTTACAATACATTATGATATATCCACTACTATGTTCCACATGACGACACAGTTACAATACATTATGATATATCCACTACTATGTTCCACATGACGACACAGTTACAATACATTATGATATATCCACTACTATGTTCCACATGACGACACAGTTACAATACATTATGATATATCCACTACTATGTTCCACATGACGACACAGTTACAATACATTATGATATATCCACTACTATGTTCCACATGACGACACAGTTACATACATTATGATATATCCACTACTATGTTCCACATGACGACACAGTTACAATACATTATGATATATCCACTACTATGTTCCACATGACGACACAGTTACAATACATTATGATATATCCACTACTATGTTCCACATGACGACACAGTTACAATACATTATGATATATCCACTACTATGTTCCACATGACGACACAGTTACAATACATTATGATATATCCACTATTATGTTCCACATGACGACACAGTTACAATACATTATGATATATCCACTACTATGTTCCACATGACGACACAGTTACAATACATTATGATATATCCACTACTATGTTCCACATGACGACACAGTTACAATACATTATGATATATCCACTACTATGTTCCACATGACGACACAGTTACAATACATTATGATATATCCACTACTATGTTCCACATGACGACACAGTTACAATACATTATGATATATCCACTACTATGTTCCACATGACGACACAGTTACAATACATTATGATATATTCACTACTATGTTCCACATGACGACACAGTTACAATACATTATGATATATCCACTACTATGTTCCACATGACGACACAGTTACAATACATTATGATATATCCACTACTATGTTCCACATGACGACACAGTTACAATACATTATGATATATCCACTACTATGTTCCACATGACGACACAGTTACAATACATTATGATATATCCACTACTATGTTCCACATGACGACACAGTTACAATACATTATGATATATCCACTACTATGTTCCACATGACGACACAGTTACAATACATTATGATATATCCACTACTATTATCCACATGACGACACAGTTACAATACATTATGATATATCCACTACTATGTTCCACATGACGACACAGTTACAATACATTATGATATATCCACTACTATGTTCCACATGACGACACAGTTACAATACATTATGATATATCCACTACTATGTTCCACATGACGACACAGTTACAATACATTATGATATATCCACTATTATGTTCCACATGACGACACAGTTACAATACATTATGATATATCCACTACTATGTTCCACATGATGACACAGTTACAATACATTATGATATATCCACTACTATGTTCCACATGATGACACAGTTACAATACATTATGATATATCCACTACTATGTTCCACATGACGACACAGTTACAATACATTATGATATATCCACTACTATGTTCCACATGACGACACAGTTACAATACATTATGATATATCCACTATTATGTTCCACATGACGACACAGTTACAATACATTATGATATATCCACTACTATGTTCCACATGACGACACAGTTACAATACATTATGATATATCCACTACTATGTTCCACATGACGACACAGTTACAATACATTATGATATATCCACTACTATGTTCCACATGACGACACAGTTACAATACATTATGATATATCCACTACTATTATCCACATGACGACACAGTTACAATACATTATGATATATCCACTACTATGTTCCACATGACGACACAGTTACAATACATTATGATATATCCACTACTATGTTCCACATGACGACACAGTTACAATACATTATGATATATCCACTATTATGTTCCACATGACGACACAGTTACAATACATTATGATATATCCACTATTATGTTCCACATGACGACACAGTTACAATACATTATGATATATCCACTACTATGTTCCACATGACGACACAGTTACAATACATTATGATATATCCACTACTATGTTCCACATGACGACACAGTTACAATACATTATGATATATCCACTACTATGTTCCACATGACGACACAGTTACAATACATTATGATATATCCACTATTATGTTCCACATGACGACACAGTTACAATACATTATGATATATCCACTACTATGTTCCACATGACGACACAGTTACAATACATTATGATATATCCACTACTATGTTCCACATGACGACACAGTTACAATACATTATGATATATCCACTACTATGTTCCACATGACGACACAGTTACAATACATTATGATATATCCACTACTATGTTCCACATGACGACACAGTTACAATACATTATGATATATCCAGCTCTTTGCTGTTCGGATAGTGGATCTAAAACACTTCACTGAATATCAAACAACATAGATCCTGATCAGATGTGTTCCGCCGCGGCTGAACTGGATCTATGTTGTTTGCAAAAGTGATTTTATTTACTCAGAAGGCAAAGGGTTAATTAATTTATTTTATTTATATTTCAGGTTTTACGCCTGCATCACCACCATTACGGGCTATATCGCCGGCGGGCAGTTTACCTAACAACACCTTTCCTGGGCAGGCTCCAGCGGTTAACCAGTACTTGGGTGCACCAACCTCCGTAAGAAACTGCCAACTTTTTCATATAAATGAGACATGGCCTGAGCGGGGCTCGAACCCATGACCATCCGTGATGATAGGTTACAGTGGTATACAAGTCAGTGACCTTAACCACTTGACCACGGAGGCGGACTCAAGGGGTTAATTAAGCATGGGTGGAACATTTGAATGAAATGTCACAAGCCCTACTTTCAAGGGAAAATATGACACATTTGTTATCTGCTCACTACTGTTCCTACCACACCAGGGTCACTGCAAGACACTTAAATCCACATTGCCTCGTCTCTCTCCCTCATGGTTGGTGACGTGGGGAATGAGGTCTCGAAAAAAGATTATTCTAATGTAAAAAAACTTTTTTCTAAATCCAGCTGAAACAACTTTGTATAAACCAAGGTATTCTAATCCGACAAATAGTCATTCCAAATTATATTTATTCCTCAATAGTGAATAATTTCCCCAAAAATATCTTCAATATATAAATAGTCATTCCAAATTATATTTATTCCTCAATAGTGAATAATTTCCGCAAAAATATCTTCAATATATTTGTATCACACAGGCAACCACTCACTACATAGTTCTAGTCTATAATACAGACATATATCTCAATTTCTTCAACTTGTTCTTTTGCCTGTGGGGAACTACTGTTATTACCCTGATCATTATGTTCATGTTATGTGAGCGTACACCTGTGAAATTAGCAAATAATCACAACAATAATCTCTAACCTGCAACAATAATCTCTCAACTCAACCAAATTACGCTTTGACATTTCAAATAATTGACATCTGTCACGCTTTCTAAAAAGTCTTGTCTCACAAATTCTGGAACATTATTTGTAAAATACCTAAATAAGTAAATGCCCAAATCATTATCCATAGATATATATGAACAGCAAATTTTGAAAGACTTACCTTTTGAAGTGAATTAAGATTGAAGGTTTGTTCGCCTCTCCATAGGCTGGCTGTATGTAGTACATAATAATATGATGGGGAAAATAACAAAAACATGCTACAGATCAAATTTGGAAACATTACTATTGGCTAACAAGAAGAAGTCATATTCCTGTAAATGGCATTACAATGTTTCGAGTGTCCCGTGCTGTATGCGCGTGTCCCGTGCTGTATGCGCGTGTCCTGTGCTGTATGCAAGTGTCCCATGCTGTATGCGAGTGTCCCGAGCTGTATGTGAGTGTCCCATGCTATATGTGAGTGTCCCGAGCTGAATGTGAGGTCCCGAGCTGTATACGAGTGTCCTGAGCTGTATGTGAGGTCCTGAGCTGTATGCGAGTGTCCCGAGCTGTATGTGAGTGTCCCCTGCTATATGTGAGTGTCCCGTTCTGTATGTGAGTGTCCTGAGCTGTATGTGAGTGTCCCGAGCTGTATGTGAGTGTCCCGAGCTGTATGTGAGTGTCCCGTTCTGTATGTGAGTGTCCCGTTCTGTATGTGAGTGTCCCGTTCTGTATGTGAGTGTCCTAAGCTGTATGTGAGTGTCCCGAGCTATATGTGAGTGTCCCGAGCTGTATGAGAGTGTCCCGAGCTGTATACGAGTGTCCTGAGCTGTATGTGAGTGTCCCGAGCTGTATGTGAGTGTCCCGAGCTGTATGCGAGTGTCCCAAGCTGTATGCGAGTGTCCCAAGCTGTATGCGAGTGTCTCGAGCTATATGTGAGTGTCCCGAGCTGTATCCGAGTGTCCCGAGCTGTATCCGAGTGTCCCGAGCTGTATCCGAGTGTCCAAACATGGTGGACACAAAACATGGTGGAGACACAAACACGATGGAGACACAAAACATGGTGGAGACACAAACATGGTGGAGACACAAAACATGGTGGAGACACAAACATGATGGAGACACAAAACATGGTGAAGACACAAACAAGGTGGAGACACAAACAAGGTGGAGACACAAACATGGTGGAGACACAAAACATGGTGGAGACACAAAACATGGTGGAGACACAAAACATGGTGGAGACACAAAACAACATTGTGGGGAGAGTGTAGGGACATAAAACTGCCATTCTGCATATAAACCATTACTCATCCTGGGTTCATTACTGTAGATTTACAAAGGGATGATTTACTGTAATTCACTGGGGTAGAAGATAAGGTCTGTAGATTTACCACTAACCAGGCGATGATCTACTGTAATCCACTGGGGTAGAAGATAAGGTCTGTAGATTTAACAGCAGAGAGAAAGGTCTTTGACCTCATAGACTGATCTATCTCAGCATGTTTGGTGTATTTTTAAACTGTTTTTCCAGTAGATTAAGATAACAGAAATGGCCCATTGGAAACAGGTCTACTTCATTCTTCTCTCAATTACATTTGGAATTCAAAGGGCACAAATGTTACATGTTTATATTATTGTCATTCCTGCTTGCCAAGACCACACCAGATGTAGAATTTCTATTGTTAGTTAGTTTTGGTCAAGTACAGTCCAGACAGGATGGAGGCTGGGGGAGGCTGGGGGGCTGGCTTGGGGTCTAATCGTAATCAGTAAACGTGATTAGTTTATACAAATTTATTTTAGCTCTATTGTGAAACAAGTTCTTTCAACAATATGTTGCGTTATAATAAATGTGATTTTATCCACATCATGTTAGTTAATTGATAAACACTAAATTTACAGATGTTTTACCCATTGGATATACTGTCGAGATATAGCAACATAATAATTATAATATGAGAAAGTGGAAGCAAATTGATAGCATGTTGTGCAAAGGAAACAACGATAAAAACAGAGGAAACCACTTAAGAGGACCTACATACTTTTAGGGAGTATTCAGGGGTAGTAACTGACCGATGTCTCTCATTAATCGTAATTCTTTGAGTAATCGTGAAGTAATCTGTAATCATAGATTTTCGTGATTACAAGTAATCATAATCGTAATCGATTACATATGCAAGTAACTAACCCCAGGTCTGGTACAGTCCAACCCCTGTCAATGACCACCTCCGAATAACGACCATCTCATCTCTACAGATCACGACTTTAATGTCCAGTCACATAATCAATGCATTTAAAATACCACCGGTCAACATACACCATGAATGTGTTCATGGGAGATACTGGACCATCTCATCTCTACAGACCACCGGTCAACATACACCATGAATGTGTTCATGGGAGATACTGGACCATCTCATCTCTACAGACCACCGGTCAACATACACCACGAATGTGTTCATGGGAGATACTGGACCATCTCATCTCTACAGACCACCGGTCAACATACACCACGAATGTGTTCATGGGAGATACTGGACCATCTCATCTCTACAGACCACCGGTCAACATACACCATGAATGTGTTCATGGGGAGATACTGGACCATCTCATCTCTACAGACCACCGGTCAACATTCACCATGAATGTGTTCATGGGGAGATACTGGACCATCTCATCTCTACAGACCACCGGTCAACATTCACCATGAATGTGTTCATGGGGAGATACTGGACCATCTCATCTCTACAGACCATCGGTCAACATACACCACGAATGTGTTCATGGGGGATACTGGACCATCTCATCTCTACAGACCACCGGTCAACATTCACCACGAATGTTCATGGGGGATACTGGACCATCTCATCTCTACAGACCACCGGTCAACATTCACCATGAATGTGTTCATGGGGAGATACTGGACCACTCATCTCTACAGACCACCGGTCAACATCACCATGAATGTGTTCATGGTGGATACTGGACCATCTCACTCTACAGACACCGGTCAACATTCACCACGAATGTGTTCATGGGGGATACTGGACCGTCTCATCTCTACAGACCACCGGTCAACATTCACCGTGAATGGTTCATGGGGACACTGGACCATCTCATCTCTACAGACCACCGTCAACAACACCATGAATGTGTTCATGGGGAGACACTGGACCATCTCATCTCACAGACCACGGTCAACATACACCATGAATGTGTTCATGGGGAGACACTGGACCATCTCATCTCTACAGACCACCGGTCAACATTCACCACGAATGTGTTCATGGGAGATACTGGACCATCTCATCTCTACAGACCACCGGTCAACATACACCATGAATGTGTTCATGGGGAGATACTGGACCGTCTCATCTCTACAGACCACCGGTCAACATTCACCATGAATGTGTTCATGGGAGATACTGGACCATCTCATCTCTACAGACCACCGGTCAACATACACCATGAATGTGTTCATGGGGAGATACTGGACCATCTCATCTCTACAGACCACCGGTCAACATACACCACGAATGTGTTCATGGGAGATACTGGACCATCTCATCTCTACAGACCACCGGTCAACATACACCATGAATGTGTTCATGGGGGGATACTGGACCGTCTCATCTCTACAGACCATCGGTCAACATACACCATGAATGTGTTCATGGGGAGATACTGGACCATCTCATCTCTACAGACCACCGGTCAACATTCACCGTGAATGTGTTCATGGGGATACTGGACCATCTCATCTCTACAGACCACCGGTCAACATTCACCGTGAATGTGTTCATGGGAGATACTGGACCATCTCATCTCTACAGACCATCGGTCAACATACACCGTGAATGTGTTCATGGGAGATACTGGACATACCAAATGTCACACCTCACATTCCACTTGGGGAGAGGGGACATAACTCCACATATACATTTCGAGACCAAATGATTTGTTTGTTCGTTTCGGGGGGTTTAATATTGCACCAACAGAAAGGTCACATGGCAACTCTCCAACTATTATCGGTGGAGTAAGACTTCAGGTGCCAACCACGATTGCTTCCTCACATGAAATCATTCGCCACCAAGTGTGATTCGAACTTACAGCAGTGAGGGTTAAGTGAAGTGTGATTCGAACTTACAGCAGTGAGGTGTAAGTGAAGTGTGATTCGAACTTACAGCAGTGAGGGCTAAGTGAAGTGTGATTCAAACTTACAGCAGTGAGGTGTAAGTGAAGTGTGATTCGAACTTACAGCAGTGAGGTGTAAGTGAAGTGTGATTCGAACTTACAGCAGTGAGGGCTAAGTGAAGTGTGATTCGAACTTACAGCAGTGAGGTGTAAGTGAAGTGTGATTCGAACTTACAGCAGTGAGGGTTAAGTGAAGTGTGATTCGAACTTACAGCAGTGAGGTGTAAGTGAAGTGTGATTCGAACTTACAGCAGTGAGGGCTAAGTGAAGTGTGATTCGAACTTACAGCAGTGAGAGTTAAGTGAAGTGTGATTCGAACTTACAGCAGTGAGGTGTAAGTGAAGTGTGATTCGAACTTACAGCAGTGAGGGTTAAGTGAAGTGTGATTCGAACTTACAGCAGTGAGGTGTAAGTGAAGTGTGATTCGAACTTACAGCAGTGAGGTGTAAGTGAAGTGTGATTCGAACTTACAGCAGTGAGGGCTAAGTGAAGTGTGATTCGAACTTACAGCAGTGAGGTGTAAGTGAAGTGTGATTCGAACTTACAGCAGTGAGGGTTAAGTGAAGTGTGATTCGAACTTACAGCAGTGAGGTGTAAGTGAAGTGTGATTCGAACTTACAGCAGTAAGGGCTAAGTGAAGTGTGATTCAAACTTACAGCAGTGAGGTGTAAGTGAAGTGTGATTCGAACTTACAGCAGTGAGGGCTAAGTGAAGTGTGATTCGAACTTACAGCAGTGAGAGTTAAGTGAAGTGTGAGTCGAACTTACAGCAGTGAGGTGTAAGTGAAGTGTAATTCGAACTTACAGCAGTGAGGGTTAAGTGAAGTGTGATTCGAACTTACAGCAGTGAGGTGTAAGTGAAGTGTGATTCGAACTTACAGCAGTGAGGGTTAAGTGAAGTGTGATTCGAACTTACAGCAGTGAGGTGTAAGTGAAGTGTGATTCGAACTTACAGCAGTGAGGGCTAAGTGAAGTGTGATTCGAACTTACAGCAGTGAGAGTTAAGTGAAGTGTGATTCGAACTTACAGCAGTGAGGTGTAAGTGAAGTGTGATTCGAACTTACAGCAGTGAGGGCTAAGTGAAGTGTGATTCGAACTTACAGCAGTGAGGGCTAAGTGAAGTGTGATTCGAACTTACAGCAGTGAGGTGTAAGTGAAGTGTGATTCGAACTTACAGCAGTGAGGGTTAAGTGAAGTGTGATTCGAACTTACAGCAGTGAGGTGTAAGTGAAGTGTGATTCGAACTTACAGCAGTGAGGGCTAAGTGAAGTGTGATTCGAACTTACAGCAGTGAGGGTTAAGTGAAGTGTGATTCGAACTTACAGCAGTGAGGTGTAAGTGAAGTGTGATTCGAACTTACAGCAGTGAGGGCTAAGTGAAGTGTGATTCGAACTTACAGCAGTGAGGGCTAAGTGAAGTGTGATTCGAACTTACAGCAGTGAGGTGTAAGTGAAGTGTGATTCGAACTTACAGCAGTGAGGTGTAAGTGAAGTGTGATTTGAACTTACAGCAGTGGGGCTAAGTGAAGTGTGATTCGAACTTACAGCAGTGAGGGCCAAGTGAAGTGTGATTCGAACTTACAGCAGTGAGGTGTAAGTGAAGTGTGATTCGAACTTACAGCAGTGAGGTGTAAGTGAAGTGTGATTCGAACTTACAGCAGTGAGGGCTAAGTGAAGTGTGATTCGAACTTACAGCAGTGAGAGTTAAGTGAAGTGTGATTCGAACTTACAGCAGTGAGGTGTAAGTGATTTGAAGTCAACGACTAACTACTCGGCCACGGAGACACTTTCAGACTGATGGAGATGTCATGTGGGCAAATGTCCCAGATTCGATTTTACATGGGTGAACATAAAATTCTTGCCATGTTTTGTCAATATTTATATTATTCCACTTGAAGCAAGAAATCCATGGAATGATAAAATACATCATTCTTAGATAGCAAAAATCAAAATATATTTCTTCACAGATCTTTATCCATTCAATGTCTTCTGATATATATTTCAATAGCTTTGTATATATGGTCACAAATGCCACTTACCATCTTCTCAAACATAAATCATTCTTTGATATCACAAAGTGTATTTATTTCCCCATAGTATAATGTGAAATACACTTCTTGATAAGATTTTATCAAGAAATATATTTTGATATTAGTTCAAGTTTCTGATACCTGCTGAGGGAAACAAAATTGCTGTTAAATTAACCTGGCATTCCATGTTCTGGAGCTTACGACATGTTGCAACATACTGGTGCGGGCCATTGCTGTACAGGAAGAGTGGGGACTATCAGTTGAAATCAGTACACAGCCAGACATTGCTGCACAGGAAGATATCAGTACACAGCCAGACATTGCTGTACAGGACGATATCAGTACACAGCCAGACATTGCTGTACAGGACGATATCAGTACACAGCCAGACATTGCTGCACAGGAAGATATCAGTACACAGCCAGACATTGCTGTACAGGACGATATCAGTACACAGCCAGACATTGCTGTACAGGACGATATCAGTACACAGCCAGACATTGCTGTACAGGAAGATATCAGTACACAGCCAGACATTGCTGCACAGGAAGATATCAGTACACAGCCAGACATTGCTGTACAGGACGATATCAGTACACAGCCAGACATTGCTGTACAGGAAGAGTGGGGACTATCAGTTGATATCAGTACATAGCCAGACATTGCTGCACAGGACGATATCAGTACACAGCCAGACATTGCTGTACAGGAAGAGTGGGGACTATCAGTTGATATCAGTACATAGCCAGACATTGCTGTACAGGACGATATCAGTACATAGCCAGACATTGCTGCACAGGAAGATATCAGTACACAGCCAGACATTGCTGCACAGGAAGTGTGGGGACTATCAGTTGATATCAGTACATAGCCAGACATTGCTGCACAGGAAGATATCAGTACACAGCCAGACATTGCTGTACAGGACGATATCAGTACACAGCCAGACATTGCTGCACAGGAAGTGTGGGGACTATCAGTTGATATCAGTACATAGCCAGACATTGCTGCACAGGACGATATCAGTACACAGCCAGACATTGCTGTACAGGAAGAGTGGGGACTATCAGTTGATATCAGTACATAGCCAGACATTGCTGTACAGGACGATATCAGTACACAGCCAGACATTGCTGCACAGGAAGTGTGGGGACTATCAGTTGATATCAGTACATAGCCAGACATTGCTGCACAGGACGATATCAGTACACAGCCAGACATTGCTGTACAGGAAGAGTGGGGACTATCAGTTGATATCAGTACATAGCCAGACATTGCTGTACAGGACAATATCAGTACATAGCCAGACATTGCTGTACAGGACGATATCAGTACACAGCCAGACATCGCTGTACAGGAAGAGTGGGGACTATCAGTTGATATCAGTACATAGCCAGACATTGCTGCACAGGACGATATCAGTACACAGCCAGACATTGCTGTACAGGAAGAGTGGGGACTATCAGTTGATATCAGTACATAGCCAGACATTGCTGCACAGGACGATATCAGTACACAGCCAGACATTGCTGTACAGGAAGATATCAGTACACAGCCAGACATTGCTGTACAGGACGATATCAGTACACAGCCAGACATTGCTGTACAGGACGATATCAGTACACAGCCAGACATTGCTGTACAGGAAGTGTGGGGACTATCAGTTGATATCAGTACATAGCCAGACATTGCTGCACAGGACGATATCAGTACACAGCCAGACATTGCTGCAGAGGAAGAGTGGGGACTATCAGTTGATATCAGTACATAGCCAGACATTGCTGTACAGGACGATATCAGTACACAGCCAGACATTGCTGTACAGGAAGTGTGGGGACTATCAGTTGATATCAGTACATAGCCAGACATTGCTGCACAGGACGATATCAGTACACAGCCAGACATTGCTGTACAGGAAGTGTGGGGACTATCAGTTGATATCAGTACATAGCCAGACATTGCTGCACAGGACGATATCAGTACACAGCCAGACATTGCTGCAGAGGAAGAGTGGGTACTATCAGTTGATATCAGTACACAGCCAGACATTGCTGCAGAGGAAGAGTGGGTACTATCAGTTGATATCAGTACACAGCCAGACATTGCTGCAGAGGAAGAGTGGGTACTATCAGTTGATATCAGTACACAGCCAGACATTGCTGCAGAGGAAGAGTGGGTACTATCAGTTGATATCAGTACACAGCCAGACATTGCTGCAGAGGAAGAGTGGGTACTATCAGTTGATATCAGTACACAGCCAGACATTGCTGCAGAGGAAGAGTGGGTACTATCAGTTGATATCAGTACACAGCCAGACATTGCTGCAGAGGAAGAGTGGGTACTATCAGTGTTAAGCACATTGTGCGATGTACAATCTCAATACAGTACATGTTTATCTCAATTGCATCAGCAATGGTTTCTATGTATATAAAGTGCATCGGTTATATTACAATATTATAAACATTTCTGACATGAAATGAGAAGTTGCTATCATCAATTTCATCATGTTTATTGCGTAAACTATCAAATAATGTCGATATATAAAGCACTTACATTTTGTTTTCAAAATTCTTCAGCGGTTAAAGCCAGAAAGACGTACTTCGTTTCTTCAACAGACAGAAGGAATAAACATTGACCAAGAAGAACAGATGCAGGATGCAAGATGACCAGAAAATATACACATCCAAAACATAGATCAGACATTAGCTGCCAAGGAAAGTATTCAGACACACAGACAGACGGACATAAAGAACCCAATTCCTATCATCCCAGAAAACCATTCTATCATCTGCAGAATAGACTGGTATTGGGATAAGTAAGTCTAACCCTTTGCCAGCTGAGTAAATAAAATCACATTTGCAAACAACATAGATCCACATCAATAGCGGCGTAGCACCACGTCTGATCAGGATCTATGTTGTTTGCTATTCAGCCAAGTGTTTTAGCTCCACTATCCAAATAGCAAACAGCATAGAGCCTGATCAGACGACTCTATGCTGTTTGCAAAAACGACTATAGTCGTGATTAGCAGGTTATAGGTTAATGGGCTATCACGAACGAAAATTCTAATGAACACGGGAATTCCTGTGTAGAAACCCTTGGCCTACAGTAGATAATTTCACCGTGCTTAACCCATTCAACACCAAGTAACTGCCATAGACTGGTCCATGACATTTTTAGACCAATTAAATTAATAAGAAAATTACATTTGGATCAGTTCATTTATCAAAATGGGTAAATTATTTTTTAAAAATTGTAATATTACTGGCAAAAAGTGCAGATCCTGATGAGACGGCTCGTCACGAGCCGGCTCATCTGGATCTACACTTTTTGTAAGCCTATTTAGAGGTCTGTGGTGTTGAAAGGGTTAACTCTTTGCATGCTGTCGATAAAATTAACAGTCAAATATGTCGCTAAATTTCAATAAAATTGTGTCGTAGGAACACAGTTCTAATGAAAATCCACGACATATTTGCAAAGCTTTCAGCTTCAAATACGAAAGACACATTGATGTATTGTCCACTGGCTACAATATTTGAACTATTTATAGCCTTTATTTTACCCAGCATGTAATGAGTTAGTTTTGGACAAACATCAGTGGATTTTACACTGGAATTAGTGGATAATTGCTCTTAGCAGTGAAAACAAGTCAAACATTTCCTGGTATTTCATTAGAATTATGTCATAACGACCCAATTCCTAGAAATTCCATGACATAATTCCAGAGAGTTTTCAGTTACAAATAAGAAAAACACATTAGTGAATTGTTGCCTGCTACAATCATTTGAACTATTTATAGCCCTTCATTTTACCCAGCATGCAAAGCCAGCAGTTTTAAATACTAATATCCTCATTTGTTTTATGGATCAATGCATACGCACCTTTAATTTCTATTATCCTATTTTCACATGGGCATTAATTCTAGTACACTTCACCGAGATACATCTCTCCAATGTTACAAAAAACCAGATCCAAGTTTGAACGCTTTCATCGGGAGAGTTACAACAGACACCGAAAAATCATCATAAAAACTTCAACAGTGTAATCTACAACATTGCTTATTCTCCATTACTTTGTACTGCCAATTTTTGATGTAATGTTCTGATTGGTGAAGTCAACCTCCGTATCTCCTTCCAGGCCCACTGATAGCAAATACAGAAACAATAATATTGGCTACCACTTTGTATTGATCAGGTATACCGTATTTAAAAATACTTATCAGGGTATTTTTAGAATCGACAGAGCAAAAGTTCTTACCAAGTTCAGTAATAATGAGGTACATATTCAGGTACATAGCGGATCATATTTTCTAAAAGAATCAAGGTCAATGGTTATTTAAGATTTTTAATACATTTTATCACAAAGTCGATCATAAGTCACGTACAAATTTTTATGTAATTAAAATATTTGGAAGATTATACACGACACATTCACGGAAATTAGTCTGATATCTGGACTGAATCGCTTTTAAACAGTTTCGGTTTAAAACAATTCTGGCTTAGACAGTTATACGGTTTGGAGAGGTTTCGCTGTATTCTTGGTTTGTCATCTTTTGAAATATATTTTCATTTCTAGCATTTATTTTCACGAAACATGAATTTGAAATATAATATCATTTTGCAACAAGAAAATAGAACTCCTGCAAAAATATTATGGTCAAACGTATTTCAGAGTCCCTTTATTTTCTTGGAATGGGCATACACCTAAATTAATGCTTGGCTATTATAATAGAAGGCTGTGCTCCAGTCTGATTCCCAGAAATCTTTTTTAAAAACTTTATTCTACAATGATTGTGAAACAAGCATTAACAACTTATATTAATCACTCTCGTTGGCACTGATGAAAGCATATATGTGGTCGTTCGTGTGGGAGGAAACCGGAGTACCCGTAGAAAAGCCACCTGTCTGATCTGGCGACCACCGTAAAATCTCACATACTTCCCAGTCTGGGGATCTAACCCAGGTTGCATTGGTGAGAAGCGAGCGCGCTAACCACTGCGCTAATCAGGTTGCATTGGTGAGAAGCGAGCGCGCTAACCACTGCGCTAATCGGAGATCCAGAAATCTTAGAACTATGCTTCTTGATTCTTCTCCAACTAATACGGTTCAACTCTTTGCACGCTAGCGGTGGAAATGTTAGTCAAATATGTCACGCAATTTCCTTAGAATCGCGTCACAACAACAGAATTCTAATCAAATTCCTTGAAACAATTCCAGAGTTTGTTGTTGCAAATAAGAAAAACCTATTAATGAATTGTCGCCTGCTACATGTTTTAAGTCAAAAATGGAATTTGCTCTGTTCTGTTCTGTTAAAAAACTATATATATAATTCAGCTCTCATATGTAATTAACCCATTCAACACCAAGTAACTCACATGGACTGGTCCATGATATTCACAAACCAATAAATGAATCAGAAAATCACATTTGGACAAGTTCATTTATCAAAATGGGTAATTATGTCTTAAAATAGTCATATCACTGGCAAAAAGTGCAGATCCTGATGAGACGGCTCGTCATGAGCCGGCTCATCTGGATCTACACTTTTTGTAAGCCTATTTAGAGGTCTGTGGTGTTGAAAGGGTTAATGAATTGTCGCCTGCTACAATTATTTGAACTATTTATAGCCTTTATTTTACCCAGCATGCAAAGAGTTAATAGAGATCTGGCAGGAAGTGGAGCATACCTTCAACTATTTGGAAACAGTTCAATGCTACCTCGAGGTATGATGGAAACATCAACTACAGGTAATATTTTCACCTGTTCCGTTCCCTGCGGATAGTTTTCAAAGGAAAGTTGGGATACCACAAGCAACAAAACCACAGTCTTATCAGAAATTCAATACAAAACCAGAAAGCTCAGGAAAAAACTAGATAGCCGAAGAAAATTACACCTATTACTCATGACCGTAATATCGGTGAATACTAATAAGCGGTGATATTAGAATAAATCCAAATGAAGCGCACATGTTCATTTTGTGCATACTATTGACAATTTCCGTCAGCTTTCTGCAACTGTCCATAGCAAAAACTAGCTGAAATGTCATTTCTACGGGTAAATTTACCGTAATTTATTCAAAACTTGTTTTTTCCTCTTACACTCGTAAGTTTGTGTTCATGTTGTCAATATTTAGGTGAATTTCAATGGATTTGTTATCTACCGGCTGCATTTGACATTTGTAAGGTGCCCGCTACTCATGTGACATCACGTGATTGCCTTATATGGCATTTATTGCTACTGGTATAAACTTGTGAGGTGAAATTTACATCGTCACCGGTTATTGGTATCACCGCGTAAATAAAAGATGGAGGCATGTGCTGTTGCTTTCACTTTGTTTTTGATTTAATTATGATTTATTTCCTACTAACTAATATTGCATACAATAAAATAAATATGATTATGCTTAATTGAGAGTGAACATTATTTGCACAGCCTCGTTTTGGAACAAAAATACACAGGCTATTGCTTATGTCACCGGTTACCGGTATACCCAGGATACTCATGACTAATGTTTTATCTGGCGACCACCGTACCATCTCACATACTTCCCGGCCCGAGAATTGAACCTGGATTGCATTGGTGAGAAGTGAGCGCGCTAAATAACCACTGCGCTAATCGGACAGCCAAATTAAATTAAAGTAAAGGATAGGTTGGGGGGGGGGGGTCAATTTGGGTTCAGTATCTAATTTTTAGAGACAATATTTCAATGGACAATAAAAATATGCAATTTCAGAACTTGTTTTTACGAAAGTGAATGAGTACAAACTAGTATACAATAAAGTATCTTGTACGCCACCAAGTGTATCAGGGGAGCATGGTCCCAGACGCTTGCCATGCTACTAAATAGTCCAGCTACATGCCTGATAGTGATGGCACGCATATGGTATGAGGGCCATAAGGAAAATTTGAGGGCCATAAGGAAGATTTAAGGGACCTAAGGAAGATTTGAGGCCATAAGGTAGATTTGAGGGCCATAAGGAAGATTTGAGGGCCCTAAGGAAGATTTGAGGGACCCTAAGGAAGATTTGAGGGCCCTATGGAAGATTTAAGGGACCTAAGGAAGATTTGAGGGCCATAAGGAATTGAGGGCCCTAAGGAAGATTTGAGGGACCTAAGGAAGATTTGAGGGCCATAAGGAAGATTTGAGGTCCCTAAGGAAGATTTGAGAGGAAGATTTGAGAGCCATAAGGAAGATTTGAGGGACCTAAGGAAGATTTTAGGGCCCTAAGGAAGATTAGTTCAGACCTAATTAGGTCACCCTCTATAAATAAAGAAATATATCTAGAATATGCACAGAACAGGTGGGAATCATTAGCACATGCAATTGTAAGGGAGATAACTTCTCCTCAATTACTGTTCTCTGTGGAAGAGTTATATTTCTTTGATGTAAAGATGCTTCTGAGATTAAAATTAATGTCTTTGTTATCATAATGTCAACACACAAGTAATCTGCAAATAACACAAACTAATCAGGTAATTGTCTGTCATGTATATACTACCACCATTGGTCACGTGACCTCAGGGCATCTGTACCACAATGCTATCATTTATCTTTAAATGAAATCTATTTCATTGTTACAAAATTAATGTCCAATATTATTAGCAGTGCTGGATGTGGAATGTGTGTGTGTTTTACGTTTATTTATCGTCGTTACCGGTTGCCCATATGAGCGACGCCTCCTGAAGAGATTAGTCATTTTAGATTTTTGGAGGATAGTGCAATGATACAGAAAGAGACCCATTCCAGAGACTCCTCTGGTCCTTTTACGTGCACGGTGTACAGCACCGACACAAGACCTCGGTTTAAAGTCCCAACTGATAAACTGTAATTTTATTAGGGTCAGACGGAGGATCGAACCTGCGATCCCTGGATTACTAGATGTGGAATGTTAAATAATCTACATTTATAGGATAACTGTGGGGTTGTATCTCAAACTCTATATTCCTTTTTCAGAGAATATCTCCCTCTAACTTCAACTCTCCCTCTGTAACTTCAACCCTCCCTCTGTAACTTCAACCCTCCCTATCTAACTTCAAATCTTCTATGATTTGACAAGTTTGTTTAATCTATGAATCGCGAATGATTTCATTTTGAAAATACTCTCCCAAATTCAATAAAACATCTTGATATTTAATTTCACAGTATTTAGCCAATTACAGTCATTGATGAGTTGAATGTTTATGATACAATATCAGCTATACAGCACAGAACATGACACAATACTGTGAAACTCTCATGTATATCAAAATACCCGATATCTATAGCATTTGTTTATTATAGTGTCACCCCTATTTAAAGGGCCAGCCATTGCCGACTTATGAGATACCTCTTTTTATGAACATCAGTACTTCCCGAATCCTAAGCTTGTATGCCAGGCGCCAGGCTGGTAGGCAATCGGTAACCATTATTTAACTAGCTGGCGGCTCACCAACCGGCCATATCAGAACGAATCCCTGACGAGGTTCGAACCTTGGACCTCCCGCTCTGTAGCCTTAACCACTAGGCCACGGAGACAATACATCAGGTATGGAATAAACCTTCCACACTTGTTAAATTTCAATATTATCACAATGAGGAACTGGCAGATAGCTTACTGGAAGTTAGCTTTATTGTCAAATTCAATTTTAATCATTTTTATTGTTATTCCCCACCGTAGTAATGGGGGGGGGTGTATTGCTTTGTATTTACAACTGTCTGTCTGTCGACAGGATAAATAAAAGAGTCGTTGATGGATTTTGAGGAAACTTTGTGGAGGATAAAGTTTAAACTTTATTTTACAACGATTGCGAAGCAAGTTCTAACAATGTATATTAATCACTCTAGTTGGAGCTGATGAAAGCGTAAATGTGGTCATTCATGTGGGAGGAAACCGGAGTACCCGGAGAAAACCCACCTGTCCGATCGGGCGACCACCGTACCATCGCACATACTTCCCGGTCCGAGGATCGAACCCGAGTTGCATTGGTGAGAAGCAAGCGCGCTAACCACTGCGCTAATCGGAGAGTATAGAGGGTTGGTCTAGGAGGGAGTGATATCTTATTGGGAGACATCGGTCATGGCCTGACCACATGCATTCACCGATTTCTTCCAAAGTCCATCAACTGTTTTAATTATCCTAATGTCAAATACCAGCGCAGTGGGCTTACATCTCCAAGAGTTATTCTAATACCAGCGCAGTGGGCTTACATCTCCAAGAGTTATTCTAATACCAGCGCAGTGGGCTTACATCTCCGAGCCTTATTCTAATACCAGCGCAGTGGGCTTGCCTCTCCAAGCCTTATTCTAATACCAGCGCAGTGGGCTTACATCTCCAAGAGTTATTCTAATACCAGCGCAGTGGGCTTACATCTCCAAGAGTTATTCTAATACCAGCGCAGTGGGCTTACATCTCCAAGAGTTATTCTAATACCAGCGCAGTGGGCTTACATCTCCAAGAGTTATTCTAATACCAGCGCAGTGGGCTTACATCTCCAAGAGTTATTCTAATACCAGCGCAGTGGGCTTACATCTCCAAGAGTTATTCTAATACCAGCGCAGTGGGCTTACATCTCCAAGAGTTATTCTAATACCAGCACAGTGGGCTTGCATCTCCAAGCCTTATTCTCTAGTTCAAATGATTTTTATTGTGTCTTTACAAAATATTCAATGTTAAGTATTGTATACCCGGATTGTATACTTTGTTTATAATTTCAAACAGCAAGAAATAGTTTTATTTTATTACATTCCATGTAAGCTTACAGGAACACCTGGTGTAAGAATACGACTCCTGATCACGTAATTATATAAATTACAATCTAATGAGGTATAAAATATGCAAGCTCTGGCCAGCAAGACTGCCAAGTGTTTTATCTTTTAACCCATTCAACACCAAGTAACTGACATGGACTGGTCCATGATATTTTTAGACCAATAAATTAATAACAAAATTACATTTGGATCAGTTCATTTATCAAACTGGGTAATTTTTGTTCTAAAAATAGTTATATTACTTGAAAAAAGTGCAGATCCTGATGAGACGGCTCGTCATGAGACGGCTCGTCACGAGCCGGCTCATCTGGATCTACACTTTTTTGTAAGCCAATTTAGAGGTCTGTGGTGTTGAATGGGTTAAGTGCCATTATGATTTTTTTTCTCTTTCAAATGGAAAAATGAATACTATAAATTATACACAGTCCTTTAAAATGCTGAATAAATTGGAAGGAATGTGCAAACAATGTAGATCCAGATCAGCTGCGGCGTAGTGCTGTGTCGGATCAGGATCTATGTTGTTTGCTATTCAACCAAGTGCTTTAGCTCCACTATTTGAATAGCAAACATCATATAAAGTCTGATCAGATGGTACGTTCTGTGCACGTTCTGTGCCGTCTGATCTGGCTCTATGCTGTGTTTGCAAAAGCGACTTAAGTCGTGATTAGCAGGTTACGAGTTAACCAGTTATTGATGAGTTTGTATCTAAATATGCATATAGGTAATTTGAAACAATAATTTCACATTTATCAGTAAATGACAGTTAACACAAAAACAAACTGGAGGACAGCACTGTAGATAGCATTTGGAGTGATGCAAACCAGAGCGCTGGTATTTGATGCAAGATAGCATTTGGAGTGATGCAAACCAGAGCACTGGTATTTGATGCAAGATAGCATTTGGAGAGATGCAAACCAGAATGCTGGTATTTGATGCAAGATAGCATTTGGAGAGATGCAAACCAGAATGCTGGTATTTGATGCAAGATAGCATTCGGAGAGATGCAAACCAGAATGCTGGTATTTGACACAAGATAGCATTTGGAGAGATGCAAACCAGAGCGCTGGTATTTGACACAAGATAGCATTTGGAGAGATGCAAATCAGAGCGCTGGTATTTGACACAAGATAGCATTTGGAGAGATGCAAACCAGAGTGGTGGTATTTGACACAAGAGAACATGCTTTAATTTACAGTTGTATGTAGTCAATGGGACACTTTGATGACTGACCAGACCAGTTCTTGAACGATGTCTCCCAAAATTTTATCACTTCCTGACCTAGTTCAACTCTCTGCATAGCCCCAAAGTTTCATCATAACAATCAACAACTTCTTGAGTAATCCCGTCCACAGACAGACAGACAGCCAGCCAGCCAGCCAGCCAGCCAGCCAGCCAGCCAGCCAGCCAGCCAGCCAGCCAGCCAGCCAGCCAGCCAGCCAGCCAGCCAGCCAGACAGACACACACACATACAGTAAAAAACAATAACCCCAATTCCTAACAGCTGGAGATAATTAAGCTGGAGATAATTAAACTATTATTTTTCACTTGGAGAACAAAATAACAAAGTTTAAAATGCTATCATGTTCATGACCAAACTATTATTCATGCTAACAAGGTTTCATGGCTCATTAACATAAATTACCCAAAGTACCCAATAAACACAAACTTTATCATCCACTGAAAGCTAGTCATGAATATTGATAGATTCTGAGTGCATTTTCATCATTAATGGTATTTACAACATTCTGCACTCTAATAAACCCTGTAGTCCCAAGACCACATAATTCTGTCGGTGTATAATTATTACAAATTATTACAGTAGCTGTCAGTATTTATCCACTGTTAAAGGCAAATATACAGAGGCCTATAAATTCAACCTTGTTCTAGGCAACGGTGTCAAGCATTTAGGTGATGGTTTCAAAATAGTTAGGTAGCAGTTTCACACCATTTAAGTGGGGACTTCAACACATCTTGGTGGGGGCAACAAACCCATAGGTCGGTGCAGGGCCTCAAAGCATTTAGGTGGGGGCAACAATGCTATAGGTCGAAGCAGGGCCTCAAAGCATTTAGGTGGGGGCAACAATGCTATAGGTCGAAGCAGGGCCTCAAAGCATTTAGGTGGGGGCAACAAACCTATAGGTCGGAGCAGGGCCTCAAAGCATTTAGGTGGGGGCTTCAAAACATCTTGGTGGGGGGGCAACAAACCCATAGGTCGGAGCATGGCCTCAAAGCATTTAGGTGGGGGCAACAAACCTATAGGTCGGAGCAGGGCCTCAAAGCATTTAGGTGGGGGCAACAAACCTATAGGTGGAGCAGGGCCTCAAAGCATTTAGGTGGGGGCTTCAAAACATAAGGTGGGGGCTTCAAAACATTTATTAGGTGGGGGCTTCAAAGCATTTATTAGGTGGGGGCTTCAAAGCATTTAGGTGAGGGCAACAAAACCGATAGGTCGGAGCAAGGCCTCAAAGCATTTAGGTGGGGGCTTCAAAGCATTTATTAGGTGGGGGCTTCAAAGCATTTAGGTGAGGGCAACAAAACCGATAGGTCGGAGCAGGGCCTCAAAGCATTTAGGTGGGGGCTTCAAAACATTAAGGTGGGGGCTTCAAAACATTTAGGTGGGGGCTTCAAAGCATTTAGGTGGGGGTTTCAAAACATTTAGGTGGGGCTTCAAAGCATTTAGGTGGGGGTTTCAAAACATTTAGGTGGGGCTTCAAAGCATTTAGGTGAGGGCTTCAAAACATTTAGGTGAGGGCTTCAAAACATTTAGTTGAGGGCTTCAAAACATTTAGGTGAGGGTTTCAAAACATTTAGGTGAGGGCTTCAAAGCATTTTGTCGGATGCTTCAAGACATCTTGGTGGGGGCTTCAAGACATCTTGGTGGGGGCTTCAAGACATCTTGGTGGGGGCTTCAAGACATCTTGGCGGATGCTTCAAGAACTTTAGGTGGCAGTTCCAAAACATTTAGATGTGAAAGAGTAGATTGAAGTAATGCAGTTAAATGTCCATATGAATCATACTTCATTGATGTTGTGCTCAAATGTTTGTTTGTGTTTATGTTGTTTTTGCCTTGTTGTCCTTGTACTCTAGTTTTGGGTGTATTAAACCTTTTCCATGGAGGGGGGGGAGCTGACGTATTAAAAATATGTAAAAATATGGTATGTACCAACATTACATATGCTGAACACCACTTGTGCATGTAGTCTTGCTTACAAGGCATACGTTATTTCATGAGAGGTAGGGCAGGGGTGGGCAGGGGTGGAGCAGGGTTTGATTTCATGATTGCTGAATTATCAGTCTGAATGATCATTCATTCCTCTAGTTTGAAGCATCGTTCACATTATAGACGGATCTGTAGTCCAGTGGTAACACAGTGGACTGGTAATCAGGGATCGAAGGTTCTATCCCCCGTCTGACCCTAATAAAATTAACAGTCTTTCAGATGGGACGTTAAAACTGAGATATCATGTCGGTGCTTTAGACCGTGCACGTAAAAGAACCAGAGGAGATTCTGGAATGGGTCTCTGTCTGTATCATTGCACTATCCTCCAAAAATCTAAAATGACTAATCTCTCATATGGGCAACCTGGTCAAGCAACCGGTAGCGACGATAAATAAACGAAATAACCGTAAAACACACACTCGTTCACATTGAAGTGGATAAACTTTTGAACAATATTTGTTATCATTATATGTAAGCGATTAGTTTTAATTAGAATAATTAAATATCAATTAGTCCAGCTTCCAGTTTATAATCATAAACACATGAACATTTATTACCAGGAATTTACTACAAATCCTTCAGATGATGAGATTTTAAACTGTAGTTGGATTAATGGCACTACCAAATTACAGTTCAAACTACCAAACTTCCATTAGGTTTTTTTCTAGAACAGCATTTTAACCACACACTTTTCCCCATTAGCTCTCTTGCCTTTAAAAAAAAAAGTTTTTTAATAAAAAGGTTTTTTAAATTATTTTTTATATATACAGTCTACCTGTCTTAAGCAGCCAGCCAAGGGAGTCAGAGAAAGTGGCTGCTTAGCACAGTTGGCTGCTTAATAGAGGTCAAATATATAATAAAACAACACATTGGGAATCTGGAAACTGGCTGCTTAATACAGGTTGGCTGCTTAATAGAGGTGACCACTAACACAGGTTTGACTGTATATATATATTTACAGGTGCCTTCGGGTGAGCAGACATATATAACTTAGAACTATTCCGCCCGTTTCACCAATATGTACTGCCTTACTGCCCCTTTGCTCAATATCACCATAATCTAGCAAATTTTCTAGGGGTTAACCCCAAAATACCCCTCCCGCACCTCATCGCGGCTCAAAATGCACCCTGCCCCTTTTCTGACCCACCCTGCTGCCCATTTTTTCACTGTAGAATAAACCTTAGCCATGGAACCCCAACACGAGATCAGGTTCAATTCAATTTATAGCTGTAATTGGGTTTTATGACCTCCTACACAGTTCAGGCGGTTACACTGGCACCTAACGTGGGATACCGGATTTCTAGATATTGCTGGGTTTACAACACAACCTACATACTCAAAGCACACTGCAGCGCCCAACGTGGGAGCACACTGCAGCGCCCAACGTGGGATTGGGTTCAACTGGATTACTAGATATTGTTTATGACACAATCTACAAAGTTCAGGTTGCACAAAATGGAACATTGTGGTTTCACATCTTATTTACATTAAAATAACAATACGAGTTTGTTCCGATTTATTCACCATTTTAAGCTAAAAGAAATTTGAATAAAAACTAAGCCTAGATTATTATAGGAAGAAACTACACCTACCTGTTTGTGCTATGATGTTCTGTTTGTCCACTGCTGCCGAGAACTTCTGTCTCGCCGTGTCCGAAATCAGCAGACCCTCCGTTATATTCTCCATGGAACTCATAACGTCACTTATTTGTATAATCCAGTCAACAAAATCATTATCTTTAAACACGTTACAATCATTATTCACCTTCTCTACACGTTCTGTTTTGTTCCTTAGTTGATCTCCTTCTTCACTTTGCTAATTAAATAAATCATAATTTTCATATATCCTGTCAATAGAATCGCCTTTAGATTTAAATAAATTTCAACACATCAATTAATACTAATTTTGTCTTTTCTTGCGTCTACGAAGCTCACAACTTCAAAATCTTCATTTTAAATGTCACTTCAAAGAGCTTCTAAAATTGTAAGACAGTGTCAACTCTAAATAAAGGAGACCTATGAAAGAAGATCACAATTAAATTTCATGCATAAAAGGCGAAACCACAAACAAATTCATCTTGTGCACTTTACCACTATTAAGACAACTGGTAACCAAGTATATGGTGTCTAAAAGGCTACTCAACATAATTATCATAAATAATGATTTTCCTAGTGAACCAAATGGATTTGTTCTCAATCAGACAATCACCTCAAACCACAGGACTTAATCAATCAAGTCAGCTACTTAAGCCGTTAAAAACACAGATGTGTGCACAACAAACCCAACAAGTAAACAAATTTTATCTAAACAATCTAAACACCAACATATTGTAGACTTCATTTCTACTTTTTCCCTCTCCATATCTTAATCCAATCATTGCCCAACATTCTTACATTGGAAAAAATCACTTTATCAAGGGGCTGATTTGTTGATACCTGGAAAAGATATTTGTTTTCATCAAACCAGTAAAAGTAACAGATCTATTAATTATATGATAATTCACCATCTTAATGTGTGAAAATATAACTTAAATTAATGCTGATGGATAATCTAAAGTAATGCTAAATGGTAACCTAAAGTAATGCTAAATGGTTAAACTAAAGTAATGCTAAATGGTTAAAGTAATGCTAAATGGTTAACCTAAAGTAATGCTAAATGGTAACCTAAAGTAATGCTAAATGGTTAAACTAAAGTAATGCTAAATGGTTAACCTAAAGTAATGCTAAATGGTAACCTAAAGTAATGCTAAATGGTTAACCTAAAGTAATGCTAAATGGTAACCTAAAGTAATGCTAAATGGTTAACCTAAAGTAATGCTAAATGGTAACCTAAAGTAATGCTAAATGGTTAACCTAAAGTAATGCTAAATGGTAACCTAAAGTAATGCTAAATGGTTAACCTAAAGTAATGCTAAATGGTTAACCTAAAGTAATGGTAAATGGTTAACCTAAAGTAATGCTAAATGGTAACCTAAAGTAATGCTAAATGGTAACCTAAAGTAATGCTAAATGGTTAACCTAAAGTAATGCTAAATGGTAACCTAAAGTAATGCTAAATGGTTAACCTAAAGTAATGCTAAATGGTTAAAGTAATGCTAAATGGTTAACCTAAAGTAATGCTAAATGGTAACCTAAAGTAATGCTAAATGGTAACCTAAAGTAATGGTAAATGGTTAACCTAAAGTAATGCTAAATGGTAACCTAAAGTAATGCTAAATGGTAACCTAAAGTAATGCTAAATGGTTAACCTAAAGTAATGCTAAATGGTAACCTAAAGTAATGCTAAATGGTTAACCTAAAGTAATGCTAAATGGTTAACCTAAAGTAATGCTAAATGGTTAACCTAAAGTAATGCTAAATGGTTAACCTAAAGTAATGCTAAATGGTTAACCTAAAGTAATGCTAAATGGTAACCTAAAGTAATGCTAAATGGTAACCTAAAGTAATGCTAAATGGTAACCTAAAGTAATGCTAAATGGTAACCTAAAGTAATGCTAAATGGTTAACCTAAAGTAATGCTAAATGGTTAACCTAAAGTAATGCTAAATGGTAACCTAAAGTAATGCTAAATGGTTAACCTAAAGTAATGCTAAATGGTTAACCTAAAGTAATGCTAAATGGTTAACCTAAAGTAATGCTAAATGGTAACCTAAAGTAATGCTAAATGGTAACCTAAAGTAATGCTAAATGGTTAACCTAAAGTAATGCTAAATGGTTAACCTAAAGTAATGCTAAATCTAAAGTAATGCTAAATGGTAACCTAAAGTAATGCTAAATGGTTAAAGTAATGCTAAATGGTTAAAGTAATGCTAAATGGTAACCTAAAGTAATGCTAAATGGTTAACCTAAAGTAATGCTAAATGGTTAAAGTAATGCTAAATGGTTAAAGTAATGCTAAATGGTAACCTAAAGTAATGCTAAATGGTTAACCTAAAGTAATGCTAAATGGTAACCTAAAGTAATGATAAATGGTAGCCTTAAGTAATGATAAATGGTAGCCTTAAGTAATGCTAAATGGTAACCTAAAGTAATGCTAAATGGTAACCTAAAGTAATGCTAAATGGTAGCCTTAAGTAATGCTAAATGGTTAAACTAAAGTAATGCTAAATGGTAGCCTTAAGTAATGCTAAATGGTAACCTAAAGTAATGCTAAATGGTAACCTTAAGTAATGCTTAAGTTAATGCTGATTGTTAAACTACAGAAATGCCAATTATTAACCTGAAGTAATATAACTTGTTATAAATTATGTACTAGTAAATGATACTTATTTGTAGAAAACACATATGTTCCACTGTATTGTATATTAAGATGGATAGATATACATTCACAAGAAAGTTTTTTTATTGGAATTTATTAACACTCGATCAACAAGATTATACAAATTCACTGCTAGATTTTCATCAACACTGTGTCCATAATGGGTGCAAGGGCATTTTATGGTTATGAAGGAGTCTTTTAGGGGCACGAGGGAAGATTTTTTAGGGATATGAGGGAGGACATCTTAGGTGTATGAGGTAGGGCATATATTAGGGATATGAGAGGCCGTCTTAGGGATATATGTGAGGTATCCCAACTTACGGATATGTGAGAGGGTATTTTATATAAGGGAGGACATTTAGAAGTATGGGGGCTATTAATTGAGTGTGAGGGGGTGGGGGTATTAATTGAGTGTGAGGGTGGGGTGGGGTATATTAGTTTTTAGTTGTTTTTGCTTTTTTTACTAGGGATTAAATAAAACAGTACGTACCTCACAAATAGCCATTTCATAAGAAAATGTTACTAAACAAATAGCTGTTTCGTACAAGACACACGAAAGTATGAACTGGTGAATCAACGCATTCAACATAATTAGTGGGTACATACCATGACCCTATATTTAATAATGCATGAAGTTAGAGTTTGATCACTTTATCAGATGTTTAATTACCTGATGAATGCCAAGCCAGGATAACAGATACAGGAGTAGATGTAGCCCACATAATGGCATTAGTACCTTCATTAAGTAGATTAATGCCTGTAAGAACTATGTACACACTGCTGTGGACAGACGAGTACACATACATGCAGGTATGTATATATGTATGGTGGACAGACGAGTACACATACATGCAGGTATGTGTATATGTATGGTGGACAGACGAGTACACATACATGCAGGTATGTATATATGTATGGTGGACAGTCTAGTACACATACATGCAGGTATGTATATATGTATGGTGGACAGTGGAGTACACATACATGCAGGTATGTATATATGTATGGTGGACAGACGAGTACACATACATGCAGGTATGTATATATGTATGGTGGACAGTCGAGTACACATACATGCAGGTATGTGTATATGTATGGTGGACAGACGAGTACACATACATGCAGGTATGTATATATGTATGGTGGACAGTGGAGTACACATACATGCAGGTATGTATATATGTATGGTGGACAGTGGAGTACACATACATGCAGGTATGTATATATGTATGGTGGACAGTCGAGTACACATACATGCAGGTATGTATATATGTATGGTGGACAGACGAGTACACATACATGCAGGTATGTATATATGTATGGTGGACAGACGAGTACACATACATGCAGGTATGTATATATGTATGGTGGACAGACGAGTACACATACATGCAGGTATGTATATATGTATGGTGGACAGACGAGTACACATACATGCAGGTATGTATATATGTATGGTGGACAGTCGAGTACACATACATGCAGGTATGTATATATGTATGGTGGACAGACGAGTACACATACATGCAGGTATGTATATATGTATGGTGGACAGACGAGTACACATACATGCAGGTATGTATATATGTATGGTGGACAGTCGAGTACACATACATGCAGGTATGTGTATATGTATGGTGGACAGTCTAGTACACATACATGCAGGTATGTGTATATGTATGGTGGACAGACGAGTACACATACATGCAGGTATGTGTATATGTATGGTGGACAGACGAGTACACATACATGCAGGTATGTATATATGTATGGTGGACAGACGAGTACACATACATGCAGATATGTATGGTGGACAGTCGAGTACACATACATGCAGGTATATGTATGATGGACAGACGAGTACACATACATGCAGGTATGTATATATGTATGGTGGACAGACGAGTACACATACATGCAGGTATGTATATATGTATGGTGGACAGACGAGTACACATACATGCAGGTATGTATATATGTATGGTGGACAGACGAGTACACATACATGCAGGTATGTATATATGTATGGTGGACAGACGAGTACACATACATGCAGGTATGTGTATATGTATGGTGGACAGACGAGTACACATACATGCAGGTATGTATATATGTATGGTGGACAGTCTAGTACACATACATGCAGGTATGTATATATGTATGGTGGACAGTCTAGTACACATACATGCAGGTATGTATATATGTATGGTGGACAGTCTAGTACACATACATGCAGGTATGTATATATGTATGGTGGACAGTGGAGTACACATACATGCAGGTATGTATATATGTATGGTTGACAGTCGAGTACACATACATGCAGGTATGTGTATATGTATGGTGGACAGACGAGTACACATACATGCAGGTATGTATATATGTATGGTGGACAGACGAGTACACATACATGCAGGTATGTATATATGTATGGTGGACAGACGAGTACACATACATGCAGGTATGTATATATGTATGGTGGACAGTCGAGTACACATACATGCAGGTATGTATATATGTATGGTGGACAGTCGAGTACACATACATGCAGGTATGTATATATGTATGGTGGACAGTCGAGTACACATACATGCAGGTATGTATATATGTATGGTGGACAGTCGAGTACACATACATGCAGGTATGTATATATGTATGGTGGACAGACGAGTACACATACATGCAGGTATGTATATATGTATGGTGGACAGTCGAGTACACATACATGCAGGTATGTATATATGTATGGTGGACAGACGAGTACACATACATGCAGGTATGTATATATGTATGGTGGACAGTCGAGTACACATACATGCAGGTATGTATATATGTATGGTGGACAGACGAGTACACATACATGCAGGTATGTATATATGTATGGTGGACAGACGAGTACACATACATGCAGGTATATATATGTATGGTGGACAGTGGAGTACACATACATGCAGGTATGTATATATGTATGGTGGACAGACGAGTACACATACATGCAGGTATGTATATATGTATGGTGGACAGACGAGTACACATACATGCAGGTATGTATATATGTATGGTGGACAGACGAGTACACATACATGCAGGTATGTATATATGTATGGTGGACAGTCTAGTACACATACATGCAGGTATGTATATATGTATGGTGGACAGTCGAGTACACATACATGCAGGTATGTATATATGTATGGTGGACAGTCTAGTACACATACATGCAGGTATGTATATATGTATGGTGGACAGTGGAGTACACATACATGCAGGTATGTATATATGTATGGTGGACAGACGAGTACACATACATGCAGGTATGTATATATGTATGGTGGACAGTCGAGTACACATACATGCAGGTATGTATATATGTATGGTGGACAGTGGAGTACACATACATGCAGGTATGTATATATGTATGGTGGACAGACGAGTACACATACATGCAGGTATGTATATATGTATGGTGGACAGTGGAGTACACATACATGCAGGTATGTATATATGTATGGTGGACAGTGGAGTACACATACATGCAGCTATGTATATATGTATGGTGGACAGACGAGTACACATACATGCAGGTATGTATATATGTATGGTGGACAGTGGAGTACACATACATGCAGGTATGTATATATGTATGGTGGACAGTGGAGTACACATACATGCAGGTATGTGTATATGTATGGTGGACAGACGAGTACACATACATGCAGGTATGTATATATGTATGGTGGACAGACGAGTACACATACATGCAGGTATGTATATATGTATGGTGGACAGACGAGTACACATACATGTAGGTATGTGTATATGTATGGTGGACAGACAAGTACACATACATGCAGGTATGTATATATGTATGGTGGACAGACAAGTACACATACATGCAGGTATGTGTATATGTGTGGTGGACAGACAAGTACACATACATGCAGGTATGTGTATATGTATGGTGGACAGACGAGTACACATACATGCAGGTATGTATATATGTATGGTGGACAGTCGAGTACACATACATGCAGGTATGTATGGTGGACAGTCTAGTACACATACATGTGGGTATGTATATATGTATGGTGGACAGTGGAGTACACATACATGCAGGTATGTGTATATGTATGGTGGACAGACGAGTACACATACATGCAGGTATGTATATATGTATGGTGGACAGACGAGTACACATACATGTAGGTATGTGTATATGTATGGTGGACAGACAAGTACACATACATGCAGGTATGTATATATGTATGGTGGACAGACAAGTACACATACATGCAGGTATGTGTATATGTGTGGTGGACAGACAAGTACACATACATGCAGGTATGTGTATATGTATGGTGGACAGACGAGTACACATACATGCAGGTATGTATATATGTATGGTGGACAGTCGAGTACACATACATGCAGGTATGTATGGTGGACAGTCTAGTACACATACATGTGGGTATGTATATATGTATGGTGGACAGTATATACTTAGATATATGGGCTCCATATATGGGATATACATTGGTATATGAGTCAGTGTTATGTACATTGTTATGCTGGTATATGAATCAGCGCTACGTACATTGTTTTGCTGGTATATGAGTCAATATTATGTACATTGTTATGCTGGTATATGAATCAGCGCTACGTACATTGTTTTGCTGGTATATGAGTCAGCGCTATGTACATTGTTTTGCTGGTATATGAGTCAGCATTATGTACATTGTTATGCTGGTATATGAATCAGCGCTACGTACATTGTTATGCTGGTATATGAGTCAGCGCTACGTACATTGTTATGCTGGTATATGAGTCTGCATTAAGTACATTGTTATCTGGTATTTGAGTCAGCATTATGTACATTGTTCTGCTGGTATATGAGTCCACATTAAGTACATTGTTCTGCTGGTATATGAGTCTGCATTAAGTACATTGTTATGCTGGTATATGAGTCAGCATTAAGTACATTGTTATGCTGGTATATGAGTCAGCATTAAGTACATTGTTATGCTGGTATACGAGTCTGCAATATGTACATTGTTTTGCTGGTATATGAGTCAGCGCTACGTACATTGTTTTGTTGGTATATGAGTCAGCGTTATGTACATTGTTATGCTGGTATATAAATTTCCAGTAGTTAGTCTATAGTTTCTATTGTTCACATTATTATCCTGGCCTGTGATTAATCAATGAGGAATTAGTGGTGTGAGAGATAAATCAGTACTTAGTACTCACATATGTTTCCATTAATCATAGCTGAAAGCTAATTCACACCATGCATCCAGATACAACAGAGTAGTACTGTGTCAACAATTCATAAATGCATCAAAATACAGTAAAACCCGTGTTAGTGGTCACCTCTATTTAAAGCAACATACGATAAGCAGCCAGTTTCTAGATTCCAATATGTTGTTTTATTATAAGTAAAGTAACAGCCATAAGTTATTCCCTTGGCTGGTTGCACAAGTCAGCTTTGACTGTATGTAAAGCAGAGGGCAGTTTGTTCCCTTGGCTGGTTGCACAAGTCAGCTTTGACTGTATGTAAAGCAGAGGGCAGTTTGTTCCCTTGGCTGGTTGCACAAGTCAGCTTTGACTGTATGTAAAGCAGAGGGCAGTTTGTTCCCTTGGCTGGTTGCACAAGTCAGCTTTGACTGTATGTAAAGCAGAGGGCAGTTTGTTCCCTTGGCTGGTTGCACAAGTCAGCTTTGACTGTATGTAAAGCAGAGGGCAGTTTGTTCCCTTGGCTGGTTGCACAAGTCAGCTTTGACTGTATGTAAAGCAGAGGGCAGTTTGTTCCCTTGGCTGGTTGCACAAGTCAGCTTTGACTGTATGTAAAGCAGAGGGCAGTTTGTTCCCTTGGGTGGTTGCATAAGTCAGGTTTGACTGTATGTAAAGCAGAGGGCAGTTTGTTCCCTTGGCTGGTTGCACAAGTCAGGTTTGACTGTATGTAAAGCAGAGGGCAGTTGTTTGTTCCCTTGGCTGGTTGTACAAGTCAGGTTTGACTGTATGTAAAGCAGAGGGCAGTTGTTTGTTCCCTTGGCTGGTTGTACGTACAAGTCAGGTTTGACTGTATGTAAAGCAGAATGCATCTCACATACTTCCCGGTCTGAGGATCGAACTCAGGTCACATTGGTGAGAAGCGAGCGATTTTATTATGACAAGTTAACAAATAACTAACCACCGCCGTTAGGAATGTCTGGGGGGGTACTGAATTTGACTGCGGGTGTCTGGGGGGGTACTGATTTTGACTGCGGGTGTCTGGGGGGGCTACTGTATTTGACTGCGGGTGTCGGTGGGGGGGGGGTACTGTTTTGACTGCGGGTGTCTGGGGGGGTACTGATTTTGACTGCGGGTGTCTGGGGGGGGTACTGTATTTGACTGCGGGTCTGGGGGGGGGGGGGGTACTGTTTTTGACTGCGTGTGTCTGGGGGGTACTGATTTTGACTGCGGGTGTCTGGGGGGCTACTGTATTTGACTGCGGGTGTCTGGGGGGGTACTGTTTTGACTGCGGGTGTCCCGGGGGGTACTGATTTTGACTGCGGGTGTCTGGGGGGGCTACTGTATTTGACTGCGGGTGTCTGGGGGGGGGGGGGGTACTGTTTTGATGCGGGTGTCTGGGGGGGTACTGATTTTGACTGCGGGTGTCTGGGGGGTACTGATTTTGACTGCGGGTGTCTGGGGGGGGGTTACTGTTTTTGTGACTGGGGTGTCTGGGGGGGGGGTACTGTTTTTGACTGCGGGTGCGGGGGGGGTACTGATTTTGACTGCGGGTGTCTGGGGGGTACTGTTTTTGACTGCGGGTGTCTGGGGGGGCTACTGTATTTGACTGCGGGTGTCTGGGGGGGGTACTGTTTTTGACTGCGGGTGTCTGGGGGGGTACTGATTTTGACTGCGGGTGTCTGGGGGGGGGTTACTGTTTTTGACTGCGGGTGTCTGTCTGTGTGTTAGCAGGATAACACAAACAGTTGTGGATGAAACTTTGTATATAATATTTATGTAAATCTCAGTGAAAACTCAGTTAAATCCAGCCAACTATTATTTCATTGACTTTATGCGTGAAATCCCATTGGGAAATCGACCGCATTATTTCATCACATTTCCACTAGGGGATCTTGTTTTATTTTTCATAATTATGCATTTTAAAATCTGACCCTATAAATGCCTGTAACTTATAGTCTACTACGATTGGTAGATAAGTCAAGCATATAATTCAAACTAAACTTATGTGTGCCAAGTTTGATAAGGAATCTAAGAATTTCTCAGATAAGAGATAATAAATAGATGCTACTATTGAATATTTCCTGTTTTGTCATTTTTTAAAATACTTTATAACCCTTCCCTCCATAGAAGTGCCTCTAGACGATATTACCATTTCCACATAGATTGACATATCCACTTCCACATAGATTGACATATCCACTTCCACATAGATTGACATATCCACTTCCACATAGATTGACATATCAGAACAACATGGTGTATACAACTCTTAATTATACCCAGTAACCTCTAAAGGTGGGGTAGTAACCTCTATGAAGGTGGGATAGTAACCCCTATGGCGGTGGATAGTAACCTCTATGAAGGTGGGGTAGTAACCTCTATTAAGGTGGGGTAGTAACCTCTATGAAGGTGGGGTAGTAACCTCTATTAAGGTGAGGGAGTAACCTATATGATGGTGAGGTAGTAACCTCTATGAAGGTGAGGTAGTAAATGCTATGATTGTGGGGTAGTAATCTCTATGAAGGTGAGGTAATAACCTCTATGAAGGTGGGGTAGTAACCTCTATGAAGGTGAGGTAGTAACCTCTATGAAGGTGGGGTAGTAACCTCTATTATTGTGGGGTAGTAACCTCTATGAAGGTGAGGTAATAACCTCTATGAAGGTGGGGTAGTAACCTCTATGAAGGTGAGGTAGTAACCTCTATGATTGTGGAGCAGTAATCTCTATGAAGGTGAGGTAGTAACCTCTATGATTGTGGAGCAGTAACCTCTATGAAGGTGAGGTAGTAACCTCTATGAAGGTGGGGTAGTAACCTCTATGAAGGTGGGGTAGTAACCTCTATGAAGGTGAGGTAGTAACCTCTATGAAGGTGAGGTAGTAACCTCTATGATTGTGGGGTAGTAACCTCTATGAAGGTGGAGCAGTAACCTCTATGGCGGTGGATAGTAACCTCTATGAAGGTGGGGTAGTAACCTCTATGAAGGTGGGGTAGTAACCTATATGAAGGTGGAGCAGTAACCTCTATGAAGGTGAGGTAGTAACCTCTATGAAGGTGAGGTAGTAACCTCTATGATGGTGAGGTAGTAACCTATATGATGGTGGGGTAGTAACCTCTATGATTGTGGGGTAGTAACCTCTATGAAGGTGAGGTAGTAACCTCTATGAAGGTGGGGCAGTAACCTCTATGAAAGTGAGGTAGTAACCTCTATGAAGGTGAGGTAGTAACCTCTATGAAGGTGGAGCAGTAACCTCTATGAAGGTGAGGTAGTAACCTCTATGATGGTGAGGTAGTAACCTCTATGAAGGTGAGGTAGTAAATGCTATGATTGTGGGGTAGTAATCTCTATGAAGGTGAGGTAATAACCTCTATGAAGGTGGGGTAGTAACCTCTATGAAGGTGAGGTAGTAACCTCTATGAAGGTGGGGTAGTAACCTCTATGATTGTGGGGTAGTAACCTCTATGAAGGTGAGGTAATAACCTCTATGAAGGTGGGGTAGTAACCTCTATGAAGGTGGGGTAGTAACCTCTATGATTGTGGAGCAGTAACCTATATGAAGGTGAGGTAGTAACCTCTATGATTGTGGAGCAGTAACCTCTATGAAGGTGAGGTAGTAACCTCTATGAAGGTGAGGTAGTAACCTCTATGATTGTGGAGCAGTAACCTCTATGAAGGTGAGGTAGTAACCTCTATGAAGGTGAGGTAGTAACCTCTATGAAGGTGGGGTAGCAACCTCTATGAAGGTGGGGTAGTAACCTCTATGATTGATTGTGGGGTAGTAACCTCTATGAATGTGGGGTAGTAACCTCTATGAAGGTGGAGCAGTAACCTCTATGAAGTGAAGGTGAGGTAGTAACCTCTATGAAGGTGGGGTAGCAACCTCTATGAAGGTGGGGTAGTAACCTCTATGATTGTGGGGTAGTAACCTCTATGAATGTGGGGTAGTAACCTCTATGAAGGTGGGGTAGTAAACTCTATGAAGGTGGAGTAGTAACCTCTATGAGTGTGGAGCAGTAACCTCTATGAAGGTGAGGTAGTAACCTCTATGATTGTGGGGTAGTAACCTCTATGAAGGTGAGGTAGTAACCTCTATGAAGGTGGGGTAGTAACCTCTATGAAGGTGGGGTAGTAACCTCTATGAAGGTGGAGCAGTAACCTCCATGAAGGTGAGGTAGTAACCTCTATGAAGGTGGGGTAGTAACCTCTATGAAGGTGGGGTAGTAACCTCTATGAAGGTGGGGTAGTAACCTCTATGAAGGTGGGGTAGTAACCTCTATGAGTGTGGGGTAGTAACCTCTATGAAGGTGGGGTAGTAACCTCTATGAAGGTGGGATAGTAACCTCTATGATTGTGGAGCAGTAACCTCTATGAAGGTGAGGTAGTAACCTCTATGATTGTGGAGCAGTAACCTCTATGAAGGTGAGGTAGTAACCTCTATGATTGTGGGGTAGTAACCTCTATGAAGGTGAGGTAGTAACCTCTATGAAGGTGGGGTAGTAACCTCTATGAAGGTGGGGTAGTAACCTCTATGAAGGTGGAGCAGTAACCTCCATGAAGGTGAGGTAGTAACCTCTATGAAGGTGGGGTAGTAACCTCTATGAAGGTGGGGTAGTAACCTCTATGAAGGTGGGGTAGTAACCTCTATGAAGGTGGGGTAGTAACCTCTATGAGTGTGGGGTAGTAACCTCTATGAAGGTGGGGTAGTAACCTCTATGAAGGTGGGATAGTAACCTCTATGATTGTGGAGCAGTAACCTCTATGAAGGTGAGGTAGTAACCTCTATGAAGGTGAGGTAGTAACCTCTATGATGGTGAGGTAGTAACCTCTATGAAGGCGAGGTAGTAAATGCTATGATTGTGGGGTAGTAATCTCTATGAAGGTGAGGTAATAACCTCTATGAAGGTGGGGTAGTAACCTCTATGAAGGTGAGGTAGTAACCTCTATGATGGTGAGGTAGTAACCTATATGATGGTGGGGTAGTAACCTCTATGATTGTGGGGTAGTAACCTCTATGAAGGTGAGGTAGTAACCTCTATGAAGGTGGGGCAGTAACCTCTATGAAAGTGAGGTAGTAACCTCTATGAAGGTGAGGTAGTAACCTCTATGAAGGTGGAGCAGTAACCTCTATGAAGGTGAGGTAGTAACCTCTATGATGGTGAGGTAGTAACCTCTATGAAGGTGAGGTAGTAAATGCTATGATTGTGGGGTAGTAATCTCTATGAAGGTGAGGTAATAACCTCTATGAAGGTGGGGTAGTAACCTCTATGAAGGTGAGGTAGTAACCTCTATGAAGGTGGGGTAGTAACCTCTATGATTGTGGGGTAGTAACCTCTATGAAGGTGAGGTAATAACCTCTATGAAGGTGGGGTAGTAACCTCTATGAAGGTGAGGTAGTAACCTCTATGATTGTGGAGCAGTAATCTCTATGAAGGTGGGGTAGTAACCTCTATGATTGTGGAGCAGTAACCTCTATAAAGGTGAGGTAGTAACCTCTATGAAGGTGGGGTAGTAACCTCTATGAAGGTGGGGTAGTAACCTCTATGAAGGTGAGGTAGTAACCTCTATGAAGGTGAGGTAATAACCTCTATGAAGGTGAGGTAGTAACCTCTATGAAGGTGAGGTATAGGGAAGTTGACTGCTTAAATGATTTTATGATAGGTATATTGCAACAATAAGTAGTAAGACGACATCCCTATGGGGGAAAGTGTTAAAATGTCATGAACTAGAATATACTATTTTTAGACTTGACAATTACATACCCATTTATAAGCCTCTCCAGCCATCAGTCGCCTAGAAATTCCAAATCTATCTTATCAATTCATACTGACATGTCTTTAGTTTTTCATTGTTTTCCAGAAAATATCCAAAATTTGTTAATTATTAATACAACACAGTCAGCGTTTCACAATACTTTTTTTTCAGAAGTTGAACAAACAGAAACTAGCAAATAAATTTTACCTTGATATAAATTCATAATTATAATGCCCGAAACGAAAGTGCTCAATTCCAATCCACCGAAAATACACAATAATGCACACCACAGCTCACAAGATGCCCCAAGGTACAGGCACACATCAGCAATAATAAATTCCACATATTTATACTATATAAAAAAACTTCTAGAACAAAGGTCAAAAATTGATAATTATTTCCCTATTACATATAAACAATGTATTCCAAATATTTATTACCAAGGAAACAAAACAAAAATGAGTGTATAAAATGCAAGTGTTGAAGAGTTCCACCTGCAACCACAATGCCAATAAACATTATACTGCCACCATTTACCTTCATCTTTAATGTTTTTTTTACATAGCCAGCTGTTGGATTCTAATTTGCAATATTTTATGAGTTCTCAGGTTTTATCAAATTATATCAGAAAATAAAATCTGGAAATGATAGTAAACTCGATACTGTTAACGATCCACAATATTTGTAACCCCACCCCACGACCTGCAGGGTCAGAAAAGGCCTCAGTGTTGTTAATGCTCCATATATCTGTAACCCCACACACACGGGGTCAGTGCCAGCTATTTGTGACCCTGCTGTCTGGTTAATGTATTTTGTTAAAGCTCCAGCTATTTGAAGCCTATCAGGGTGAGGACTGATCAGGTCATGAGAAGAAAACGTTTCAAATCTCTCATTAAAAAGGTTGACCGTTTTACTTTTCGGCGGCCATCTTCGATTTTGATGAAAGTTGCATTAGCGTGATGGACTCATCGATACCTTCGATTTGATATATGATCCTGGGGGCACTATTTGAACAACTTTGAAAGATCATTGTACAGCGATCATTCCTACCATCAATCATTCCTACCACTGTCGCTGGCAGTTTCTAGAATTTGTGCTATTTTTAGATGGCGGCCATCGCAGTATTGGGCAGCGTTTTTCACAAGTTTACGCTGTTACAAGGATCATCTAGTTACATGCACTTGCTCCAGCACATGGTAAAGTCGCAATCTATCCTAAATACATTTTAAAGTGTGACATTTCTTCTTTGTGTCATTGAAAAGAATAATTAATGTAGTTTATAACCGGGTGTGAACTACATTGTGAGTGTTTAACGTTATCACAGAGGCCTTCAGCCTGCACACATTTTAAGCACGCCCAATGTCGTTCATACACCGATGGGGAAACTTTTAACCATCAATTCATTCCTTAAATAAATCTCTTGAATTTGCCGGTAACGTTAGTCTATTTGTCTATTTTGCATAAAGATATAAAAGAAGCAGCATTTTGCAGTTCATGTTCTTTAAAGCTAGTGCTGTCGATGTTTGATAAAGCTAGTGCTGTCGATGTTTGATAAAGTTAGTGCTGTCGATGTTAGATAAAGTTAGTGCTGTCGATGTTTGATCAAGTCAGTGCTGTCGATATTTGATAAAGCTAGTGCTGTCGATGTTTGATAAAGCTAGTGCTGTCGATGTTTGATCAAGTCAGTGCTGTCGATATTTGATAAAGCTAGTGCTGTCGATGTTTGATAAAGTTAGTGCTGTCGATGTTTGTTTATGTCTGGAGTTTATTGTCGCACCAACAGTTTCGGTCACATGGAGACATTCCAGCTATTAGTGGTGGAGGAATTATTGTGGGTGCCTATCCGAGCAGTATTTTTATGCATGGCTGGGTACCTGGGTAGAACCATTGACCTTCCACAAGTCATCAAGTTAGCTTCCTCACATGAAAGTATTTGACACCCGCAGTGGGATTCGAACCTACAGGTGAGGGACAATCGATTGTAACCACCCGGCAACTATCAGCGTGAGACCCAAATGAAGCTAACGATCGTAACCACACAGCAACTGTCAGCGTGAGACCCAAAATTAGTGCTGTTAAACATGATGGATGACTAGCTAAATAATAACCAACACCACAAATATCAAGTCCTATATTAGATATTTTAAGCTGCTATATCAAGTGACATGCAAGCAGAGTTGACAGGTGTTTAATATGATACAAAACCATAAAGTGTAAACTTAGACAGAGAGTAATCTACTACATTTCGTTTTGTCAGTCAGTGACATGAAGGGCCCTAGGGGTCACTGCGGGGGACCCTTTCATCATTGTATATTTAGCCCCAAAGAGCATGACATATAAATCTTCGTCCCAATTACTAAACTAAATCTTAATTTATATCTTTTCCCATTTACATTGTATACCTATTGAATTGAAATTTCTTGTCTGGCAAATTGTCGTGGCATCTTCAGTAATTATGAACAACAGGTCGGCATATCTAAATAGAAACATTGTAAATAAATACTACTCTTGTTAAATAGATGTATACCGTAAGATATTGTATTTCATAATATTAATAAACTTGGGTATATTCAAAGGGAATAAACTTGAGCTATAGAAGTTACTTCCCTTTGATAGACATCAAGAAAGTACAGTTATCTCCAACAGTGAAACCTGTGTTAGAGGTCACCTCCATTAATCAGCCACCTGTGCTAAGCAGCCAATTAATGTGATACACTTGACTGGCTGCTTAAGACAAGTTTGACTCTATATATTGACCCAAGAACAAATTAATACTCGGTTTTACAGTGGTATATCCTCAATGGAAGGGGACACTTCACTGACTGCCCTGACAGGCATCGGACAACGATTTTCATTACAGGTTTCCTGACCGACCCGTTTTTCTACCCCCCCCCCCCCGATATTTTTTATAAAATTGGAATCTACTTAATTTATTTAATTATTTAATTAGCGGTAATTGATTTGTTTGTTTGTTCGGGTTTTACGCCTGCATCAGCACCATTTTAGGCTATATCGGCGGCAGGTAGTTTACCCAACAACACCATACCTGGGCAAGCTCCAGCGGTTAACCAGTACATGGTGCACCAACCTCCGTAAGAAACTGCCAAATTTTTCATATAAATGAGACACGACCCGAGCGGGGCTCAAACCCGTGACAATCGGTGATGATAGGTTACAGTGGCATACAAGTTACGGAGGACCAGAATTGAATTTGTAATATAATACCATTAAAAATAGCCACTGAAACCTCTAAATGACCCCTAGAGAATTTGACAACCTCCTACAATATTAAAGTACACTAACATGTAAACCCGTTTTTACAGACGGATCTGTAGTCCAGTGGTTAACACGCTGGACTGGTATTCCATGGATCACAGGTTCGATCCCCTGTCTGACCCTAATAACAATTAACTGTCTTTCAGATGGGACTTTAACCTGAGGTCTAGTGTCGGTGCTGTACACTGACTGCACGTAAAAGAACCAGAGGAGACCTGGAATGGGTCTCTGTCTGTAACACACACACACACACACACACACCACACCACACCACACCACACCACACCACACCACACCACACCACACCACACCACACCACACCACACCACACCACACCACACCCACACACACACACACACACACACACACTTTCCGGGTAGCACTTAATCAATACAGAATTTACAAATAAATGCATCAAACCAGACTATAGACAAACATTTAAGACTTCAGACAAGGTTAACCCTTTCAACACCACAGACCTCTAAATAGGCTTACAAAAAGTGTAGATCCAGATGAGCCGGCTCGTGACGAGTAGTCTCATCAGGATCTGCACTTTTTGCCAGTGATATGACTATTTTTAGACATAATTACCCATTTTGATAAATGAACTTGTCCAAATGTGATTTTCTGATTCATTTATTGGTTTATGAATATCATGGACCAGTCCATCTGAGTTACTTGATGTTGAAAGGGTTAATCAATAAAGAATTTACAAATAAATGCATCAAACCAGACTATAGACAAACATTTAAGACTTCAGACAAGGTTAAAGATAGGAGATATAATTTATCAGACCATGAACATGTTTAAAATGCACCAAATTAACAGGGATAAATCTTTCATGATTAATGGCCATTTAATGACAGGTAATGACAAGCATGGACATACTGATTCAGATAACACATGGCTCGTGGCGGTTCTATAACAATATATCTATATAATGCATTTATGGTTTTAGATGTAAATACCCCCCATGCACACCCTCCCCCCCCCCCCCACTTGTTGATCAATTACATTTTCAACAATCTGAAGAAAATATATCAATTAAAAACATTCCGACTAAGAAAAAATATACTTTTAAGCGCAATAGAAACGCACCCATATGCATAAGAATATTTAATAAAGAGATTAGTCAGTTTAGATTTTGTAGGATAGTGCAATGATACAGACAGAGACCCAATCCAGAGTCTCCTCTGGTTCTTTTACGTGCACGGTGTACAGCGCCGACACGAGACCTCGGTTTAACGTCCCATCTGAAAAGACTGTTAATTTTATTATGGTCAGACGGGGGATCGAACCTGCGATCCCTGTCATTGGGCTCCAGTCACACCTATATCATTAATTATATGGTTTAAAGAAAATAGTTGTGATGAAAACATTAGTTTATACAAATTTATTTTAGCTCAATTGCGAAACAAGTTATTTCAACTTAATCACTCTCGAGACCTCATTCCTGATGGAATCCATCACCACGAGGGAGAAGAGGCAACATGGAATTTAAATGCCTTGCCTAAGGGCACAATCGTAACGGCTCCAGCGGGGCTCGAACTCCGGACATTTCGCACTTGAAGCGAACGACAACATTATCACGACTTCCATATGAAAACATTACATCATTTGTAGGCCCTATATGAATTAAGGATGCATGGGATATATTCTTCCCTAGTACAGACGGATCTGTAGTCCAGTGGTAGCACGCTGGACTGGTAATCCAGGGATAGCAGGTTTGATCCCCCGTCAGACCCTAATAAAATTAACAGTCTTTCAGATGGGACTTTAAACCGAGGTCGTGTGTCGGTGCTGCACACTGACTGCACGTAAAAGAACCAGAGGAGACTCTGGAATGGGTCTCTGTCTGTATCATTGCACTATCCTCCAAAAATCTAAGATGACTAATCTCTTCAGGAGGCGTCGCTCAAATAGGGGCAACTGGTAGCGACGATAAATAAACGTAAAACACACACTCTTCCCTAGTAGATCTGATTAGCGCAGTGGTTAGCACACTCGCTTCTCACCAATGCAACCTGGGTTCGATCATCGGACCGGGAAGTATGTGACATGGTACGGTGGTCGCCAGATCGAACAGGTTGGTTTCCTCCCACACGAATGACAACATATACACGCGCCAACGAGAGTGATTAATATAAGTTGTTGAAACTTGCATCGCAATCGTTGTGAAATAAATAAAGTTTAAACTTAAACTTTAAATATTGCTGTATAATACACTGCAACACATTTCATTTACATAAACTATACTTGCAACTTGCAAGCCTTAACAACTAAACACATGAATATGTCCGCATTAAAACTGAGGTAATGCCACACAAACTTTGCATATTAAACATACATAGCGGTATGTAACAACCATTTGATAAACCGGAAGTACAGCTCTTATAACATTTTCACGGTGTGTTCCATTTCAAATATCATAACATTATTTATTTTAAAGAACATAAAATGTTTCGTTGTTTTTCAAGCAGTCATAAGTTAATTGTCATTTAGCTATAATACCAAACAACTTTAAAACTCTCATAACTATGCCAGTAATTCTGAATATGACATATCTACAAAATATTTCTCACTAATTGGGAAATCCTACTTACGAAAACAGAACAAAACCCATCTACAAAACATAAGGAACCCATCAACAAAACATACAAAACCCATCTACAAAACATACAAAACCCATCTACGAAACCCATCTACAAAACATACAGAACCCATCTACAAAACATACAGAACCCATCAACAAAACATACAAAACCCATCTACAAAACATACAAAAACCATCAATAAAACATACAAAACCCATCAACAAAACATACAAAAACCATCTACAAAACATACAGAACCCATCTACAAAACATACAGAACCCATCAACAAAACATACAGAACCCATCTACAAAACATACAGAACCCATCAACAAAACATACAAAACCCATCTACAAAACATACAAAAACCATCAATAAAACATACAAAACCCATCAACAAAACATACAAAAACCATCTACAAAACATACAGAACCCATCTACAAAACATACAGAACCCATCAACAAAACATACAAAAACCATCTACAAAACATACAGAACCCATCAACAAAACATACAAAACCCATCTACAAAACATACAAAACCATCAATAAAACATACAAAACCCATCAACAAAACATACAAAAACCATCAATAAAACATACAGAACCCATCTACAAAACATACAAACCCATCTACAAAACATACAAAACCCATCAACAAAACATACAAAACCCATCTACAAAACATACAAACCCCATCTACAAAACATACAAAACCCATCTACAAAACATACAAAACCCATCAACATAACCTATCAACAAAACATAAAAAACCCATCTACAAAACATACAGAACCCATCTACAAAACATACAGAACCCATCTACAAAACATACAAAACCCATCAACATAACCTATCAACAAAACATAAAAAACCCATCTACAAAACATACAGAACCAACCCATCTACAAAACATACAAAACCCATCTACAAAACATACAAAACCCATCAACAAAACATACAAAACCCATCTACAAAACATACAGAACCCATCTACAAAACATACAAAACCCATCAACATAACCTATCAACAAAACATAAAAAACCCATCTACAAAACATACAGAACCAACCCATCTACAAAACATACAAAACCCATCTACAAAACATACAAAACCCATCAACAAAACATACAAAACCCATCTACAAAACATACAGAACCCATCTACAAAACATACAGAACAAAACATACAAACCCCATCTACAAAACATACAAAACCCATCTACAAAACATACAAAACCCATCTACAAAACATACAAACCCCATCTACAAAACATACAGAACCCATCTACAAAACATACAAACCCCATCTACAAAACATACAAAACCCATCTACAAAACATACAAAACCCATCTACAAAACATACAAACCCCATCTACAAAACATACAGAACCCATCTACAAAACATACAAACCCCATCTACAAAACATACAGAACCCATCTACAAAACATACAAACCCCATCTATAAAACATACAGAACCCATCTACAAAACATACAAACCCCATCTACAAAACATACAAACCCCATCTACAAAACATACATAACCCATCTACAAAACATACAAACCCCATCTACAAAACATACAAAACCCATCTACAAAACATACAGAACCCATCAACAAAACATACAGAACCCATCAACAAAACATACAGAACCCATCTACAAAACATACAAAACCCATCTACAAAACATACAAAACCCATCAACAAAACATACAGAACCCATCTACAAAACATACAGAACCCATCTACAAAACATACAAAACCCATCAACAAAACATACAAAACCCATCTACAAAACATACAAAACCCATCTACAAAACCCATCTACAAAACATACAAAACCCATCTACAAAACATACAGAACCCATCTACAAAACCCATCTACAAAACATACAAAACCCATCTACAAAACATACAAAACCCATCAACAAAACATACAGAACCCATCTACAAAACATACAAAACCCATCTACAAAACATACAAAACCCATCAACAAAACATACAGAACCCATCTACAAAACATACAGAACCCATCAACAAAACATACAGAACCCATCTACAAAACATACAAAACCCATCTACAAAACATACAAAACCCATCTACAAAACATACAGAACCCATCTACAAAACATACAGAACCCATCTACAAAACATACAAAACCCATCTACAAAACATACAAAACCCATCTACAAAACCCATCTACAAAACATACAAAACCCATCTACAAAACATACAGAACCCATCTACAAAACCCATCTACAAAACATACAAAACCCATCTACAAAACATACAAAACCCATCAACAAAACATACAGAACCCATCTACAAAACATACAAAACCCATCTACAAAACATACAAAATCCATCTACAAAACATACAAACCCCATCTACAAAACCCATCTACAAAACATACAGAACCCATCTACAAAACCCATCTACAAAACATACAGAACCCATCTACAAAACATACATATTTACTGACCTGGCATTGAAGTATATAACAATACATATTGATAAGTATACACATTGTTTCTATAGAAATGAAAGCCATGTATGGAGTAGCTCCAGACAATTACAGATAAAACACAATCAATCAATCTGCCCACCTTTCAACAGTTGATATATGACCCTACAAACAGAAACACAAGACAAATTGATTGAGACATGTAGGGATCAAATGTCCTGTCTAACAAATACACATGCATGTCAATAAAGAAATACTTAGTTAAGTAGCTTACAAGGTGTGGGTATGTTGAATTCTTTCATGTGAGGAGAGACACTGCTATGTGTTACTCTAAACCTATGTGTTACTCTAAACATACGTGCGACTCTAAACCTATGTGTTACTCTAAACATACGTGTGACTCTAAACCTATGTGTTACTCTAAACATACATGCGACTCTAAACCTATGTGTTACTCTAAACCTATGTGCGACTCTAAACCTATGTGCGACTCTAAACCTATGTGTTACTCTAAACCTACGTGCGACTCTAAACCTACGTGCGACTCTAAACCTACGTGTTACTCTAAACATACGTGCGACTCTAAACCTATGTGTTACTCTAAACATACGTGCGACTCTAAACCTATGTGCGACTCTAAACCTATGTGTTACTCTAAACCTATGTGCGACTCTAAACCTATGTGCGACTCTAAACCTATGTGTTACTCTAAACCTACGTGTTACTCTAAACCTACGTGCGACTCTAAACCTACGTGCGACTCTAAACCTACGTGTTACTCTAAACCTACGTGCGACTCTAAACCTACGTGCGTCTCTAAACCTACGTGCGACTCTAAACCTACGTGCGACTCTAAACCTACGTGCAACTCTAAACCTACGTGCGACTCTAAACCTACGTGTTACTCTAAACCTACGTGCGACTCTAAACCTACGTGCGTCTCTAAACCTACGTGCGACTCTAAACCTACGTGCGACTCTAAACCTACGTGCGACTCTAAACCTACGTGCGTCTCTAAACCTACGTGCGACTCTAAACCTACGTGCGACTCTAAACCTACGTGCGACTCTAAACCTACGTGCGACTCTAAACCTACGTGCGACTCTAAACCTACGTGCGACTCTAAACCTACGTGCGACTCTAAACCTACGTGCGACTCTAAACCTACGTGCGACTCTAAACCTACGTGCGACTCTAAACCTACGTGCGACTCTAAACCTACGTGCGACTCTAAACCTACGTGCGACTCTAAACCTACGTGCGACTCTAAACCTACGTGCGACTCTAAACCTACGTGCGACTCTAAACCTACGTGCGACTCTAAACCTACGTGCGACTCTAAACCTACGTGCGACTCTAAACCTACGTGCGACTCTAAACCTACGTGCGACTCTAAACCTACGTGCGACTCTAAACCTACGTGCGACTCTAAACCTACGTGCATCTCTAAATCCCAAAATAAACAAACAAAAGAACAATAATTATAGATAGCTAGTGCCGTACGGCTGATTATATGTGTTTATTTGACAATAAAAGATTACAAGTATATAATCAATGAAAAAGCAACACGGGTGATAACTTTATTTTATTTATTATATATACTTGTGTAATCGTTTATTGTCAAATAAACACATATAATCAACCCTATGACACTAGCACGCTGTATTGATACAGGTATTTATAGATTATAGACAATTATTAACCCTTTCAACCCCACAGGCCTCTAAATAGGCTTATGAAAAGTGTAGATCCAGATGAGCCGGCTCGTGACGAGCCGTCTCATCAGGATCTGCACTTTTTTGCCAGTAATAATTATTACTATTTTTAGATAAAATTACCCATTTTGATAAATGAACTGGTCCAAAGGTAATTTTCTTATTAATTTATTGGTCTGAAAATATCACGCACCAGTCCATGTCAGTTACTTGGGGTTGAATGGGTTAATGTACCCGAAAAGGTAGTCTAAAGATGCTCTTTTAATACTGCTCTTAGATGTGCTAGCTTATGACCCAAACTAAATAATTTGGAAACAAACAAACGACCATCATCAAGATTCTCAATTATGAAATTAAATATTCTTAATTATCAAATTAACTACATGTATTTTTCTTAATTATCAAATTAACTACATGTATTTTTCTTAATTATCAAATTAACTACATGTATTTTTCTTAATTATCAAATTAACTACATGTATTTTTCTTAATTATCAAATTAACTACATGTATTTTTTTTAATTATCAAATTAACTACATGTATTTTTCTTAATTATCAAATTAACTACATGTATTTTTCTTAATTATCAAATTAACTACATGTATTCTTAATTATCAAATTAACTAAATCACACGAATATGTCGATAATTGCTATATAAGTTAGGAAATAGCTGGAGAATCAGACCGCCTCCGTGGTCGAGTGTTTTACACAGTCGCTGACTTGTATGCCACTGTAACCTATCATCACTGATGGTCCGTGGTCGAGTGGTTAAGGTCGCTGACTTGTATGCCACTGTAACCTATCATCACTGATGGTCACGGGTTCGAGACCCGCTCGGACCTTGTCTCATTTATATGAAAAAGTTGGCAGTTTCTTACAGAGTTTGGTGCACCAAATACTGGTTAACCGCTGGAGCCTGTCCAGGAAATATATTGTTAGATAAACTGCCCGTCGCTCAAATGGGCAACCGGTAGCGACGTTAAATAATACTTAAATAATAAATATAATCACTGAAAACAGCTGACCTTAGTTTGTTTGTATCAGGAAATTAGGTGATGTGATAAAGTTACCTCGGAAACAATGAACCTTAGATAGCCTCAACGATAGCCTAGATATTATTAACCCACAGAATGTACATGTCAAATATTGGCATAAACTGTTATTTACGCTCGTTATATATAGCTGCCATTTCAAAATCTATTAGTTGAGTTTCTTGAATTTAATCGTTCCAATTAATGCTCAAGTTTCTAATTAAAAACATCACAAATTAGCCAATAAGAGACTTTTTAATATAAAATAAAGAAATGGGATGACAATGAATTAGCAATTTACTATAAAACATTACTTTGGGTCAATCTGTAACACATATTAGTAATGAAGGCACCTTAATAATGTACATGGTTTTTGAGAGAACATAAATGACCTTATTGCACACAGTTTGAAAGTTTTTATCATTTTGATCTTTTTACAAACCATTATTAATTCCATTCTGATAGTAACACACAGGTAAAATGTTTAACACTAAAACATGCTGGTCACAAAATTCCACAATTACATTTTCACCAAAACTTTTTTTATTTTCCAACTAATCACCACAAATACTTGTTAAATAAAATGTTTCAAAATGTGCATGCACCATGTAACCATATTGACCATTGATCCGAAAGAAGGTGCACATGTCAGTCAAGTACAACCGGTTAATACCATTATCCGCGTATTTAGGTGTTTATAATATCTACTTAGACCAATTAATTACAGTAATCCAGCTCTCTTAGTGGAGAGATGTCAATATGACATGATCACATCACAAACAATTAGCTATTAAACTAACAACTGTTGACAAACGACACAACATATTATACTTTGCGTCAGTAGTTACTTCCCTTGATAATAATGAAAAGAGGCAGAGGAGTTGTCTTTCTTTGTCTCTGAACTAAACTTGGTTCAAGCTATACCTTAAATTAGGGAGAAGTTACTGAGGGTGTATTCTCCAGTATATGAGGGTGTATTCGCCAGTATATGAGGGTGTATTCGCCAGTATATGAGGGTGTATTCTCCAGTATATGAGGGTGTATTCTCCAGTATATGAGGGTGTATTCTCCAGTATATGAGGGTGTATTCGCCAGTATATGAGGGTGTATTCTCCAGTATATGAGGGTGTATTCTCCAGTATATGAGGGTGTATTCTCCAGTATATGAGGGTGTATTCTCCAGTATATGAGGGTGTATTCTCCAGTATATGAGGGTGTATTCTCTATATGAGGGTGTATTCTCCAGTATATGAGGGTGTATTCTCCAGTATATGAGGGTGTATTCTCCAGTATATGAGGGTGTATTCTCCAGTATATGAGGGTGTATTCTCCAGTATATGAGGGTGTATTCTCCAGTATATGAGGGTGTATTCACCAGTATATGAGGGTGTATTCTCCAGTATATGAGGGTGTATTCTCCAGTATATGAGGGTGTATTCTCCAGTATATGAGGGTGTATTCTCCAGTATATGAGGGTGTATTCTCCAGTATATGAGGGTGTATTCTCCAGTATATGAGGGTGTATTCTCCAGTATATGAGGGTGTATTATCCAGTATATGAGGGTGTATTCTCCA
>CM026401.1:6435775-6486653 GCA_014843695.1 Archivesica marissinica | reverse complement strand
TACTATTTTTAGATAAAATTACCCATTTTGATAAATGAACTGGTCCAAAGGTAATTTTCTTATTAATTTATTGGTCTGAAAATATCACGCACCAGTCCATGTCAGTTACTTGGGGTTGAATGGGTTAATGTACCCGAAAAGGTAGTCTAAAGATGCTCTTTTAATACTGCTCTTAGATGTGCTAGCTTATGACCCAAACTAAATAATTTGGAAACAAACAAACGACCATCATCAAGATTCTCAATTATGAAATTAAATATTCTTAATTATCAAATTAACTACATGTATTTTTCTTAATTATCAAATTAAATACATGTATTTTTCTTAATTATCAAATTAACTACATGTATTTTTCTTAATTATCAAATTAACTACATGTATTTTTCTTAATTATCAAATTAACTACATGTATTTTTTTTAATTATCAAATTAACTACATGTATTTTTCTTAATTATCAAATTAACTACATGTATTTTTCTTAATTATCAAATTAACTACATGTATTCTTAATTATCAAATTAACTAAATCACACGAATATGTCGATAATTGCTATATAAGTTAGGAAATAGCTGGAGAATCAGACCGCCTCCGTGGTCGAGTGTTTTACACAGTCGCTGACTTGTATGCCACTGTAACCTATCATCACTGATGGTCCGTGGTCGAGTGGTTAAGGTCGCTGACTTGTATGCCACTGTAACCTATCATCACTGATGGTCACGGGTTCGAGACCCGCTCGGACCTTGTCTCATTTATATGAAAAAGTTGGCAGTTTCTTACAGAGTTTGGTGCACCAAATACTGGTTAACCGCTGGAGCCTGTCCAGGAAATATATTGTTAGATAAACTGCCCGTCGCTCAAATGGGCAACCGGTAGCGACGTTAAATAATACTTAAATAATAAATATAATCACTGAAAACAGCTGACCTTAGTTTGTTTGTATCAGGAAATTAGGTGATGTGATAAAGTTACCTCGGAAACAATGAACCTTAGATAGCCTCAACGATAGCCTAGATATTATTAACCCACAGAATGTACATGTCAAATATTGGCATAAACTGTTATTTACGCTCGTTATATATAGCTGCCATTTCAAAATCTATTAGTTGAGTTTCTTGAATTTAATCGTTCCAATTAATGCTCAAGTTTCTAATTAAAAACATCACAAATTAGCCAATAAGAGACTTTTTAATATAAAATAAAGAAATGGGATGACAATGAATTAGCAATTTACTATAAAACATTACTTTGGGTCAATCTGTAACACATATTAGTAATGAAGGCACCTTAATAATGTACATGGTTTTTGAGAGAACATAAATGACCTTATTGCACACAGTTTGAAAGTTTTTATCATTTTGATCTTTTTACAAACCATTATTAATTCCATTCTGATAGTAACACACAGGTAAAATGTTTAACACTAAAACATGCTGGTCACAAAATTCCACAATTACATTTTCACCAAAACTTTTTTTATTTTCCAACTAATCACCACAAATACTTGTTAAATAAAATGTTTCAAAATGTGCATGCACCATGTAACCATATTGACCATTGATCCGAAAGAAGGTGCACATGTCAGTCAAGTACAACCGGTTAATACCATTATCCGCGTATTTAGGTGTTTATAATATCTACTTAGACCAATTAATTACAGTAATCCAGCTCTCTTAGTGGAGAGATGTCAATATGACATGATCACATCACAAACAATTAGCTATTAAACTAACAACTGTTGACAAACGACACAACATATTATACTTTGCGTCAGTAGTTACTTCCCTTGATAATAATGAAAAGAGGCAGAGGAGTTGTCTTTCTTTGTCTCTGAACTAAACTTGGTTCAAGCTATACCTTAAATTAGGGAGAAGTTACTGAGGGTGTATTCTCCAGTATATGAGGGTGTATTCGCCAGTATATGAGGGTGTATTCGCCAGTATATGAGGGTGTATTCTCCAGTATATGAGGGTGTATTCTCCAGTATATGAGGGTGTATTCTCCAGTATATGAGGGTGTATTCCCAGTATATGAGGGTGTATTCTCCAGTATATGAGGGTGTATTCTCCAGTATATGAGGGTGTATTCTCCAGTATATGAGGGTGTATTCTCCAGTATATGAGGGTGTATTCTCCAGTATATGAGGGTGTATTCTCCAGTATATGAGGGTGTATTCTCCAGTATATGAGGGTGTATTCTCCAGTATATGAGGGTGTATTCGCCAGTATATGAGGGTGTATTCTCCAGTATATGAGGGTGTATTCGCCAGTATATGAGGGTGTATTCTCCAGTATATGAGGGTGTATTCTCCAGTATATGAGGGTGTATTCTCCAGTATATGAGGGTGTATTCTCCAGTATATGAGGGTGTATTCTCCAGTATATGACCCAGAAGGGGTATTCTCCAGTATATGAGGGTGTATTCTCCAGTATATGAGGGTGTATTGCCAGTATATGAGGGTGTATTCGCCAGTATATGAGGGTGTATTCTCCAGTATATGAGGGTGTATTCTCCAGTATATGAGGGTGTATTCTCCAGTATATGAGGGTGTATTCTCCAGTATATGAGGGTGTATTCTCCAGTATATGAGGGTGTATTCTCCAGTATATGAGGTGTATTCTCCAGTATATGAGGGTGTATTCTCCAGTATATGAGGGTGTATTCGCCAGTATATGAGGGTGTATTCGCCAGTATATGAGGGTGTATTCTCCAGTATATGAGGGTGTATTCTCCAGTATATGAGGGTGTATTCTCCAGTATATGAGGGTGTATTCTCCAGTATATGAGGGTGTATTCTCCAGTATATGAGGGTGTATTCTCCAGTATATGAGGTGTATTCTCCAGTATATGAGGGTGTATTCTCCAGTATATGAGGGTGTATTCTCCAGTATATGAGGGTGTATTCTCCAGTATATGAGGGTGTATTCTCCAGTATATGAGGGTGTATTCTCCAGTATATGAGGGTGTATTCTCCAGTATATGAGGGTGTATTCTCCAGTATATGAGGGTGTATTCTCCAGTATATGAGGGTGTATTCTCCAGTATATGAGGGTGTATTCTCCAGTATATGAGGGTGTATTCTCCAGTATATGAGGGTGTATTCTCCAGTATATGAGGGTGTATTCTCCAGTATATGAGGGTGTATTCTCCAGTATATGAGGGTGTATTCTCCAGTATATGAGGGTGTATTCTCCAGTATATGAGGGTGTATTCTCCAGTATATGAGGGTGTATTCTCCAGTATATGAGGGTGTATTCTCCAGTATATGAGGGTGTATTCTCCAGTATATGAGGGTGTATTCTCCAGTATATGAGGGTGTATTCTCCAGTATATGAGGGTGTATTCTCCAGTATATGAGGGTGTATTCTCCAGTATATGAGGGTGTATTCTCCAGTATATGAGGGTGTATTCTCCAGTATATGAGGGTGTATTCTCCAGTATATGAGGGTGTATTCTCCAGTATATGAGGGTGTATTCTCCAGTATATGAGGGTGTATTCTCCAGTATATGAGGGTGTATTCTCCAGTTGACTGGGTGGTGTATTCTCCATTTGACTGGGTGGTGTATTCTCCAGTTGACCGGGTGGTGTATTCTCCAGTTGACCGGGTGGTGTATTCTCCAGTTGACCGGGTGGTGTATTCTCCAGTTGACCGGGTGGTGTATTCTCCAGTTGACTGGGTGGAGTACTCTCCAGCTGACCGGATGGTGTATTCTCCAGTTGACTGGGTGGTGTATTCTCCAGCTGACTGGGTGGTGTATTCTCCAGTTGACCGGGTGGTGTATTCTCCAGCTGACTGGGTGGTGTATTCTCCAGTTGACCGGGTGGTGTATTCTCCATTTGACTGGGTGGTGTAGTCTCCAGTTGACCGGGTGGTGTATTCTCCAGTTGACTGGGTGGTGTATTCTCCAGTTGACTGGGTGCTGTATTCTCCAGTTGATTGGGTGGTGTATTCTCCAGTTGACTGGGTGCTGTATTCTCCAGTTGATTGGGTGGTGTATTCTCCAGTTGACTGGGTGCTGTATTCTCCAGTTGATTGGGTGGTGTATTCTCCAGTTGACTGGGTGGTGTATTCTCCAGTTGATTGGGTGCTGTATTCTCCAGTTGACGTGCTGGTGTATTCTCCAGCTGACCGGGTGGTGTAGTCTCCAGTTGACCGGGTGGTGTATTCTCCAGTTGACCGGGTGGTGTATTCTCCAGTCGACTGGGTGCTGTATTCTCCAGTTGACTGGGTGCTGTATTCTCCAGCTGACTGGGTGCTGTATTCTCCAGTTGACTGGGTGCTGTAATCTCCAGCTGACTGGGTACTGTATTCTCCAGCTGACTGGGTGGTGTATTCTCCAGCTGACTGGGTGGAGTATTCTCCATTTGACTGGGTGCTGTATTCTCCAGATGACTGGGTGCTGTATTATCCAGCTGACTGGGTGCTGTGTTCTCCAGCTGACTGGGTGCTGTATTCTCCAGCTGACTGGGTACTGTATTCTCCAGCTGACTGGGTGTAACTGGGTGCTGTATTCTCCAGCTGACTTGCTGGTGTATTCTCCAGCTGACTGGGTGGAGTAGTCTCCAGTTGACTGGGTGGTGTATTCTCCAGTTGACTGGGTGCTGTATTCTCCAGTTGACTGGGTGCTGTATTCTTCAGATGACTTGCTGGTGTATTCTCCAGCTGACTGGGTGGAGTAGTCTCCAGTTGAATGGGTGGTGTATTCTCCAGTTGACTGGGTGCTGTATTCTCCAGTTGACTGGGTGCTGTATTCTTCAGATGACTTGCTGGTGTATTCTCCAGCTGACTGGGTGGAGTAGTCTCCAGTTGACTGGGTGCTGTATTCTCCAGTTGACTGGGTGCTGTATTCTCCAGTTGACTGGGTGCTGTATTCTCCAGCTGACTGGGTGGTGTATTCTCCAGCTGACTGGGTGCTGTATTCTCCAGCTGACTGGGTGGTGTATTCTGCAGCTGACTGGGTGGTGTATTCTCCAGTTGACTGAGTGGTGTATTCTCCAGTTGACTGGGTGGAGTAGTCTCCAGCTGACTGGGGGTGTATTCTCCAGCTGACTGGGTGCTGTATTCTCCAGCTGACTGGGTGCTGTATTCTCCAGTTGACTGGGTGCTGTATTCTCCAGTTGACTGGGTGGAGTAGTCTCCAGCTGACTGGGTGCTGTATTCTCCAGTTGACTGGGTGGTGTATTCTCCAGTTGACTGGGTGGTGTATTCTCCAGCTGACTGGGTGGAGTAGTCTCCAGTTGACTGGGTGGTGTATTCTTCAGTTGACTGGGTGGTGTATTCTCCAGTTGACTGGGTGGTGTATTCTCCAGTTGACTGGGTGCTGTATTCTCCAGTTGACTGTGTGCTGTATTCTCCAGTTGACTGGGTGCTGTATTCTCCAGTTGACGTGCTGGTGTATTCTCCAGTTGACGTGCTGGTGTATTCTCCAGCTGACTGGGTGGAGTATTCTCCAGTTGACTGGGTGCTTTATTCTCCAGTTGACTGGGTGCTGTATTCTTCAGATGACTGGGTACTGTATTCTCCAGCCGACTGGGTTGTGTATTCTCCAGCTGACTGGGTGGTGTATTCTCCAGCTGACTGGGTGGTGTATTCTCCAGTTGACTGAGTGGTGTATTCTCCAGTTGACTGGGTGGAGTAGTCTCCAGCTGACTGGGTGGTGTATTCTCCAGCTGACTGGGTGCTGTATTCTCCAGCTGACTGGGTGGTGTATTCTCCAGTTGACTGGGTGCTGTATTCTCCAGTTGACTGGGTGGAGTAGTCTCCAGCTGACTGGGTGCTGTATTCTCCAGTTGACTGGGTGGTGTAATCTCCAGTTGACTGGGTGGTGTATTCTCCAGCTGACTGGGTGGAGTAGTCTCCAGTTGACTGGGTGGTGTATTCTCCAGTTGACTGGGTGCTGTATTCTCCAGTTGATTGGGTGGTGTATTCTCCAGTTGACTGGGTGGTGTATTCTCCAGTTGATTGGGTGGTGTATTCTCCAGTTGACTGGGTGGTGTATTCTCCAGTTGATTGGGTGCTGTATTCTCCAGTTGACGTGCTGGTGTATTCTCCAGCTGACCGGGTGGTGTAGTCTCCAGTTGACCGGGTGGTGTATTCTCCAGTTGACCGAGTGGTGTATTCTCCAGTCGACTGGGTGCTGTATTCTCCAGTTGACTGGGTGCTGTATTCTCCAGCTGACTGGGTGCTGTATTCTCCAGTTGACTGGGTGCTGTATTCTCCAGCTGACTGGGTACTGTATTCTCCAGCTGACTGGGTGGTGTATTCTCCAGCTGACTGGGTGGAGTATTCTCCATTTGACTGGGTGCTGTATTCTCCAGTTGACTGGGTGCTGTATTATCCAGCTGACTGGGTGCTGTGTTCTCCAGCTGACTGGGTGCTGTATTCTCCAGCTGACTGGGTACTGTATTCTCCAGCTGACTGGGTGTAACTGGGTGCTGTATTCTCCAGCTGACTTGCTGGTGTATTCTCCAGCTGACTGGGTGGAGTAGTCTCCAGTTGACTGGGTGGTGTAATCTCCAGTTGACTGGGTGCTGTATTCTCCAGTTGACTGGGTGCTGTATTCTTCAGATGACTTGCTGGTGTATTCTCCAGCTGACTGGGTGGAGTAGTCTCCAGTTGAATGGGTGGTGTATTCTCCAGTTGACTGGGTGCTGTATTCTCCAGTTGACTGGGTGCTGTATTCTTCAGATGACTTGCTGGTGTATTCTCCAGCTGACTGGGTGGAGTAGTCTCCAGTTGACTGGGTGCTGTATTCTCCAGTTGACTGGGTGCTGTATTCTCCAGTTGACTGGGTGCTGTATTCTCCAGCTGACTGGGTGGTGTATTCTCCAGCTGACTGGGTGCTGTATTCTCCAGCTGACTGGGTGGTGTATTCTCCAATTGACTGGGTGCTGTATTCTCCAGCTGACTGGGTTCTGTATTCTCCAGTTGACTGGGTGCTGTATTCTTCAGATGACTTGCTGGTGTATTCTCCTGCTGACTGGGTGGAGTAGTCTCCAGTTGACTGGGTGCTGTATTCTTCAGATGACTTGCTGGTGTATTCTGCAGTTGACTGGGTGCTGTATTCTCCAGTTGACTGGGTGCTGTATTCTTCAGATGACTTGCTGGTGTATTCTCCAGCTGACTGGGTGGAGTAGTCTCCAGTTGAATGGGTGGTGTATTCTCCAGTTGACTGGGTGCTGTATTCTCCAGTTGACTGGGTGCTGTATTCTTCAGATGACTTGCTGGTGTATTCTCCAGCTGACTGGGTGGAGTAGTCTCCAGTTGACTGGGTGCTGTATTCTCCAGTTGACTGGGTGCTGTATTCTCCAGTTGACTGGGTGCGACTGGGTGCTGTATTCTCCAGTTGACGTGCTGGTGTATTCTCCAGTTGACGTGCCGGTGTATTCTCCAGCTGACTGGGTGGAGTATTCTCCAGTTGACTGGGTGCTGTATTCTCCAGCTGACTGGGTGCTGTATTCTCCAGCTGACTGGGTGGTGTATTCTCCAGTTGACTGGGTGCTGTATTATCCAGCTGACTGGGTGCTGTGTTCTCCAGCTGACTGGGTGCTGTATTCTCCAGCTGACTGGGTACTGTATTCTTCAGCTGACTTGCTGGTGTATTCTCCAGCTGACTGGGTGGTGTATTCTCCAGTTGACTGGGTGCTGTATTCTCCAGCTGACTTGGTGGAGTAGTCTCCAGTTGAATGGGTGGTGTATTCTCCAGTTGACTGGGTGCTGTATTCTTCAGATGACTTGCTGGTGTATTCTCCAGCTGACTGGGTGGAGTAGTCTCCAGTTGACTGGGTGCTGTATTCTCCAGCTGACTGGGTGGTGTATTCTCCAGCTGACTAGGTGGTGTATTCTCCAGTTGACTGAGTGGTGTATTCTCCAGTTGACTGGGTGGAGTAGTCTCCAGCTGACTGGGTGGTGTATTCTCCAGCTGACTGGGTGCTGTATTCTCCAGCTGACTGGGTGCTGTATTCTCCAGTTGACTGGGTGGAGTAGTCTCCAGTTGACTGGGTGCTGTATTCTTCAGATGACTTGCTGGTGTATTCTCCAGTTGACTGGGTGCTGTATTCTCCAGCTGACTGGGTGGTGTATTCTCCAGTTGACTGGGTGCTGTATTCTCCAGTTGACTGGGTGCTGTATTCTCCAGTTGACTGGGTGGTGTATTCTCCAGCTGACTGGGTGGTGTATTCTCCAGCTGACTGGGTGGAGTAGTCTCCAGTTGACTGGTGGTGTATTCTCCAGTTGACTGGGTGGTGTATACTCCAGCTGACTGGGTGCTGTAATCCAGCTGACTGGGTACTGTATTCTCCAGCTGACTGGGTGCGACTGGGTGCTGTATTCTCCAGTTGACGTGCTGGTGTATTCTCCAGTTGACGTGCTGGTGTATTCTCCAGCTGACTGGGTGGAGTATTCTCCAGTTGACTGGGTGCTGTATTCTCCAGCTGACTGGGTGCTGTATTCTCCAGCTGACTGGGTACTGTATTCTCCAGCTGACTGGGTGGTGTATTCTCCATTTGACTGGGTGCTGTATTCTCCAGTTGACTGGGTGCTGTATTATCCAGCTGACTGGGTGCTGTGTTCTCCAGCTGACTGGGTGCTGTATTCTCCAGCTGACTGGGTACTGTATTCTCCAGCTGACTGGGTGTGACTGGTGCTGTATTCCCCAGCTGACTTGCTGGTGTATTCTCCAGCTGACTGGGTGGAGTAGTCTCCAGTTGACTGGGTGGTGTATTCTCCAGTTGACTGGGTGCTGTATTCTCCAGTTGACTGGGTGCTGTATTCTCCAGCTGACTGGGTGGTGTATTCTCCAGCTGACTGGGTGGTGTATTCTCCAGCTGACTGGGTGGTGTATTCTCCAGTTGACTGGGTGCTGTATTCTCCAGCTGACTGGGTTATTCTCAGTGACTGGTTCTCCAGTTGACTGGGTGCTGTATTCTCCAGCTGACTGGGTTCTGTATTCTCCAGTTGACTGGGTGCTGTATTCTTCAGATGACTTGCTGGTGTATTCTCCAGCTGACTGGGTGGTGTATTCTCCAGTTGACTGGGTGGTGTATTCTCCAGTTGACTGGGTGCTGTATTCTCCAGTTGACTGGGTGCTGTATTCTCCAGATGACTGGGTGGTGTATTCTCCAGCTGACTGGGTGGTGTATTCTCCAGCTGACTGGGTGGTGTATTCTCCAGTTGACTGGGTGGTGTATTCTCCAGTTGACTGGGTGGTGTATTCTCCAGTTGACTGGGTGGTGTATTCTCCAGCTGACTGGGTGCTGTATTCTCCAGCTGACTGGGTGCTGTATTCTCCAGCTGACTGGGTACTGTATTCTCCAGCTGACTGGGTGCGACTGGGTGCTGTATTCTCCAGTTGACTTGGTGGTGTATTCTCCAGTTGACTGGGTGGTGTATTCTCCAGCTGACTGGGTGGAGTATTCTCCAGTTGACTGGGTGCTGTATTCTCCAGCTGACTGGGTGGTGTATTCTCCAGCTGACTGGGTGGAGTATTCTCCAGTTGACTGGGTGCTGTATCTCCAGTGTTATTCTCCAGTGACTGGGTGTGTATTCTCAGTGACTGGGTTGTATTCTCCAGTTGACTGGGTGCTGTATTATCCAGCTGACTGGGTGCTGTGTTCTCCAGCTGACTGGGTGCTGTAATCTCCAGCTGACTGGGTACTGTATTCTCCAGCTGACTGGGTGCGACTGGGTGCTGTATTCTCCAGCTGACTTGCTGGTGTATTCTCCAGCTGACTGGGAGGAGTAGTCTCCAGTTGACTGGGTGCTGTATTCTCCAGTTGACTGGGTGCTGTATTCTTCAGATGACTTGCTGGTGTATTCTCCAGCTGACTGGGTGGAGTAGTCTCCAGTTGAATGGGTGCTGTATTCTCCAGTTGACTGGGTGCTGTATTCTTCAGTTGACTGGGTGCTGTATTCTCCAGCTGACTGGGTGGTGTATTCTCCAGCTGACTGGGTGGTGTATTCTCCAGCTGACTGGGTGGTGTATTCTCCAGTTGACTGGGTGCTGTATTCTCCAGCTGACTGGGTTCTGTATTCTCCAGTTGACTGGGTGCTGTATTCTTCAGATGACTTGCTGGTGTATTCTCCAGTTGACTGGGTGCTGTATTCTCCAGCTGACTGGGTGGTGTATTCTCCAGTTGACTGGGTGCTGTATTCTCCAGTTGACTGGGTGCTGTATTCTCCAGATGACTGGATGGTGTATTCTCCAGCTGACTGGGTGGTGTATTCTCCAGCTGACTGGGTGGAGTAGTCTCCAGTTGACTGGTGGTGTATTCTCCAGTTGACTGGGTGGTGTATTCTCCAGCTGACTGGGTGCTGTAATCTCCAGCTGACTGGGTACTGTATTCTCCAGCTGACTGGGTGCGACTGGGTGCTGTATTCTCCAGTTGACGTGCTGGTGTATTCTCCAGTTGACGTGCTGGTGTATTCTCCAGCTGACTGGGTGGAGTATTCTCCAGTTGACTGGGTGCTGTATTCTCCAGCTGACTGGGTGGTGTATTCTCCAGCTGACTGGGTGGAGTATTCTCCATTTGACTGGGTGCTGTATTCTCCAGTTGACTGGGTGCTGTATTATCCAGCTGACTGGGTGCTGTGTTCTCCAGCTGACTGGGTGCTGTATTCTCCAGCTGACTGGGTACTGTATTCTCCAGCTGACTGGGTGCGACTGGGTGCTGTATTCTCCAGCTGACTTGCTGGTGTATTCTCCAGCTGACTGGGAGGAGTAGTCTCCAGTTGAATGGGTGGTGTATTCTCCAGTTGACTGGGTGCTGTATTCTTCAGATGACTTGCTGGTGTATTCTCCAGCTGACTGGGTGCTGTATACCCTGATGGGTGTGTATTCTCCAGTGACTTGCGTGGTGTATTCTCCAGTGACTGGGTGGTAGACGGGGTGTATTCCCAGTGACGTTGTATTCTCAGTGACTGTGGTGTATTCTCCAGCTGACTGGGTGGAGTATCTCCAGTTGACTGGGTGGTGTATTCTTCAGTTGACTGGGTGGTGTATTCTCCAGTTGACTGGGTGGTGTATTCTCCAGTTGACTGGGTGCTGTATTCTCCAGTTGACTGGGTGCTGTATTCTCCAGTTGACTGGGTGCTGTATTCTCCAGTTGACGTGCTGGTGTATTCTCCAGTTGACGTGCTGGTGTATTCTCCAGCTGACTGGGTGGAGTATTCTCCAGTTGACTGGGTGCTTTATTCTCCAGTTGACTGGGTGCTGTATTCTTCAGATGACTGGGTACTGTATTCTCCAGCCGACTGGGTTGTGTATTCTCCAGCTGACTGGGTGGTGTATTCTCCAGCTGACTGGGTGGTGTATTCTCCAGTTGACTGAGTGGTGTATTCTCCAGTTGACTGGGTGGAGTTGTCTCCAGCTGACTGGGTGGTGTATTCTCCAGCTGACTGGGTGCTGTATTCTCCAGCTGACTGGGTGGTGTATTCTCCAGTTGACTGGGTGCTGTATTCTCCAGTTGACTGGGTGGAGTAGTCTCCAGCTGACTGGGTGCTGTATTCTCCAGTTGACTGGGTGGTGTAATCTCCAGTTGACTGGGTGGTGTATTCTCCAGCTGACTGGGTGGAGTAGTCTCCAGTTGACTGGGTGGTGTATTCTTCAGTTGACTGGGTGGTGTATTCTCCAGTTGACTGGGTGGTGTATTCTCCAGTTGACTGGGTGCTGTATTCTCCAGTTGACTGGGTGCTGTATTCTCCAGTTGACTGGGTGCTGTATTCTCCAGTTGACGTGCTGGTGTATTCTCCAGTTGACGTGCTGGTGTATTCTCCAGCTGACTGGGTGGAGTATTCTCCAGTTAACTGGGTGCTGTATTCTCCAGCTGAATGGGTGCTGTATTCTCCAGCTGACTGGGTACTGTATTCTCCAGCCGACTGGGTGGTGTATTCTCCAGCTGACTGGGTGGAGTATTCTCCAGTTGACTGGGTGCTGTATTCTCCAGTTGACTGGGTGCTGTATTATCCAGCTGACTGGGTGCTGTTTTCTCCAGTTGACTGGGTGCTGTATTCTCCAGTTGACTGGGTGCTGTATTCTCCAGCTGACTGGGTGTGACTGGGTGCTGTATTCTCCAGCTGACTTGGTGGGTATCTCCAGTGATGGGGGGATCTCCAGTTGACTGGGTGCTGTATTCTCCAGTTGACTGGGTGCTGTATTCTTCAGATGACTTGCTGGTGTATTCTCCAGCTGACTGGGTGGAGTAGTCTCCAGTTGACTGGGTGCTGTATTCTCCAGCTGACTGGGTGGTGTATTCTCCAGCTGACTGGGTGTGTATTCTCCAGTTGACTGAGTGGTGTATTCTCCAGTTGACTGGGTGGGTATCTCCAGCTGACTGGGTGGTGTATTCTCCAGCTGACTGGGTGCTGTATTCTCCAGCTGACTGGGTGGTGTATTCTCCAGTTGACTGGGTGCAGTATTCTCCAGCTGACTGGGTGCTGTATTCTCCAGTTGACTGGGTGCTGTATTCTTCAGATGACTTGCTGGTGTATTCTCCTGCTGACTGGGTGGAGTAGTCTCCAGTTGACTGGGTGCTGTATTCTTCAGATGACTTGTTGGTGTATTCTCCAGTTGACTGGGTGCTGTATTCTCCAGCTGACTGGGTGGTGTATTCTCCAGTTGACTGGGTGCTGTATTCTCCAGTTGACTGGGTGCTGTGTTCTCCAGATGACTGGATGGTGTATTCTCCAGCTGACTGGGTGGTGTATTCTCCAGCTGACTGGATGGAGTAGTCTCCAGTTGACTGGGTGCTGTATTCTCCAGTTGACTGGGTGCTGTATTCTTCAGATGACTTGCTGGTGTATTCTCCAGCTGACTGGGTGGAGTAGTCTCCAGTTGAATGGGTGGTGTATTCTCCAGTTGACTGGGTGCTGTATTCTTCAGATGACTTGCTGGTGTATTCTCCAGCTGACTGGGTGCTGTATTCTCCAGTTGACTGGGTGGTGTATTCTTCAGTTGACTGGGTGGTGTATTCTCCAGTTGACTGGGTGGTGTATTCTCCAGTTGACTGGGTGCTGTATTCTCCAGTTGACTGGGTGCTGTATTCTCCAGTTGACTGGGTGCTGTATTCTCCAGTTGACGTGCTGGTGTATTCTCCAGTTGACGTGCTGGTGTATTCTCCAGCAGACTGGGTGGAGTATTCTCCAGTTGACTGGGTGCTTTATTCTCCAGTTGACTGGGTGCTGTATTCTTCAGTTGAATGGGTGCTGTATTATCCAGCTGACTGGGTGGTGTATTCTCCAGCTGACTGGGTGGTGTATTCTCCAGCTGACTGGGTGGTGTATTCTCCAGTTGACTGGGTGCTGTATTCTCCAGCTGACTGGGATCTGTATTCTCCAGTTGACTGGGTGCTGTATTCTTCAGATGACTTGCTGGTGTATTCTCCAGTTGACTGGGTGCTGTATTCTCCAGCTGACTGGGTGGTGTATTCTCCAGTTGACTGGGTGCTGTATTCTCCAGTTGACTGGGTGCTGTATTCTCCAGATGACTGGATGGTGTATTCTCCAGCTGACTGGGTGGTGTATTCTCCAGCTGACTGGGTGGAGTAGTCTCCAGTTGACTGGGTGGTGTATTCTTCAGTTGACTGGGTGGTGTATTCTCCAGTTGACTGGGTGGTGTATTCTCCAGCTGACTGGGTGCTGTATTCTCCAGCTGACTGGGTACTGTATTCTCCAGCTGACTGGGTGCGACTGGGTGCTGTATTCTCCAGTTGACGTGCTGGTGTATTCTCCAGTTGACGTGCTGGTGTATTCTCCAGCTGACTGGGTGGAGTATTCTCCAGTTGACTGGGTGCTGTATTCTCCAGCTGACTGGGTGGTGTATTCTCCAGCTGACTGGGTAGAGTATTCTCCATTTGACTGGGTGCTGTATTCTCCAGTTGACTGGGTGCTGTATTATCCAGCTGACTGGGTGCTGTGTTCTCCAGCTGACTGGGTGCTGTATTCTCCAGCTGACTGGGTACTGTATTCTCCAGCTGACTGGGTGCGACTGGGTGCTGTATTCTCCAGCTGACTTGCTGGTGTATTCTCCAGCTGACTGGGAGGAGTAGTCTCCAGTTGAATGGGTGGTGTATTCTCCAGTTGACGTGGTGCTGTATTCTTCAGATGACTTGCTGGTGTATTCTCCAGCTGACTGGGTGCTGTATTCTCCAGTTGACTGGGTGGTGTATTCTTCAGTTGACTGGGTGGTGTATTCTCCAGTTGACTGGGTGGTGTATTCTCCAGTTGACTGGGTGCTGTATTCTCCAGTTGACTGGGTGCTGTATTCTCCAGTTGACTGGGTGCTGTATTCTCCAGTTGACGTGCTGGTGTATTCTCCAGTTGACGTGCTGGTGTATTCTCCAGCTGACTGGGTGGAGTATTCTCCAGTTGACTGGGTGCTTTATTCTCCAGTTGACTGGGTGCTGTATTCTTCAGATGACTGGGTACTGTATTCTCCAGCCGACTGGGTTGTGTATTCTCCAGCTGACTGGGTGGTGTATTCTCCAGCTGACTGGGTGGTGTATTCTCCAGTTGACTGAGTGGTGTATTCTCCAGTTGACTGGGTGGAGTAGTCTCCAGCTGACTGGGTGGTGTATTCTCCAGCTGACTGGGTGCTGTATTCTCCAGCTGACTGGGTGGTGTATTCTCCAGTTGACTGGGTGCTGTATTCTCCAGTTGACTGGGTGGAGTAGTCTCCAGCTGACTGGGTGCTGTATTCTCCAGTTGACTGGGTGGTGTAATCTCCAGTTGACTGGGTGGTGTATTCTCCAGCTGACTGGGTGGAGTAGTCTCCAGTTGACTGGGTGGTGTATTCTTCAGTTGACTGGGTGGTGTATTCTCCAGTTGACTGGGTGGTGTATTTTCCAGTTGACTGGGTGCTGTATTCTCCAGTTGACTGGGTGCTGTATTCTCCAGTTGACTGGGTGCTGTATTCTCCAGTTGACGTGCTGGTGTATTCTCCAGTTGACGTGCTGGTGTATTCTCCAGCTGACTGGGTGGAGTATGCTCCAGTTAACTGGGTGCTGTATTCTCCAGCTGAATGGGTGCTGTATTCTCCAGCTGACTGGGTACTGTATTCTCCAGCCGACTGGGTGGTGTATTCTCCAGCTGACTGGGTGGAGTATTCTCCAGTTGACTGGGTGCTGTATTCTCCAGTTGACTGGGTGCTGTATTATCCAGCTGACTGGGTGCTGTGTTCTCCAGTTGACTGGGTGCTGTATTCTCCAGTTGACTGGGTGCTGTATTCTCCAGCTGACTGGGTGGTGTATTCTCCAGCTGACTGGGTGCTGTATTCTCCAGCTGACTGGGTGGTGTATTCTCCAGTTGACTGGGTGCTGTATTCTCCAGCTGACTGGGTTCTGTATTCTCCAGTTGACTGGGTGCTGTATTCTTCAGATGACTTGCTGGTGTATTCTCCTGCTGACTGGGTGGAGTAGTCTCCAGTTGACTGGGTGCTGTATTCTTCAGATGACTTGCTGGTGTATTCTCCAGTTGACTGGGTGCTGTATTCTCCAGCTGACTGGGTGGTGTATTCTCCAGTTGACTGGGTGCTGTATTCTCCAGTTGACTGGGTGCTGTGTTCTCCAGATGACTGGATGGTGTATTCTCCAGCTGACTGGGTGGTGTATTCTCCAGCTGACTGGATGGAGTAGTCTCCAGTTGACTGGGTGTGGTGGTATCTCAGTGACTGGGTGGTGTATTCTCCAGTTGACTGGGTGCTGTATTCTCCAGCTGACTGGGTTCTGTATTCTCCAGTTGACTGGGTGCTGTATTCTTCAGATGACTTGCTGGTGTATTCTCCTGCTGACTGGGTGGAGTAGTCTCCAGTTGACTGGGTGCTGTATTCTTCAGATGACTTGCTGGTGTATTCTCCAGTTGACTGGGTGCTGTATTCTCCAGCTGACTGGGTGGTGTATTCTCCAGTTGACTGGGTGCTGTATTCTCCAGTTGACTGGGTGCTGTGTTCTCCAGATGACTGGATGGTGTATTCTCCAGCTGACTGGGTGGTGTATTCTCCAGCTGACTGGATGGAGTAGTCTCCAGTTGACTGGGTGGTGTATTCTTCAGTTGACTGGGTGGTGTATTCTCCAGTTGACTGGGTGGTGTATTCTCCAGCAGACTGGGTACTGTATTCTCCAGCTGACTGGGTGCGACTGGGTGCTGTATTCTCCAGTTGACGTGCTGGTGTATTCTCCAGTTGACGTGCCGGTGTATTCTCCAGCTGACTGGGTGGAGTATTCTCCAGTTGACTGGGTGATGTATTCTCCAGCTGACTGGGTGCTGTATTCTCCAGCTGACTGGGTGGTGTATTCTCCAGCTGACTGGGTGGAGTATTCTCCATTTGACTGGGTGCTGTATTCTCCAGTTGACTGGGTGCTGTATTATCCAGCTGACTGGGTGCTGTGTTCTCCAGCTGACTGGGTACTGTATTCTCCAGCTGACTGGGTGCGACTGGGTGCTGTATTCTCCAGTTGACGTGCTGGTGTATTCTCCAGTTGACGTGCTGGTGTATTCTCCAGCTGACTGGGTGGAGTATTCTCCAGTTGACTGGGTGCTGTATTCTCCAGCTGACTGGGTGCTGTATTCTCCAGCTGACTGGGTGGTGTATTCTCCAGCTGACTGGGTGGAGTATTCTCCATTTGACTGGGTGCTGTATTCTCCAGTTGACTGGGTGCTGTATTATCCAGCTGACTGGGTGCTGTGTTCTCCAGCTGACTGGGTGCTGTATTCTCCAGCTGACTGGGTACTGTATTCTCCAGCTGACTGGGTGCGACTGGGTGCTGTATTCTCCAGCTGACTTGCTGGTGTATTCTCCAGCTGACTGGGAGGAGTAGTCTCCAGTTGACTGGGTGCTGTATTCTCCAGTTGACTGGGTGCTGTATTCTTCAGATGACTTGCTGGTGTATTCTCCAGCTGACTGGGTGGAGTAGTCTCCAGTTGAATGGGTGGTGTATTCTCCAGTTGACTGGGTGCTGTATTCTTCAGATGACTTGCTGGTGTATTCTCCAGCTGACTGGGTGCTGTATTCTCCAGCTGACTGGGTGGTGTATTCTCCAGCTGACTGGGTGGTGTATTCTCCAGTTGACTGAGTGGTGTATTCTCCAGTTGACTGGGTGGAGTAGTCTCCAGCTGACTGGGGGTGTATTCTCCAGCTGACTGGGTGCTGTATTCTCCAGCTGACTGGGTGGTGTATTCTCCAGTTGACTGGGTGCTGTATTCTCCAGTTGACTGGGTGGAGTAGTCTCCAGCTGACTGGGTGCTGTATTCTCCAGTTGACTGGGTGGTGTATTCTCCAGTTGACTGGGTGGTGTATTCTCCAGCTGACTGGGTGGAGTAGTCTCCAGTTGACTGGGTGGTGTATTCTTCAGTTGACTGGGTGGTGTATTCTCCAGTTGACTGGGTGGTGTATTCTCCAGTTGACTGGGTGCTGTATTCTCCAGTTGACTGGGTGCTGTATTCTCCAGTTGACTGGGTGCTGTATTCTCCAGTTGACGTGCTGGTGTATTCTCCAGTTGACGTGCTGGTGTATTCTCCAGCTGACTGGGTGGAGTATTCTCCAGTTGACTGGGTGCTTTATTCTCCAGTTGACTGGGTGCTGTATTCTTCAGATGACTGGGTACTGTATTCTCCAGCCGACTGGGTTGTGTATTCTCCAGCTGACTGGGTGGTGTATTCTCCAGCTGACTGGGTGGTGTATTCTCCAGTTGACTGAGTGGTGTATTCTCCAGTTGACTGGGTGGAGTAGTCTCCAGCTGACTGGGTGGTGTATTCTCCAGCTGACTGGGTGCTGTATTCTCCAGCTGACTGGGTGGTGTATTCTCCAGTTGACTGGGTGCTGTATTCTCCAGTTGACTGGGTGGAGTAGTCTCCAGCTGACTGGGTGCTGTATTCTCCAGTTGACTGGGTGGTGTAATCTCCAGTTGACTGGGTGGTGTATTCTCCAGCTGACTGGGTGGAGTAGTCTCCAGTTGACTGGGTGATGTATTCTTCAGTTGACTGGGTGGTGTATTCTCCAGTTGACTGGGTGGTGTATTCTCCAGTTGACTGGGTGCGGTATTTTCCAGTTGACTGGGTGCTGTATTCTCCAGTTGACTGGGTGCTGTATTCTCCAGTTGACGTGCTGGTGTATTCTCCAGTTGACGTGCTGGTGTATTCTCCAGCTGACTGGGTGGAGTATTCTCCAGTTAACTGGGTGCTGTATTCTCCAGCTGAATGGGTGCTGTATTCTCCAGCTGACTGGGTACTGTATTCTCCAGCCGACTGGGTGGTGTATTCTCCATCTGACTGGGTGGAGTATTCTCCAGTTGACTGGGTGCTGTATTCTCCAGTTGACTGGGTGCTGTATTATCCAGCTGACTGGGTGCTGTGTTCTCCAGCTGACTGGGTGCTGTATACTCCAGCTGACTGGGTGCTGTAATCCAGCTGACTGGGTACTGTATTCTCCAGCTGACTGGGTGCGACTGGGTGCTGTATTCTCCAGTTGACGTGCTGGTGTATTCTCCAGTTGACGTGCTGGTGTATTCTCCAGCTGACTGGGTGGAGTATTCTCCAGTTGACTGGGTGCTGTATTCTCCAGCTGACTGGGTGCTGTATTCTCAGCTGACTGGGCTGTATTCTCCAGCTGACTGGGTGGTGTATCTCCATTTGACTGGGTGCTGTATTCTCCAGTTGACTGGGTGCTGTATTATCCAGCTGACTGGGTGCTGTATTCTCCAGCTGACTGGGTGCTGTATTCTCCAGCTGACTGGGTACTGTATTTCTCCAGCTGACTGGGTGGTGTATTCTCCAGCTGACTGGGTGGTGTATTCTCCAGTTGACTGAGTGGTGTATTCTCCAGTTGACTGGGTGGAGTAGTCTCCAGCTGACTGGGTGTTGTATTCTCCAGCTAACTGGGTGCTGTATTCTCCAGCTGACTGGGTGGTGTATTCTCCAGTTGACTGGGTGCTGTATTCTCCAGTTGACTGGGTTCTGTATTCTCCAGTTGACTGGGTTCTGTATTCTTCAGATGACTTGCTGGTGTATACTCCAGCTGACTGGGTGCTGTATTCTCCAGCTGACTGGGTGGTGTATTCTCCAGCTGACTGGGTGGTGTATTCTCCAGTTGACTGAGTGGTGTATTCTCCAGTTGACTGGGTGGAGTAGTCTCCAGCTGACTGGGTGTTGTATTCTCCAGCTAACTGGGTGCTGTATTCTCCAGCTGACTGGGTGGTGTATTCTCCAGTTGACTGGGTGCTGTATTCTCCAGTTGACTGGGTTCTGTATTCTCCAGTTGACTGGGTTCTGTATTCTTCAGATGACTTGCTGGTGTATACTCCAGCTGACTGGGTGCTGTATTCTCCAGCTGACTGGGTGGTGTATTCTCCAGCTGACTGGGTGGTGTATTCTCCAGTTGACTGAGTGGTGTATTCTCCAGTTGACTGGGTGGAGTAGTCTCCAGCTGACTGGGTGCTGTATTCTCCAGTTGAATGGGTGGTGTATTCTCCAGCTAACTGGGTGCTGTATTCTCCAGTTGAATGGGTGGTGTATTCTCCAGCTGACTGGGTGGAGTAGTCTCCAGTTGACTGGGTGCTGTATTCTTCAGATGACTTGCTGGTGTATTCTCCAGTTGACTGGGTGCTGTATTCTCCAGCTGACTGGGTGGTGTATTCTCCAGCTGACTGGGTGGTGTATTCTCCAGTTGACTGGGTGGTGTATTCTCCAGTTGACTGGGTGGTGTAGTCTCCAGTTGACTGGGTGGTGTAGTCTCCAGTTGACTGGGTGGTGTAGTCTCCAGTTGACTGGGTGATGTATTCTCCAGCTATGAATATTGTGGCATGTCTCTGGACATATACTTAACAACTTTTCTAACTCCACACTTTAATTTTTTAAATATCTTTTTCATGACAAACAAGGCATTTCTCAAATTTCGTCTGCTTTCATTGTAAAACATATTCCTTTAGATAAATCCGACCGTAAACCATTCTATTGATATAATCCGAGATGCACGTGCATTTCATGCTTTTTGCCTGTATGTGTATATTGCGTATGTGCTAATCCTACAAACCGACACAAATGACATCTGTGGTCATTGAGATGTAGAAAAAACATAAAGTTCCAACAGTTTATGATACCATGCGTCGAATGACAGTAGAAGAACGAGGGCGTGCTGTGGGAATGGTCCAGGGTGGAGTCTCTAACAGACAGGTAAGCTTTGAAATATTATTCAGGGAGGTTCAGTAATGATATGGGCAGCTGTCTCCCTTCATACGAAAACAAGGGCGGTTGTTGTTCCTGGCATATTGAACGCACAACGTTACCAAAATGAAATTCTGACGCCAGTGGCGATATCTCATATTCGCCAACATAGGGGCATGCAGTTCATGCACGACGGCACAACTTGTCACACCGCGGCCAGTACCCGAATGCTACTGGCCAGGAATCACGTCAATGTCCTGCCATGGTGTTCGAAATCGCCAGATTTAAATCCCATCGAACACCTCTGGGATGAACTAGGACGCAGGATTCGACAACTTCGCCGCCAACCTCGCACTCTTCAAGAGCTAGAACGTGCCCTGATTCGGACATGGAATTCTATTCCACAGGTCTACATTACGAATTACATCAATTCCATGCATTCTAGGTGTAATGCAGTCATTATGGCGCAGGGCGGTCACACTCGGTATTGATGTATTCATTATGTTACTTTATATTTTAGGGTTACGTTATTGTACAGGTTACGGATTAATAAAATTACGTCCGATTATTATCATTGTTATGTTTTTTTAACACAAAATGATCACTTAACATTGTGTCCAATTTTCAGTAAAATATTTTATTATTTGACACAGATAACAAAAAACCAAGTGTGGAGTTAGAAAAGTTGCTAAGTATAGTTGATGTATTTCTGGTATTCTGGATCCCAGATAATAGAAGTGTACTCTAAGGTGGAGCCTACTAGTGATAGATAGGCTGTTATACGACAGGATTATCGACAGTAATTTAAATTTCAACTACAATGGCTAATTTGACTAAACCTCCCAGCCTGCCTAAAATTGCAAAGAAATGTTAATCTTTGATGTTCTCCCGAAGCAAGGTGCCCATCCACTTTCATATTAGCAGTAAACAGGGGCGTAGCTAGTTTTTTTAATTTGCAAACCCGACCAAATAATTGAGCATCGGAAATGCTATGTTTCTAGTGGGGTCTGGGTGTCAGCTCTCCCTGGATAGTTTTTTCATTCACGCATTTTAATGTACGTCATAGACTTTGAAATTTCGATATTTTCAGAGATGTATTTTCCAAAACGATACCAAATTCAGTCTTAAATTGCTATACAGAGATGATATGTCACATTGAATTACATAACATGTATATTAGAGTGGTGGAACCTATGCTCGGCGTAAATCCCACATATAATGACCAGTATAAAATGTTAATTGCACTTGCCGTATATTATTATCGTCTTAAGTCATGAAAACAACTTTCAAAACACTCTTGTTGACAGTTTTAGATTCATCATGTGACCTTGCTGCTCAATACACTGCTCAGTACAGCTATCGCAACGGTGTCGGTCGGCACCGGTTTATATGGGGAACTGAAGACTTCAGGGCACTTATGCACGGCGTACTTGTTATTTTTTTAGTTATCCACCATAACTTGTTGAATATCTTATTTTGATATAGTACATCATTAAGTAAAAACATTTATTGGTCTTAATCAGAAATGGTATGGAAACCATTTTTCAGGTTAAGTGTAGATTTTTTAAACTCGGATAGCTACCCGAATTGCTCATACACTGTTACAATTTCGGTGGAAATATTCTCCCAATGTTGTTACAATTTCGGTGGAAATATTCTCCCAATGATTTGCTTGTCTATATTCGTCTGCTGGACAAGTCACATGACGGTTGCATCAGCCTACCGATACACTCAACGGAATGCTATTGAACCATGCTTCAGCTCTGTCGGCGAAATTAGCCTAGAACTATATAAATATTTTAAATACGAATGAAAATGGAAAATACGCCGAGCATAGGTTCCACCACTCTAGTGTTTATGTTGTGCAGAATATATGTGACCTCCAAGTTGACAATCCAACCATTGGTCCTACCCCCCCCCCCCCTTTTTTATTTAGTTTATACAAATTTATTTCATCTCAATTGCGAAACAAGTTCTTACAACTTATATTAATCACTCTCGAGACCTCATTCCTGATGGAATTCATCGCCACAATGGAGAGAAGAGGCAATGTGGAAATTAAATGCCTACTTAAAGCAGCATTACATCGTATGAAATAAAAGATATTTGAAAAATTCAATTTTTACGTATGGGTAGCAATGCTGCTACACATTCTAACATTATACTTTGTATGCTTATGTTCATTTGGTAAACGATGTTTTTTTGCGATAAAACAAACTCGAAACCGAAAGTAGGACTTTCCGAGTTGATCGGTCACGCACTTAATTGTTTACAACCGGAACGCATCGTTCGCACTTGTTTACATTCGGAATGCATCGTCCCCATTTGACCCACGTTGTCGTTTTTAATTAAATTACTTGATATGTTGTATGAATACCTCTGTAAGCTAAGTCTTTTAGGGACATTTCTACATCCCCGCGAGTGGTTCGACATTAGAGGAAGATAGATAATATCTCATGTTCAAAATATATACGTTGTTTTCTGCATCCTCTGTTGTTTCACGCATGCGCGCTGTGCGTGTTTACATTTCGTGTGTTGATAAACAAATTCGCGTATACGACGATTTAAATTTATTGGAATTTTATCGTTTCTGAGCGACTATTTCGATTTTTGTAAATACACACACAGTAGTATTTATATTTTACCCAAAACATCCTTTATTACGATGTAATGCTGCTTTAAACGCACTACTACTGCGCTATCACAACTTCCATCACCTTCAATTTTCAGTGTATTTTCAGGGTAAATTTCACAGGCCTTCAGTGCATTATAGTAACTATATATAGCTATATGACTGCGAAGTTTATGCAATGCCACCCACACCCGCATAAACATCATATCTCCATACAACAACTGGGGCTGGATAGCCCCAAACACAACTGATAATCAAAGATAATTGTAGATAATTGAAAAAAATCACAGGTAAATAACGAGAGCAAAATAATAAACAATAATCTATCTAAATAAATGAAATCATCTTACCGCGGACAAGAGTCATTGAGGGTCGTCTGCTTCCTCCATCCATGACGTCACTTCCTTCTTGCACTCGAGCCTACACCACAACAGGTTCGGAAATATTCGCAGCCACACCCATAATTGTACAGAAAACAGATTGACACGTGTGGAGAGTCAACAACACTCAACAGAAGCCAATTTACTGAGTCATGAAGCATGCTGGAAATCAATATATTTTATCGTGGAATGCGGAGAAAACATGCGCGTCCATAAGGTCAATAATTCATGAATTCCAATATTCTCTGGAATGTCGCTGAAAAAAATAGCGACAGTGTGCGATCGCACGTGCATTGCATACCAACGACAACCGACCTTTTTGGACGAGTCCATTCATACGAAAGCTGTGGGGTTGATTACCTATGTTAACTGCCGGACATCGGGTACACATACGGACAGTATTCACGTAACTATATCCCTGTACGGTAATCATAGCCTGAGCTCCAGTCTGTCGATTGTTCACTAATTTACTTCTGGCAAAATGATATTATCAGAAACTCAATACGGATGGTCCAGTTAATGGTCTCTGTGTTAGAATATATTTATATGACTAACCAGCCAAAATATACCAATGCCTATACTCAGGCTACAGTAATCAGGAAGCTACATATATGGGGACGTGCAAAGTTAAATAGCCAACCGAAGGAATTATTAATGCAATTATGCTGTCAATGGATCAGTTCTTGACAGACGGATCTGTAGTGCAATGGTTAATACGCTGGACTGGTAAACCAGGGATCGCAGATTCGATCCCCCGTCTGACCATAATAAAATTAACAGTCTTTCAGGTAGGACTTTAATCCGAGGTCTCGTGTCGGTGATTTACACCATGCACGTAAAAGAACCAGAGGGGATTCTGGAATTGGTCTCTGTCTTTATCATTGCACTATCCTCCAATAATCTAAGATTGCTAATCTCTTCAGGAGGCATCGCTCATATGGGCAACCGTTAGCGACGATAAATAAATGTAAAACACACATGGATCAGTTATGAATCCAGTCTCGTTTTGGCTGCATGTAGATCATTATACATTTGTGATTTTATTATATGAGATTTCAAACAACAGTCAATCCCTCGATGCAAAAATGACAATACACTGTCATACAGATCATGATCAGGCACACTGATGGAGTCTGGTGTCCCCGTGCACAAACAGTAACACTTAATAGTTCCCTATACGACACTAGCGCATTTATAACTGTATGGCCAAGTACATCAAACTTACAAGCCAATTATAACACACGTTAAACGCTAGTACATACTGAAAAGGGACATTTGTTGAACAAAACAGAACAGAACAATTGTTTATTTACACGACGTGTGCATAGTACATCGTCGAAAGGCAAAATATATTTAACATAATTACTGGTCATGTGACATATCATATCATAATTGTGAACAATATTCGTAACATTTCAATCAGCTAACCCATTTCATTCTGGATACATTTAAAGGCTTTTGCAAACAACATAGATCCAGATCAGCCGCAGCGTGACGCTGTGTGCTGATCAGGAACTATGCTGTTTGCTACATAGCCAAGTGTCTTGGCAAGATCATCTGAATAGCAAACACCATAGAGCATGATCAGACGGCACGTTCCGTGGCGGCTGATCTGGTTCTATATTCATTGCAAATACTGTTTGAACGGTATCCAGAATGAAATGGGTTAACAAGAATGTTTCTATCAGTATATTACTGATTACAAATTAGGGTAAAGAGGATGAACATATAATTATACTAAATAAGCATTTGGTTATTTTTTTTATTTTTGTATACAAATTTATTTTAGCTCGATTGCGAAACAAGTTATGTCAACTTAAATAAATCACTCTCGAGACCTCATTCCTGATGGAATCCATCGCCACGAGGGAGAGAGAAGAGGCAACGTGGAATTTAAATGCCTTGCCTAAGGGCACAATCGTAACGGCTCCAGTGGGGCTCGAACTCCGGACCTTTCACACCTGAAGCGAACGCGCATCCACTGCGCTATCACGACTTCCACTGATTGGTTATTTAGCAATGTGTTTCTTAAACATAATTCTTCTTTGACACATTTGGACAAGTTTCATAGCACATTCTTATCAGTTGATTTTAGCAATTCTAAAAATAAATAAATTCTATAACTAACACTACATTGTGTAGTTTTGGTGGCCAATGATAACTGATACAGGATGCAAGATCATCAATTCTTCTTCCTATGTCATAATGAATTTGAAATATATCTTGTAAATAAAACATAGAAGATGAACACAGTGGCTATCACTGTTTCTGTGATGGACTGTCCCGCTGCTACTGGCAAACTGTGTGTTTTACGTTTATTTATCGTCGCTACCGGTTGCCCATATGAGCGACGCCTCCTGAAGAGATTAGTCATTTTAGATGTTTGGAGGATAGTGCAATGATACAGACAGAGACCCATTCCAGAGTCTCCTCTGGTTCTTTTACGTGCACGGTGTACATCACCGACACGAGACCTCGGTTTAACCTCCCATCTGAAAGACTGTTAATTTTATTAGGGTCAGTCATATAAATATATATTTTAACACCGAGACCATTAATTGAGCCGTATTGAGTTTCTGATCATGTCATAGAAGTAAATACAGTCTACATCCGTTATGTCGAATTCCGTCGGGCCGAACAAAATGCTGCGACATAACCAAAGTTTGACTTAACGAATTTCTATATAAACAGAGCCAGTTATATGTAAAATGATAGTGTCTGAAACGGGACTTTGATCAGACTTCGAGATAACCGGATAATTCGACATAACCGACTTTGACATAACGGATGTAGACTGTAAGTAAAAATCGACAGACTGGAACCCAGGTTAGGTGAATAGGTACCACTGGCACAAGGAGCGTAGCTGATTCCGAAATGACATTGTGACAGAACCAAACCCTCGTCAACACATTACCGTATGTGTTAAAAAGCATGTCTCTATACCAAATCCTCGTGTCACAGTGGTATAGTCAACACATTACCGTATGCGTTAAAAAGCATGTCTCTGTGCCAAATCCTCGTGTCACAGTGGTATAGTCAACACATTACCGTATGCGTTAAAAAGCATGTCTCTGTACCAAATCCTCTTCACGTGTCACAGTGGTATAGTCAACACATTGCCGTATGTGTTAAAAAGCATGTCTCTGTACCAAATCCTCGTGTCACAGTGGTATAGTCAACACATTACCGTATGTGAGAACAAGCATGTTGATATGATCAGAAACTCAATACGGCCAAAATATTATTAGTCTCGGTGTTAAAATATATTTATTTGACTGACCAGGCAAACTATATCGACGCCTGTTCCCAGGCTAATTTATAAGATCAATACATATGGTTTGGGCCACAAGTGTATATGGCAAGTAACGACAGGTATATAGGTACACTGACAAACTGCCTTCAGAATGCACAGATAAGCATACACAAAACTATTTCGGGAGGGTCGTATCGGTTATTTTCATATTCTGGCTACGACACTGAACATTAAACAACCGCCCGCGCCAGAGGGCACATTTTCAATACACTCCCACCATTGCTGGATAAAGTGATGGCGTACTCTCAATTTAAGTGAAAGGCAAATAATTAATATGTGTAGGATTTAATAAATCAATATATCGGCAAGCGATGTACACCGTGGCGGAGGTGTGTGCTATACCAATCGGCAAGCGATGTACACCGTGGAAGGAGGTGTGTGCTATACCAATCTGCAAGCGATGTACACCGTGGACGGAGGTGTGTGCTATACCAATCTGCAAGCGATGTACACCGTGGCAGGAGGTGTGTGCTATACCAATCTGCAAGCGATGTACACCGTGGCAGGAGGTGTGTGCTATACCAATCTGCAAGCGATGTACACCGTGGCAGGAGGTGTGTGCTATACCAATCTGCAAGCGATGTACACCGTGGAAGGAGGTGTGTGTTATACCAATATGCAAGCGATGTACACCGTGGCGGAGGTGTGTGTTATACCAATATGCAAGCGATGTACACCGTGGAAGGAGGTGTGTGCTATACCAATCTGCAAGCGATGTACACCGTGGAAGGAGGTGTGTGTTATACCAATCTGCAAGCGATGTACACCGTGGAAGGAGGTGTGTACTATACCAATATGCAAGCGGTGTACACCGTGGAAGGAGGTGTGTGCTATACCATATCTGTAAGCGATGTACACCGTGGAAGGAGGTGTGTGCTATACCAATCTGCAAGCGATGTACACCGTGGAAGGAGGTGTGTGCTATACCAATCTGCAAGCGATGTACACCGTGGAAGGAGGTGTGTGCTATACCAATCTGCAAGCGATGTACACCGTGGACGGAGGTGTGTGCTATACCAATCTGCAAGCCATGTACACCGTGGACGGAGGTGTGTGCTATACCAATCTGCAAGCGATGTACACCGTGGACGGAGGTGTGTGCTATACCAATCTGTAAGCGATGTACACCGTGGAAGGAGGTGTGTGCTATACCAATCTGCAAGCGATGTACACCGTGGAAGGAGGTGTGTGCTATACCATATATGTAAGCGATGTACACCGTGGCAGGAGGTGTGTGCTATACCAATCTGTAAGCGATGTACACCGTGGCGGAGGTGTGTGCTATACCAATCTGCAAGCGATGTACACCGTGGCAGGAGGTGTGTGCTATACCAATCTGCAAGCGATGTACACCGTGGCAGGAGGTGTGTGCTATACCAATCTGCAAGCGATGTACACCGTGGAAGGAGGTGTGTGTTATACCAATCTGCAAGCGATGTACACCGTGGAAGGAGGTGTGTGCTATACCAATCTGCAAGCGATGTACACCGTGGCAGGAGGTGTGTGCTATACCAATATGCAAGCGATGTACACCGTGGCGGAGGTGTGTGCTATACCAATCTGCAAGCGATGTACACCGTGGCAGGAGGTGTGTGCTATACCAATCTGCAAGCGATGTACACCGTGGCAGGAGGTGTGTGCTATACCAATCTGTAAGCGATGTACACCGTGGCGGAGGTGTGTGTTATACCAATCTGCAAGCGATGTACACCGTGGAAGGAGGTGTGTGCTATACCAATCTGCAAGCGGTGTACACCATGGCAGGAGGTGTGTGTTATACCAATCTGTAAGCGATGTACACCGTGGCAGGAGGTGTGTGCTATACCAATCTGCAAGCGATGTACACCGTGGCGGAGGTATGCGCTATACCACTCCAGGCATATAGATGTCAATCAAAACGATTCTGGTTATTTATCGTCGCTACCGGTTGTCCATATGAGCGACGCCTCTTGAAGAGATTAGTCATTTTAGATTGTTGGAGGATAGTGCAATGATATAGACAGAGACCTATTCCAATGTCTCCTCTGGTTATTGTACGTGCACGGTGTAAAGCACCGACACGAGACCTCGGTTTAAAGCGACACTACGTCGGTGAAAACGCAGATGTCTACAGAATGTAATTTGCTATTATATGGTATAAGTTTTTTCGAAATATTTGCCCCAAAACTGAGTATTTCAACAAATAAACAAACGTCGTATACGCGGTTTGTTGACATAACAAAATAATGTAAATATGTCGACAGTCATGCATAATACAATGCGTTTATCCTGAATAACACGAGTTATGCTACATATTTACCGTGATATCTCACATGTGTGCATATGCATATTTATTTGTAGACTAATCTTAGTTATCTCTAATCGAAAGTATCGCGTGTTTAGTATTGACGCCAATGACAAAAAACGTCAATTCAAGAGCCGGATGATCGCTATTAGTGTAGTAGATAAGGACCACAAAATGATGATTGCGTTCGGAAGGTGTAAAAAGCACCAAATTTTCACACAAGTAACATGAGGGTGTATACTTTCCAAAATGCCCGGAAGACAACCACGAGAGGCCCTTTGACTCCATTTGTGGGGCCTCAAAAAGGGACCACCAACAGAAATTTAAAAAAAAACAACACTTTTTAAAGTTGCAATAATTTAATTAATTGTTACTTCTTCAATTGTTTTCACATGATAATTAATAGAGAAGGCATAGTAGTATCAAATGTTTTACATACAAATAATAATGTTGTACTCGTTTGATGAAAATGAGGCCCTTAAAGGGTAATTTTTCCTGTTTTAGAGAAATATAAAATACAAAGTTTTTTTCTTTTTGTTCCCAGTGAGGGAAAATTAAATAAATTAGTTCTGTTGATAGAATAGTATCAGTACTTGAAACCTGTGTGTATACATGTCTGTGTGTGTCATCTGAGGCCCTGTTAACAGCTATTCGGTTAATTTGGCAAATTGCATATTTTCAATAATAACTGTAATTACAATTAAACAAAGATAAGTGAACAGGTTGTACACTATATCTGAATTGTACAACACACTAAACTATTAGTAAAATACTTATCTTAGCACATGTATAATATAATGAGGCCCTTCAAAGGGTAATATTTATAATAGTGAGGCCCTTAATGTAATTGACCTTTCTGCCGATTTTGATTGACAGCTGGCGTTAGCCAATCGCATCGCACCATTCGCGCACACCCCCGGCAACGGTTTATCGCCGCCATCTTGTTAGACAAACAATGCATATTAGACAAACTAGTAACGAGTAGACAAATTTAAAAAGGCGTGAATTTGATCGAAAATACGGGTTTAAAATTGTTTTAATGATGTTGAAAATGTGTCGCTTTGGTGTGTGGGTTAGTTATAGTACACAATTAGTCGATATCCTGGTGATCGACGTTAAATTCAACCCATTTCAAAATCCTTGGACAAATCTAAAAGTGTGTATATGAACCACAAAATACCAGACAGCTGCTTTAAAAACAATGCATCTATAAAAACACCGACTGACCCCATATAGTCACACATTTCTCGCAAACACAGCAATCAAATTTAAGCGTGTCACGCTGTTTATTGGGAGTAATCAACAACTTACCAACTACCGGTACATCACAGAGACCGCCGACTTATAATATCCCGATAGGGGCCTGCTGCTATTATCAAGATCAAAGTATTGCACATCGGAATTTAGCACTGATTGTGCTAATTGGTCAATTATAAAATGTGTGCACATAATTATAGTATTGATTACTACACCGAGTCATTGTTTTATCGTTCTGTCAGACAAACGAGTTATTTAGTAAAATTTTAATCAAATCTGATAACGAGTGATTGTGATCTGAACTTATATTTTGAAAAATAATTACAAATTAATTAATGCTGTCTGTCATTGACAATGGTGAACAGATGTAGTTATAATGGTGATTAAAATTATACATGTGGTTCATACATATTGTCGTGGATGGTGGACTAGGGATCAGATAGTAGTAATAGTACCCATGCATGTGCAGAGCTGTGGGATTCCCATATTAGCTCAGTGAACGTACTGGTGTTCAGTTTTTGGGCCTAATGTTCGAGTCTTCTAGGAGGCATAGGGTCGAGTCTCTCAATACGGTGGACTATTTCATTTCTTTTGATGTCAAAGTTGACATGATGTGGTTGTTCACTCTTCCGTTGAATGCGAAAGCACTTAACACGTCCTCATCCGTTAAATATATCTGTACTTTAGAGAAATAACCTTCACTGAAGAACCTAAACCCTTGCCTTCTTGCTTTCAACGAGATATTCTTATCTGGGTGAAATAAAACCGAGAAATTCGACGGAATTTTATCTAGATTAACTCGATGCAGGTCTGCGTTAGACGCCGTTTTGTTAGATAGTTTGTCTCGCGTGGTTACAGCGAGCACCTGTAACTATGGGGGGCGTGCCTAAGTAGCGTTTGCAGAAAGGTCAATTGCAGAAAGAAGATTTGAAAACAATCTTATTTGTCTAAAATATATATATCTTAGCATGCGAATGGAATATGTCTATATGCATAATGTATTGTGCATTTTACACTGCATAAATATACACAGTGTACTATATTCAACAAACATTTTCTCTTTCACATTGGCCACCTCTGGAAGTGTACTCCATTGTGGTATCCAATTGTTGCTTTCTCTTGTCCATCCCAACTCTGGAGATGGCAGATAAGGGCATCTGAAGAGCACCTGGTCCCATATGTGGCCACTTTGGTAGACAGCTCTTAGTACATGCTGGATGAGTGTAATATGTGATGGCGGAACCTTGTCAATAGTCCTATTACCATAACAAAACATATGTTTCCTAGCATCATTTCCTAACTCATATGGCATGTTCTGGAGTACATAAGAACAACAAATCTCTCGAGCACTGCTGTGTCTTCATCAGGAACGTGATCAGATGCTGAAAAATGCATAGATTTCCATATGTTGAATACCATCCTCATACCAACACGATTTAATGCAGAGACCATTTCACAGCCGGAGATAGCATGGAATAGTAGGAGTCCCCAAGATACCGAGCTTGTCAGATATTTCATGTCACGGTATGGAGTAGAAATGCTTGGCATGGCATAATGCAACCCACAGACAGCAAGTAAAAGCTGTATGTAAATTGAGCACAGCATTTGCTAACATCACAACGTTAGTATCAATAGTCTGGATACGTACTCTCTTGCAACCTGTATTGAAAGAATGTTATATGTTATATTTCGGGGTTTACGCCTGCATCAGCACCATTTTGGGCTATATCGCCGGCGGGCAGTTTACCTAACAGCACCTTTCCTGGGCAGGCTCCAGCGGTTAACCAGTACTTGGGTGCACCAACCTCCGTAAGAAACTGCCAACTTTTTCATATAAATGAGACACGGCCTGAGCGGGGCTCGAACCCGTGACCATCAGTGATGATAGGTTACAGTGGTATACAAGTCAGCGACCTTATCCACTCGACCACTTATCCACTCGCTGCATGGAGAAGCATTCTGTCGTCTGCTTCTTCGTGGTTACAGGGTTGCAGGTCAGTCACATCAAAGTCGATCTCTGTGTTCGATTTCAAGACATTATTTCCATGTGTTGATATAACAGTTTTACCTGCCATGAAAGTGTAGCTCTCAATGCATTGTGATAGGTACTCATATAATGCAAGCCAACCACTCCCATCTAACCAATCTCCAATAACCATCAAGAAGGCCACCCATCAACACCATGCAATTTCCAGGTACATACCCGGTACCGTGTGAGCCATAACCATTGTATCTTCTTGGTTGATCGACTGTTAATACTGTGATCTGGCCAGGGTTCTTAGCTTCAGTGACATGTTTGATAAGTGGCATTCCATGCTTTACCTTAGCCGCAGTGAACACAGAGTCACGAAACAATGGGACTAGTGCTGTTATGGCTGGTGCTCTTGTGTCAATTGAGAGGTGTTGTGCAAAGAATGGTGACCATGAAAAAGATTCGTTTTGACATACCGTTGTCTTTCCAACATGCTCTAACCATTTGGTCACTAAGAACTAATTCACGTTGAGCAGTTGGGAGGAGGCTCACACTGACTGTGGTGTACAGTTCTTTCCTGAGATTGTGATCCATGCTGTGGTGTACAGTTCTTTCCTGAGATTGTGATCCATGCTGTGGTGTACAGTTCTTTCCTGGTAGATCCATGCTGTGGTGTACAGTTCTTTCCTGAGATTGTGATCCATGCTGTGGTGTACAGTTCTTTCCTGAGATTGTGATCCATGCTGTGGTGTACAGTTCTTTCCTGAGATTGTGATCCATGCTGTGGTGTACAGTTCTTTCCTGAGATTGTGATCCATGCTGTGGTGTACATACAGTCCTTTCCTGAGATTTGGTGGGCATGCAATGCTAGTAGTTTCATATTCACCTAAGACAGTTTACTATGCCTGTGGAGACCTGTATAACCCTGTTATAAGACACCGAAACGCCTTTGTCATTTATTATTATCAACAAGCCATCACTTTCACATTAATCAGTTTAACTCTCTATATATGCAATCAACTCAGCAACAATGATAGCCTATTTCAATTAATCATCACCAGTATCGTACACATGAATCGACGTAGAATCAGTTGAAAGTGTATACTGTCTATTGTACTTGTTATAAAATGTGCACAAACAGTTTCCATGATATTCTGCGTCTCTTGGTACCATATCCACCTCTTAATGTTTGGCTAGAATTTCGATATCTGACATCTCAGTTGTGATATGTCACACTTTCGTATCTTATCCATTGTTTCTACCTAATGTAGTCTACCATAAGATTTAGTGTAAACGAAACAACTACCATGAAACGTTGTATCAAAACTCTTTCTAAGCCTCTTTGTCTCTATCGTTTCCATACACACTTGCTGTCTCTTTACTGCTCTATCAATATTCTGCTGCTGAAGCAGGACATATGCCAGACGGCATTTTGCTCCATCATTGCCACTCCCTAGGTCAAGTAATTCCAAAGTTTTATTTGTTGCTGGCAATGCATTGTGTGGACTCGTGTTGATATGGCATTCGCTCAGTGAAGAATACGCCAAAGGTGATCGTGATTTCTCGGAAGTCTTCTTTTGGCATAGGCAACACTGACTCCAGTTGGAACATAGTGCCCTGTACAACTCATATGTCGAAGGTTGCTCAAACCCAACAGCATGTCCTGGTGTGGATTCCTAAAACGTAGAATACATTATTAATTGTCTATCAAAATGTAACCAATACAAGATTGTACAGAACGACAGCAATACCTCAGAATGATCACCATGCCATAGGTGTGCCTGTGTCCGTACAAACAGGTAGATGGACCTATGAATGTAACCCTTGATTGAAATGATTATGAATTGGAGAATACAGGTCGAATAAAACAGCTCGGGTAGCACAGTGGTTAGCGCCTTTAATTCCAAGGCGGGAGGTCGTGAGTTAGATCCCGGCCGAGGCACAGTACTAGTTGATTTCTATCCAGAAAAGTGTCCTAGTTCTGGTTCGATCCAGGAAAAATAGTTGCCACTGAACGTTCAGGTCTCAATGTCAGTTGTTTCAGTGTGTACAATTTGGGTTCAAAATGAGCATGTTTGGCAAATACTGGCTGGAAATTTCTGGCAGGTAAATTTCCTCCTTCAGCTTCAAAAAAGTTTACTTTAAGGCATGTGGGGGACATGTCGGGGTCACTACTCTACTGCGCCCAATGGGAGTAATGAAATTGTAAGCATAACAAAACAAACACACAAGCAGGTCGAATAAATTCGCATTCAGTCCTCAACATCACATGTTATATAATAGTATATTAAATTACGCACCATAACCTCTGGTTGATTGTTGTCAACATGTGACTGTGTTACTAGGTTTAACTCATGTTAATTTCTTGATTGTGTTAGTATTTTGTTAGCCATATGAGTCCATGAGTAGAATCTGGTTGACTTGCCATGATATCTGAAATTAATGAAACTCCATTAAGAACGTAAAATTTGTAGGACTAATTAATTTTGTTATGCATACCCCACCCCACCCAACTTTATAATTATTGTTCTTTTTGTTTAAATTATGTATGTATGTCAAACCCCTCTCGGGGACCTAGACATTTTTCCTGGGCAGGCTTAGCCGACCTAAGCGATTAACCAGTACTAAGCAATGTGTGTGAGGTGCCTTGCTCAATGACACTACATACGTGGCCTTTCCGAGTATCGAACCCGGGACCGTTCGATTCCAAATCCGACGCTCTACCACTGGACCACGGACGCCACACAATTATTTAAACATGTGCAACGCCATAATTTATACATGTGTTATCTATACAAACAAAATATACTAATAATACTTACATCTTGGCGTGATACAGCATGTAAAAACGCAACGAAATTTCTAACTTTCCCGCTCTCTGAATTGCTCATGGAAATTTTGCTAAAAGGGAAACAACTCTGTTAACCAATTAAAAGTGGCTTCTGGCCATTACCTAAAGCATAATGCAGCATTTAGATCTATGTAATTGTGTAAAGTAGTTATTTATTGTACATTAGTGGATACTGACATAAAATTGTAATATTTATTATATTAATCGTAATTGGCCAATTTTAACAACATTCTGGGCCTCCTTTATAGCATTATCACTAATTAGGGCCTCAATTTTCAATTTTGTATTTTACAAAAGTCATTTTTATACTGGTGTAACCTATTATGCTGATAACATACCTCATTTGCACAAGTTATATACCATCTGTGACCGTAATAAATTAATTATATACATGCACATTTACACAATTATGTGCCCCTTTGGGGCCCCATCTCACGGGGGACTCAGGGCCTCTCGTGATTGTCTTCCGGCCTATTATTTACAAGCTGGTTCTAAACTACCACCATGCCAAATGTGGTGCTTTTTACACCCTCTGAACATTCATGGTCCTTATCTACTACACTATATATGAAATCCTACTTTCAATTTTGAAAGTTTGTATACCACAAACACACTGTTTATTGATTCAATATTAGTGTTCGAATGTATTCAGAATTTCAGAAGAATGTGTAGGCAAGTAGCTATGCATTGATACGTGAAAACATGCATTTTATTTGCTTTTTGCAATGTAGTGTCGCTTTATAGTCACAACTGAAATAGGCCTACTGTTAATTTTATTAGGGTCAGGCGGAGGATCGAACCTGCGATCCCTGGATTACTAGTCCAACGTGTTAACCACTGTACTACAGATCCGTGTGTAAAAGAAGACCCTGGCGATGATGATGATTGAGCTTATTTACCCTCGCCTCCTGCGAACCATATGGACGAGCGAAAGACCCTGGCTATGCCGAGTGCCCTTTTAATAATTTAGTATTGACCAATCGAAAACGAGCACAGTATTCACTGCTTAGCATATTTCAGTTCCTAACACATTCTACAGAAACGCGTAGTTGCGCCTTAAAATAACACTGGAGACTTTATTACACGCCGTCATCCGTATACAAATAAATATGGTTCACTTTCTAAATTTTAAAATAAAACTGACGTGACCTCATTATACCTTTAAAATTCAATTGATTGCATACCTTCGTCGGTATAAAATGTTTCACTTTCAATAGCAGAAGTAAACCTGTGTTCCGCATCTTGCGCAGGATATATCAACATTAGTGTTGTGTAGTGAGATGTAAATTATAATTCATCGCGTGTCTAAGTAGAGACGGAAGGTCGACTATGAATATGTACACACAATTAGTATTCCTGTAGTAACCAGAAGTGATAGTGTATGCATTTAACGAACAATTAAGATTCTATCAATACGGATTATGAAGATGAATATTGTGTATTATGGTTTTCTAGTACTAACGTTGTCATGGATACCAAGTTCATCGGGTAAGCATGATGGTTGTTATTATGTTTTAAACTGTGTTGATGTATGTATGTATATACATAATCCTATAATCCTATGTATAACTATAAGACCTCTACATAAATTTTGTTTTCTGTTATTTTTGAAAAATGCCTTGATAGTAAAATGTCACTTTTTTCAAGTCTAAATATTTGGACTAGTAGATCAATATACATAGAACTAATTATATTTTGAGGGTCCTAAGGTCACCCTCTGTAATTAAGGTCACCCTCTGTAATTAAGGTGACCCTCTAATTAAGGTCACCCTCTGTAATTAAGGTCACCCTCTGTAAGTAAAGCATTCATTTTTATTCCATCATTCATTCGTGTGCTGTATAAAACCATCTACATGTAATTAAGGAATGAATCGCAGGTTAATAATTTCCATCGGGGTATGAACTACATTGGGCATGTTTATAGTGTGTGGTGGCCGTAGGCCTACGGTTAACCCCTGAGGCATAGCTACCAATTTCTTATTGGTGCATATAAACCTTCTACATGATATACATAACCCTTCTACATGATATACATAACCCTTCTACATGATATACATAACCCTTCTACATGATATACATAACCCTTCTACATGATATACATAACCCTTCTACATGATATACATAACCCTTCTACATGATATACATAACCCTCCTACATAATATACATAACCCTTCTACATGATATACATAACCCTTCTACATGATATACATAACCCTTCTACATGATATACATAACCCTTCTACATGATATACATAACCCTTCTACATGATATACATAACCCTTCTACATGATATACATAACCCTTCTACATGATATACATAACCCTCCTACATAATACACATATGCTGACTTCACAGTGTCATTGTCGATATTTCTCAGTTACTAATAATCATAATGATTAATTATGACACCTATATTGGTGGATGTACAACTGGTAGACCTACCGAGTCATGGTGGCGAATCCACCATTATTGGTGAGACATCTTCACCTATTTTGAATTATTGGTGCGACTAATTATCTACGCCCATGTAACCAATAACCGTGTACTATGATAATCTAGGAACCGATTGCCATTCTCTAATAAATTTAGTTTAGCTTAATTGTGAAACAAGTTCTTACAACTTATATTAATCACTCTCGAGACCTCATTCCTGATGGAAACCATCACCACGAGTGAGAGAGAAGAGGCAACGTGGAATTTAAATGCCTTGTCTAAGGGCACAATCTTAATGGCTCCAGCAGGGCTCGAACTCCAGGCCTTTCACACCTGAAGCTAATGCGCTACCACTGCGCTATCATGACTTATTTACATTTTGAATTACATTTTAAATTACAGTACAAAACATAAACAATAAAATATACATACAATAACATTACAAAGATAGGATTGTCAACACAAGGTAATTGTTGACTAATACAGTGTCCTATAATAGCTGGTCTTGACTCATCATTTAAAACTGCAATAAAACAAGTGACTAAGATTTGTGTTTTACGTTTATTTATCTTTTATCGTCGCTACCGGTTACCCATATGAGCAATGCCTCCTGAAGAGATTAGTCATTTTAGCTTTTTGGAGGATAGTGCAATGATACAGACAGAGACCTATTCCAGAATCTCCTCTGGTTCTTTTACGTGCACGGTGTACAGCACCGACACAAGACCTCAGTTTAAAGTCCCATCCAGTTAATTTTATTAGGGTCAGGCGGGGGATCGAACCTGCGATCCCTGAATTACCAGTCCAGCGTGTTAACCACTGGACACTGAGGTAGGTTTCTTGGTTAAAATTTCCAAATAAATAAAATGCAAAAATTATCCCTTTGCTATATAAAATGTTGACTGCTAGAGAGTTGAAAGGTCAGTACATAATTTAAATTATATGTCTAACCTCAGTAAATCAGAAAACGCAGGAACTCGATTCTATACCCAAACAATTTTAAGGGGGAACATGCCCCTGGACCCCCTAGATTGCCTCTGGCTACGGTACTGAATATATAGCGTACATTGTACATGAAATACATGCGGCATCATGAACATACAGACGAGACACGCAGACACAAACAAGTTGAATTTCAAACCAAAGAAATTCATTATGCAATAGGTATTATTATGCAATAGGTATAATCTTAAGTAGCACAGATAGATATATATTACCTAAGTGTTTTCAGTAAGACATTTGATCACATGCACATGAGTCATCACAATTAACCCTTTCAACACCACAGACCTCTAAATTGGCTTACAAAAAAGTGTAGATCCAGATGAGCCGGCTCGTGACGAGCCGTCTCATCAGGATCTGCACTTTTTTCAAGTAATATAACTATTTTTAGAAAAAAATTACCCATTTTGATAAATGAACTGATCCAAATGTAATTTTGTTATCAATTTATTGGTCTAAAAATATCATGGACCAGTCCATGTCAGTTACTTGGTGTTGAATGGGTTAAATAAATAAGCAAAATAAGGATAAATAATTTAAGAATTCATTAAAGCATGCACTTGCAGACTCAGTAGATCTATATATGCCAGTGGTAATATATCTATATATGCTCGTGTTTATATATCTATATATGCTAGTGGTAATATATCTATATATGCTCGTGTTTATATATCTATATATGCCAGTGGTAATATATCTATATATGCTCGTGTTTATATATCTATATATGCCAGTGGTTATATATCTATATATGCTCATGTTTATATATCTATATATGCCAGTGGTTATATATCTATATATGCTCATGTTTATATATCTATATATGCTCGTGTTTATATATCTATATATGCCAGTGTTTATATATCTATATATGCCATTGGTTATATATCTATATATGCCAGTGGTTATATATCTATATATGCCAGTGTTTATATATCTATATATGCCAGTGTTTATATATCTATATATGCCAGTGGTTATATATCTATATATGCTAATGTTTATATATCTATATATGCCAGTGTTTATATATCTATATATGCTAATGTTTATATATCTATATATGCCAGAGGTTATATATCTATATATGCTCATGTTTATATATCCATATATGCCAGTGTTTATATATCTATATATGCCAGAGGTTATATATCTATATATGCTCATGTTTATATATCCATATATGCCAGTGTTTATATATCTATATATGCTAGTGTTTATATATCTATATATGCTAGTGTTTATATATCTATATATGCTTGTGTTTATATATCTATATATGCCAGTGTTTATATATCTATATATGCTAGTGTTTATATATCTATATATGCCAGTGTTTATATATCTATATATGCTAATGTTTATATATCTATATATGCTCGTGTTTATATATCTATATATGCCAGTGGTAATATATCTATATATGCCAGTGTTTATATATCTATATATGCTCTTGTTTATATATCTATATATGCTCATGTTTATATATCTATATATGCTTGTGGTTATATATCTATATATGCCAGTGTTTATATATCTATATATGCCAGTGGTTATATATCTATATATGCTCGTGTTTATGTATCTATATATGCCAGTGTTTATATATCTATATATGCTCATGTTTATATATCTATATATGCTAGTGTTTATATATCTATATATGCCAGTGTTTATATATCTATATATGCCAGTGTTTATATATCTATATATGCCAGTGTTTATATATCTATATATGCCAGTGTTTATATATCTATATATGCTAGTGTTTATATATCTATATATGCTCATGTTTATATATCTATATATGCTCGTGTTTATATATCTATATATGCCAGTGTTTATATATCTATATATGCCAGTGTTTATATATCTATATATGCCAGTGTTTATATATCTATATATGCTCGTGGTTATATATCTATATATGCTCGTGTTTATATATCTATATATGCTAGTGGTTATATATCTATATATGCTCGTGTTTATATATCTATATATGCCAGTGTTTATATATCTATATATGCCAGTGGTAATATATCTATATATGCTTGTGTTTATATATCTATATATGCCAGTGTTTATATATCTATATATGCTCGTGTTTATATATCTATATATGCTCGTGTTTATATATCTATATATGCTCGTGTTTATATATCTATATATGCCAGTGGTAATATATCTATATATGCCAGTGTTTATATATCTATATATGCCAGTGTTTATATATCTATATATGCCAGTGTGTATATATCTATATATGCTCGTGTTTATATATCTATATATGCCAGTGTTTATATATCTATATATGCCAGTGTTTATATATCTATATATGCCAGTGGTTATATATGGTATCTATATATGCCAGTGGTTATATATCTATATATGCCAGTGGTAATATATCTATATATGCTCGTGTTTATATATCTATATATGCCAGTGTTTATATATCTATATATACCAGTGGTAATATATCTATATATGCTAGTGTTTATATATCTATATATGCTAGAGTTTATATATCTATATATGCCAGTGTTTATATATCTATATATGCCAGTGTTTATATATCTATATATGCCAGTGTTTATATATCTATATATGCCAGTGGTTATATATCTATATATGCCAGTGTTTATATATCTATATATGCTGGTTTATATATCTATATATGCGTGTTTATATATCTATATATGCCAGTGGTTATATATCTATATATGCCAGTGTTTATATATCTATATATGCCAGTGGTTATATATCTATATATGCCAGTGGTTATATATCTATATATGCCAGTGTTTATATATCTATATATGCTCGTGTTTATATATCTATATATGCTCGTGTTTATATATCTATATATGCCAGTGTTTATATATCTATATATGCCAGTGGTTATATATCTATATATGCCAGTGGTTATATATCTATATATGCCAGTGTTTATATATCTATATATGCTCGTGGTTATATATCTATATATGCTCGTGTTTATATATCTATATATGCTCGTGTTTATATATCTATATATGCCAGTGGTTATATATCTATATATGCCAGTGTTTATATATCTATATATGCTCATGTTTATATATCTATATATGCCAGTGTTTATATATCTATATATGCTCATGTTTATATATCTATATATGCTCGTGTTTATATATCTATATATGCCAGTGGTTATATATCTATATATGCTAGTGTTTATATATCTATATATGCCAGTGTTTATATATCCATATATGCCAGTGGTTATATATCTATATATGCTCATGTTTATATATCTATATATGCTCGTGTTTATATATCTATATATGCCAGTGGTTATATATCTATATATGCTAGTGTTTATATATCTATATATGCCAGAGGTTATATATCTATATATGCTCATGCTTATATATCCATATATGCCAGTGTTTATATATCTATATATGCCAGTGGTTATATATCTATATATGCTAGTGTTTATATATCTATATATGCTCGTGTTTATATATCTATATATGCCAGTGTTTATATATCTATATATGCTAATGTTTATATATCTATATATGCCAGTGTTTATATATCTATATATGCTAATGTTTATATATCTATATATGCCAGAGGTTATATATCTATATATGCTCATGTTTATATATCCATATATGCCAGTGTTTATATATCTATATATGCCAGAGGTTATATATCTATATATGCTCATGCTTATATATCCATATATGCCAGTGTTTATATATCTATATATGCTAGTGTTTATATATCTATATATGCTAGTGTTTATATATCTATATATGCTTGTGTTTATATATCTATATATGCCAGTGTTTATATATCTATATATGCTAATGTTTATATATCTATATATGCCAGTGTTTATATATCTATATATGCTAATGTTTATATATCTATATATGCCAGTGTTTATGTATCTATATAAATGCTGTTTTATGCTATCTTTTTACCTTGTCTGCCTACAGGTGCTTTTTTATATGTACATGTCATCTGTAATTGACAACCCCCTTTGTTATGTTGGCAGAGGTTGTTAATATGAACATGTTAATACGGAATAGGCCTAATGTACGTGTATATATTTATAGCGCAGGTAAAGTAATAAATGATTGCTTCGTTTCCAATTCCGATATGTGGATACTTGTGTTTAACCCGTTCAACACTGCATACGTCTAAATAGGTACAAGTGTGGAGTGGGGCAATCACTAGAGGTGATGATGATAATGATTGATGGATGATGATAATGATTGATGGATGATGATGATCAAGAAATGAACATTTTACATATAATTTAACAGTAGACTGAAATGGATTAGAACGAAAGAACACTTATATAGTTCTTCTACCTGTTATTGTTTGACAGTTATACAACACTATTCTGTTATTGTTTGACAGTTATACAACACTATTCTGTTATTGTTTGACAGTTATACAACACTATTCTGTTATTGTTTGACAGTTATACAACACTATTCTGTTATTGTTTGACAGTTATACAACACTATTCTGTTATTGTTTGACAGTTATACAACACTATTCTGTTATTGTTTGACAGTTATACAACACTATTCTGTTATTGTTTGACAGTTATACAACACTATTCTGTTATTGTTTGACAGTTATACAACACTATTCTGTTATTGTTTGACAGTTATACAACACTATTCTGTTATTGTTTGACAGTTATACAACACTATTCTGTTATTGCCTTCTACACCTTGACTCGAGATTATAACCATTTCTCCTATCTCAAACTCAGTCTCAAGCTTCTGATTGGTTCAGCTGGCAGTAAAACTCAGAATCAACCAATCAAATCATTTGAGCTCGAGTTTGAGATCTGAGAAAAGTGTTATAACCTCAGGCAAAGGTCTACAACAAGTTATTTCGTTCACAGGTTTGAAATGTCCATCGTGTACCTACCTCAATACCGACGCGAAGTTGTACCCTATATTCAAAACCATCATAAACAGCATAGTGCATTTATTTCAAAAGGTGGAATGCGGTCAAGTCCTCACAGGAGAAATACCACAAGTATGTGTACATTTGTTTGGCCATGGAAACGAGAGGTTCCGGGAGAGTTGCTCCAGTCCTCTCTGCACAGTCAGAGGTTGGTTGCTTGGTCATAGGTCTCAGGTTGGTGGTATGGGCTACCTGCACAGCCAGAGGCCCCGGGTTGGTAGCATGGACTGCCTGTATAGCCATAGGCCCCGGGTTGGTAGCATGGGCTACCTGCACAGCCAGAGGCCCCGGGTTGGTAGCATGGACTACATGCACAGTCAGAGGCCCCGGGTTGGTAGCATGGACTGCCTGCACAGTCAGAGGCCCCGGGTTGTTAGCATGGACTACATGCACAGTCAGAGGCCCCGGGTTGGTAGCATGGACTACATGGACAGTCAGAGGCCCCGGGTTGGTAGCATGGACTACATGGACAGTCACAGGCCCCAGGTAGGTAGCATGGACTACATGGACAGTCAGAGGCCCCGGGTTGGTAGCATGGACTACATGGACAGTCAGAGGCCCCAGGTAGGTAGCATGGACTACATGGACAGCCAGAGGCCCCGGGTTGGTAGCATGGACTACATGGACAGTCAGAGGCCCCAGGTAGGTAGCATGGACTACATGGACAGCCAGAGGCCCCGGTTTGGTAGCATGGACTACATGGACAGTCAGAGGCCCCGGGTTGGTAGCATGGACTACATGGACAGTCAGAGGCCCCAGGTTGGTAGCATGGACTACATGCACAGTCAGAGGCCCCGGGTTGGTAGCATGGACTACATGGACAGTCAGAGGCCCCGGGTTGGTAGCATGGACTACATGCACAGAGGCCCCAGGTTGGTAGCATGGACTACATGCACAGAGGCCCCGGGTAGGTAGCATGGACTACATGCACAGAGGCCCCGGGTTGGTAGCATGGACTACATGGACAGTCAGAGGCCCCGGGTTGGTAGCATGGACTACATGCACAGAGGCCCCGGGTTGGTAGCATGGACTACATGGACAGTCAGAGGCCCCGGGTTGGTAGCATGGACTACATGGACAGTCAGAGGCCCCGGGTTGGTAGCATGGACTACATGGACAGTCAGAGGCCCCGGGTTGGTAGCATGGACTACATGGACAGTCGGAGGCCCCGGTTGGTAGCATGGACTACATGGACAGTCAGAGGCCCCAGGTTGGTAGCATGGACTACATGGACAGTCAGAGGCCCCAGGTTGGTAGCATGGACTACATGGACAGTCAGAGGCCCCGGGTTGGTAGCATGGACTACATGGACAGTGGCCCCGGGTTGGTAGCATGGACTACATGCACAGAGGCCCCGGGTTGGTAGCATGGACTACATGCACAGAGGCCCTGGGTTGGTAGCATGGACTACATGCACACAGGCCCCGGGTTGGTAGCATGGACTACATGGACAGAGGCCCCGGGTTGGTAGCATGGACTACATGCACAGAGGCCCCGGGTTGGTAGCATGGACTACATGGACAGTCGGAGGCCCCGGGTTGGTAGCATGGACTACATGGACAGTCAGAGGCCCTGGGTTGGTAGCATGGACTACATGGACAGTCAGAGGCCCTGGGTTGGTAGCATGGACTACATGGACAGAGGCCCCAGGTTGGTAGCATGGACACAGGCCCCAGGTTGGTAGCATGGACTACATGGACAGTCAGAGGCCCCGGGTTGGTAGCATGGACTACATGCACACAGGCCCCAGGTTGGTAGCATGGACTACATGGACAGTCAGAGGCCCCGGGTTGGTAGCATGGACTACATGGACAGTCAGAGGCCCCAGGTTGGTAGCATGGACTACATGGACAGTCAGAGGCCCCGGGTTGGTAGCATGGACTACATGCACAGAGGCCCCAGGTTGGTAGCATGGACTACATGCACAGAGGCCCCAGGTTGGTAGCATGGACTACATGGACACAAGGCCCCGGGTTGGTAGCATGGACTACATGCACAGAGACCCCGGTTGGTAGCATGGACTACATGCACAGAGGCCCCAGGTTGGTAGCATGGACTACATGCACAGAGCCCCGGGTTGGTAGCATGGACTACATGCACAGAGACCCCGGGTTGGTAGCATGGACTACATGCACAGAGACCCCGGGTTGGTAGCATGTACTACATGCACAGAGGCCCCGGGTTGGTAGCATGGACTACATGCACAGAGGCCCCGGGTTGGTAGCATGGACTACATGCACAGAGGCCCCAGGTTGGTAGCATGGACTACATGCACAGAGGCCCCAGGTTGGTAGCATGGACTACATGCACAGAGGCCCCAGGTTGGTAGCATGGACTACATGGACAGTCGGAGGCCTCCGGTTGGTAGCATGGACTACATGGACAGTCGGAGGCCTCCGGTTGGTAGCATGGACTGCATGGACAGTCACAGGCCCCGGGTTGGTAGCATGGACTACATGGACAGTCGGAGGCCTCCGGTTGGTAGCATGGACTACATGGACAGTCAGAGGCCCCGGGTTGGTAGCATGGACTACATGGACAGTCAGAGGCCCCGGGTTGGTAGCATGGACTGCCTGCACAGCCAGAGACCCCAGGTTGGTAGCATGGACTACATGCACAGTGGCCCCGGGTTGGTAGCATGGACTGCATGCACAGTGGCCTCCGGTTGGTAGCATGGACTACATGGACAGTGGCCCCGGGTTGGTAGCATGGACTACATGCACAGAGGCCCCGGGTTGGTAGCATGGACTACATGCACAGAGGCCCCAGGTTGGTAGCATGGACTACATGCACAGAGGCCCCGGGTTGGTAGCATGGACTACATGCACAGAGGCCCCAGGTTGGTAGCATGGACTACATGCACAGAGGCCCCAGGTTGGTAGCATGGACTGCATGCACAGAGCCCCAGGTTGGTAGCATGGACTACATGGACAGAGGCCCCAGGTTGGTAGCATAGACTACATGCACAGAGGCCCCGGGTTGGTAGCATGGACTACATGCACAGAGGCCCCGGGTTGGTAGCATGGACTACATGGACAGTCAGAGGCCCCGGGTTGGTAGCATGGACTACATGGACAGTCGGAGGCCCCGGGTTGGTAGCATGGACTACATGGACAGTCAGAGGCCCCAGGTTGGTAGCATGGACTACATGGACAGTCAGAGGCCCCAGGTTGGTAGCATGGACTACATGGACAGTCAGAGGCCCCGGGTTGGTAGCATGGACTACATGGACAGTGGCCCCGGGTTGGTAGCATGGACTACATGCACAGAGGCCCCGGGTTGGTAGCATGGACTACATGCACAGAGGCCCTGGGTTGGTAGCATGGACTACATGCACACAGGCCCCGGGTTGGTAGCATGGACTACATGGACAGAGGCCCCGGGTTGGTAGCATGGACTACATGCACAGAGGCCCCGGGTTGGTAGCATGGACTACATGGACAGTCGGAGGCCCCGGGTTGGTAGCATGGACTACATGGACAGTCAGAGGCCCTGGGTTGGTAGCATGGACTACATGGACAGTCAGAGGCCCTGGGTTGGTAGCATGGACTACATGGACAGAGGCCCCAGGTTGGTAGCATGGACACAGGCCCCAGGTTGGTAGCATGGACTACATGGACAGTCAGAGGCCCCGGGTTGGTAGCATGGACTACATGCACACAGGCCCCAGGTTGGTAGCATGGACTACATGGACAGTCAGAGGCCCCGGGTTGGTAGCATGGACTACATGGACAGTCAGAGGCCCCAGGTTGGTAGCATGGACTACATGGACAGTCAGAGGCCCCGGGTTGGTAGCATGGACTACATGCACAGAGGCCCCAGGTTGGTAGCATGGACTACATGCACAGAGGCCCCAGGTTGGTAGCATGGACTACATGGACAGTCAGAGGCCCCGGGTTGGTAGCATGGACTACATGCACAGAGACCCCGGGTTGGTAGCATGGACTACATGCACAGAGGCCCCAGGTTGGTAGCATGGACTACATGCACAGAGACCCCGGGTTGGTAGCATGGACTACATGCACAGAGACCCCGGGTTGGTAGCATGGACTACATGCACAGAGACCCCGGGTTGGTAGCATGGACTACATGCACAGAGGCCCCGGGTTGGTAGCATGGACTACATGCACAGAGGCCCCGGGTTGGTAGCATGGACTACATGCACAGAGGCCCCAGGTTGGTAGCATGGACTACATGCACAGAGGCCCCAGGTTGGTAGCATGGACTACATGCACAGAGGCCCCAGGTTGGTAGCATGGACTACATGGACAGTCGGAGGCCTCCGGTTGGTAGCATGGACTGCATGGACAGTCACAGGCCCCGGGTTGGTAGCATGGACTACATGGACAGTCGGAGGCCTCCGGTTGGTAGCATGGACTACATGGACAGTCAGAGGCCCCGGGTTGGTAGCATGGACTACATGGACAGTCAGAGGCCCCGGGTTGGTAGCATGGACTGCCTGCACAGCCAGAGACCCCAGGTTGGTAGCATGGACTACATGCACAGTGGCCCCGGGTTGGTAGCATGGACTGCATGCACAGTGGCCTCCGGTTGGTAGCATGGACTACATGGACAGTGGCCCCGGGTTGGTAGCATGGACTACATGCACAGAGGCCCCGGGTTGGTAGCATGGACTACATGCACAGAGGCCCCAGGTTGGTAGCATGGACTACATGCACAGAGGCCCCGGGTTGGTAGCATGGACTACATGCACAGAGGCCCCAGGTTGGTAGCATGGACTACATGCACAGAGGCCCCAGGTTGGTAGCATGGACTGCATGCACAGAGGCCCCAGGTTGGTAGCATGGACTACATGGACAGAGGCCCCAGGTTGGTAGCATAGACTACATGCACAGAGGCCCCGGGTTGGTAGCATGGACTACATGCACAGAGGCCCCGGGTTGGTAGCATGGACTACATGCACAGAGGCCCCAGGTTGGTAGCATGGACTGCATGCACAGAGGCCCCAGGTTGGTAGCATGGACTACATGCACAGAGGCCCCAGGTTGGTAGCATGGACTGCATGCACAGAGGCCCCAGGTTGGTAGCATGGACTACATGCACAGAGACCCCGGGTTGGTAGCATGGACTACATGCACAGAGGCCCCGGGTTGGTAGCATGGACTACATGCACAGTGGCCCCAGGTTGGTAGCATGGACTACATGGACAGTCGGAGGCCCCGGGTTGGTAGCATTGACTACATGGACAGTCAGAGGCCCTGGGTTGGTAGCATGGACTACATGGACAGTCAGAGGCCCCGGTTGGTAGCATGGACTACATGGACAGTCAGAGGCCCCGGGTTGGTAGCATGGACTACATGCACAGAGGCCCCGGGTTGGTAGCATGGACTACATGCACAGAGGCCCCAGGTTGGTAGCATGGACTACATGGACACAGGCCCCAGGTTGGTAGCATGGACTACATGCACAGTCGGAGGCCTCCGGTTGGTAGCATGGACTACATGGACAGTCACAGGCCCCGGGTTGGTAGCATGGACTACATGGACAGTCAGATAGCTTGGGGTTTGTACTATTTGTAAACTAAAGAATCAATATGTAGGATTGTACTATTTGTAAACCAGGAACCAATGTGTGGCCCGCTGGAGCCGTTACGATTGTGCCATTAGGCAAGACATTTAAATTCCACGTTCCCCCTTCTCTCTACCTTGTGGCAATGGATTCCATCAGGAATGTCTTGAGAGTGATTAATATAAGTTGTAAGAACTTGTTATGCAATCAAGCTAAAACAAATTTGTATAAACTAATGTGTGGTATGATACTATTTGTAAGTCAGGAACCAATGTGTGATATGGTACTATTTGTAAACCAGGAACCAATGTGTGATATGGTACTATTTTAAGCCAGGAACCAAAGTTTAATATGGTACTATTTGTAAACCAGGAACCAATGTGCGATATGGTACTATTTGTAAACCAGGAACTAATGTTTGATATGGTACTAATTGTAAACCAGGAACCAATGTTTGATATGGTACTCTTTGTAAACCAGGAACCAATTTTGATATGGTACTATTTGTAAACCAGGAACCAATGTGTGATATGGTACTATTTGTAAACCAGGAACCAATGTGTGATATGGTACTATTTGTAAACCAGGAACCAATGTGTGATATGGTACTACAGTCAAACCTGTCTTAAGCAGCCAGCCAATGGAGTCAGAGAAAGTGGCTGCTTAGCACAGGTGGCTGCTTAATAGAGGTCAAATATATAATAAACAACCAATTGGGAATCTGGAAACTGGCTGCTTAATACAGGTTGGCTGCTTAATGGTGGTGACCACTAACACAGGTTTGACTGTATTTGTAAATCAGGAACCAATGTTTGATATGGTACTATTTGTAAACCAGGAACCAGTGTGTGGTATTGTACTATTTATAAACCAGGAACCATTGTTATTTCCAGATAAAGGAGGAGGTTTGTGAAGTTAAAGCGGGACAAGTATCGAGATGCAGCTTTTACAAGGGTTCAATGACACTTACTTTGTCCCTACCCATTGTGTCAGATATCAGTAAGTAGTCCCTACCCATTGTGTCAGATATCAGTAAGTAGTCCCTACCCATTGTGTCAGATATCAGTAAGTAGTCCCTACCCATTGTGTCAGATATCAGTAAGTAGTCCCTACCCATTGTGTCAGATATCAGTAAGTAGTCCCACCCATTGTGTCAGATCTCAGTAAGTAGTCCCTACCCATTGTGTCAGATATCAGTAAGTAGTCCCACCCATTGTGTCAGATCTCAGTAAGTAGTCCCTACCCATTGTGTCAGATATCAGTAAGTAGTCCCACCCATTGTGTCAGATATCAGTAAGTAGTCCCTACCCATTGTGTCAGATATCAGTAAGTAGTCCCACCCATTGTGTCAGATCTCAGTAAGTAGTCCCTACCCATTGTGTAAGATATCAGTAAGTAGTCCCACCCATTGTGTCAGATATCAGTAAGTAGTCCCTACCCATTGTGTTAGATATCAGTAAGTAGTCCCTACCCATTGTGTCAGATATCAGTAAGTAGTCCCTACCCACTGTGTCTGATATCAATAAGTAGTCCCTACCCACTGTGTCAGATATCAGTAAGTAGTCCCACCCATTGTGTCAGATATCAGTAAGTAGTCCCTACCCATTGTGTCAGATATCAATAAGTAGTCCCTACCCATTGTGTCAGATATCAGTAAGTATATATCCAGTACAATATCAGTAAGTATATATCCAGATATATCCGGTACAATATCAGTAAGTATATATCCAGATATATCCGGTACAATATCAGTACGTATATATCCAGATATATCCGGTACAATATCAGTAAGTATATATCCAGATATATCCGGTACAATATCAGTAAGTATATATCCAGATATATCCGGTACAATATCAGTAAGTATATATCCAGATATATCCGGTACAATATCAGTAAGTATATATCCAGATATATCCGGTACAATATCAGTAAGTATATATCCAGATATATCCGGTACAATATCAGTAAGTATATATCCAGATATATCCGGTACAATATCAGTAAGTATATATCCAGATATATCCGGTACAATATCAGTAAGTATATATCCAGATATATCCGGTACAATATCAGTAAGTATATATCCAGATATA
>CM026401.1:6390606-6434775 GCA_014843695.1 Archivesica marissinica | reverse complement strand
GTTGTATGCGGGGCGGGGTCCAGGGCCGAGTGGTTTAGGTTGTATGGGGGGCGGGGTCCAGGGCCGAGTGGTTTAGGTTGTATGGGGGGCGGGGTACAGGACCGAGTGGTTTAGGTCTGTGACTTCTTAGCTACTATAGGTGTGAATCCCACAGGGAGTGTCAAATTATTTCACGTGGGAAAGATATAGAGTTGGCATGCAGAAATTTGGTGTTTTGATCTACCTGGATACATGTTTGTGACTGAAATACTGTTCCAGTGTCGTCCTCCACTAATAACAGCTGGAAAATAGCCATATTACAAAAGATGTTGGTGCAACTTTAAACCCCAAAAATTCAGCGTGTTAATAGCGCAGTGGTAACACATTCGCTTCAGGTTCGAAAGGCCCGGAGTTCGAGCCCAGCTGTAGCCTGTAGATTGTGTTCTTAGACCAGGCACTTAAATTCCACGTTGCCTCTTCTCTTTCCCTCGTGGTGATGGATCCCACTAGGAATGAGGCCTCGATTGTAATATAAGTTGTAAGAACTTGTTTCGCAATCAAGCTAAAATAAATTTGTATAAACTAAACTCGAAAAGCAAATATTTTTTCTTCAGATGTACCGTTTCAAATGTACCAGAGAGGCTGCTATCATTCCAAACCAGCTAATGTACCATCAAACGGCTGTCATAACCGCAGTAATATCAACGAAGACAAGACCATCATTAAACAAATCCTAGACAAAGCATCATCCGTGTTTGAAAGCTACGAAGTAGCTAAATTTGAAGGAGAGATGTGCCTGTGTACAAGCACATATTGTACCGATACATCGGGTGTACGGCAAGGAACCGTCATTAGCTCTGCATTGTTATTAGTATCTGTTATTATATCCAGTATATTTTAAAAGATGCATCTTGTACCGGTATATATATATATATATAGCATGCGCCTTCCTCAAGATACCAGCAAGTTTTATAACTACATGTACACATTGTTTTTGTACAAGTTTTATGACTACACATTGTTGGTGTGTACAAGTTTTATAATTACACATTGTTGGTGTGTACAAGTTTTATAATTACACATTGTTGGTGTGTACAAGTTTTATAACTACATGTACACATTGTTTTTGTACAAGTTTTATAATTACACATTGTTGGTGTGTACAAGTTTTATAACTACACATTGTTGGTGTGTACAAGTTTTATAATTACACACAATGTTTTTGTACAATTTGATGGGGAGATGTGCCTGTGTACAAGCACCTATTGTACAGATACATCGGGTGTACGGCAAGGGTCCGTCTATAGCTCTGTATTGTTATCTGTATTTGTATCCTGTATATTTTAACAGATGCATCTTGTATATATATCATGCGCCTTCCTCAAAATACACATAAGTTTTATAATTATACATTGTTATTGTACACAAGTTTTATAATACTTGGGATGGGACAGAATAGCTAAATGGCATTCGAATATTCGAAAGTGGTACTCGATGAATATTTAACATCAAACCTGAACTTTTCCAACTTACCTCTATTTACCGGTGCGCATGTTTATTTTACACCTCGTGAAATTAGCTTCTATTGACATGGATTTAGTTAATGATTTTTGCTCATTTTATATTGATATTAAACAACAAACATATCATACGTTTACTGAGATAAAGATGTCTACCTACGTATCGTATACATGATGGCATGTGGGTCTCTATCAACTACCAGTATATGTTAAGAACAGACTGTTTCTATTGTTTAATGAACAGTTGTTTGAAGCCATGCATCTATAACAACACCTTGTGTCAACACGCCCGAGAACGAGTGAGATTGGGAACAAGTTTTCACACTTAAACAAACACCCAAAAAGGTGCGAATCAGTGGACTTCATGGATTGAAATAACTAGAAATAACCAATATTAAAACAAAAACTGAATTTTTTTTTTTTTTGTATTCGAATACCGAAATAGGATTCAGTCCGGTATTCAGATATTCGGTCCCATCCCCAATAATTACACATTGTTATTGTGTACACGTTTTATAATTGCACATTGTTACTATGCAAACTGTAACATTTTATTAATGAATTACTGTTCCTCGTCGGTGCTTCTCGGGTGGATTTTGGACGCCTTAATTTTAGTTTCTTTAAGGTAAAAAATATACCAGATCTGATAGGTTTCGAAATTTGACTGTGAAATATGTCCGACCGATGTATACTTGTTAGATGTGGGATTGAGACCATCTCCATCAAAGGTGAAGGAACTTGTTCCGCAATCCAGCTAAAATAAATTTGAATAAACTGCTGTGCCTGAAGCTGCTGGCATATCTACCTGGTGATGAATTCAGTCACTGATAGCACGATGTTCCTAGAATACTATTCCAGAATTTTGTTACTTGTATTCCAAAACAAATTTGCACTGAACCTGCTATATATGATGTACAATGTACAACTGTCTCCGTGGCCTACTGGTTACGGCGTCCGCCTACGGAGCGGGAGGTCGAAGATTCAAACCTTGCCGGGTGTTTGTTCTGATATGGCTGGTTGGTGAAACATGTTATATATGATGTACAATATACAACCGTCTCCATGGCCTAGTGGTTAAGGCGTCCGCCTACGGAGCTGGGGGGGGGGTGTTCTGATATGGCTGGTTGGCGAGCAGCCAGCTAGTTAAATAATGGTTACTGATTGTCAACCATCCTGGCGCCAGACATACAAACATAGGATTCGGGAAGTACAGATGTTCATAAAAAGAAATTTCTCATAAGTCAGAAATGGCTGGCACTAGGGGTGCCACTATAATAAACAAACACTTTACTTTTTATACAATGGAGCTACGGAAAAGTCCAATAAAAAGACTATCCTAGACTAGTAGTCTAAATAAATATTTCAACAAAGTTTGAGTACATTCCAAATGTTAAAATGGATGGATTTCGTTACTGCAAAGCTTGGGTTACTACTGGTTTTGTAAACAAATACATTGAGGGACATCTCTAATTTTCTGTTACCTCCCTTGGCAGATAGTCTGATTTATCCCAAAATGTAAATAGGTCCTTTTAATTGGAATCCCTTTGTTTTCACTGTTGTTCGCTAACCAGATGTTGCAGTATGATAATGTGATTTTATCACAATTGTAAGCCTATTTAGAAGTATGTACTGTGGAAAGGGTCAACTAACAATTGTAAGCCTATTTAGAAGTATGTACTGTGGAAAGGGTCAACTAACAATTGTAAGCCTATTTAGAAGTATGTACTGTGGAAAGGGTCAACTAACAAGTGTAAGCCTATTTAGAAGTATGTACTGTGGAAAGGGTCAACTAACAATTGTAAGCCTATTTAGAAGTATGTACTGTGGAAATGGTCAACTAACAAGTGTAAGCCTATTTAGAAGTATGTACTGTGGAAACGGTCAACTAACAATCATACATAATGCGATAATATACAATCATAATAAATTATTTTCTATATAATCTTGGTTTTTGTTTATAAGACAGTCCTAAGATACACATCACTTGCCCCTCACTGCTGTAGGTTCAAATCCCACCCTAGAGGTCATCTTCTTTCATGTAAAGAAAGGTCATTGGTTCTACCCCGGGACCTGTACTGCTGCCAGGTAGAAACCTGTGTTGTCTGTTTCCTCCACCTAGTGATGGAATATTTTCAAAAAGGTCACGGTCAATATGTCCATGTGGGTAGGGATTTCATGTCCATGTGGATTGTGGGTAGGGATTTCATGTCCATGTGGATTGTGGGTAGGGATTTCATGTCAATGTGGATTGTGGGTAGGGATTTCATGTCCATGTGGATTGTGGGTAGGGATTTCATGTCCATGTGGATTGTGGGTAGGGATTTCATGTCCATGTGGATTGTGGGTAGGGATTTCATGTGGATTGTGGGTAGGGATTTCATGTCCATGTGGATTGTGGGTAGGGATTTCATGTCCATGTGGATTGTGGGTAGCGATTTCATGTCCATGTGGATTGTGGGTAGGGATTTCATGTGGATTGTGGGTAGGGGTTTCATGCCCATGTGGATTGTGGGTAGGGATTTCATGTCCATGTGGATTGTGGGTAGGAATTTCATGTGGGTAGGGATTTCATGTCCATGTGGATTGTGGGTAGGGATTTCATGTGGATTGTGGGTAGGGATTTCATGTCCATGTGGATTGTGGGTAGGAATTTCATGTGGATAGGGATTTCATGTCCATGTGGGTAGGGATTTCATGTCAATGGATTGTGGGATGGAATTTCATGTCAATGTGGATTGTGGGTAGGAATTTCATGTGGATTGTGGGTAGGGATTTCATGTCAATGGATTGTGGGTAGGGATTTCATGTCAATGTGGATTGTGGGTAGGGATTTCATGTGGATTGTGGGTAGGGATTTCATGTCAATGTTGATTGTGGGTAGGGATTTCATGTGGATTGTGGGTAGGGATTTCATGTCAATGTGGATTGCGGGTAGGGATTTCATGTGGATTGTGGGTAGGGATTTCATGTGGATTGTGGGTAGGGATTTCATGTGGATTGTGGGTAGGGATTTCATGTGGATTGTGAGTGGTCGGGATTTCATGTGGATTGTGGGTGGGTTGGGATTTCATGTGGGTGTGTCGGGATTTCATGTGGATTGTGGGTGGGTTGGGATTTCATGTGGATTGTGGGTGTGTCGGGATTTCATGTGGATTGTGGGTGGGTTGGGATTTCATGTGGATTGTGGGTGGGTCGGGATTTTCATCCCGAAATGTTCATATTTGTAAATAATCTACAAGGATTCTTACTTCTATAATTTATTACCACTCTCAACGTTTCAGTCAGTAGTCTTTGTCAATATCACACATTAAATTTGAGACTACAAATGTGTTTCTAATTTCATTGATAACTTAATTATAATAACTGAAATAGGTTATAAATTATATGAAAAACAAGATGCAGTCTCACATTGTAACTGTCATCTAAACCCTTAAAATGCTTATTATAACAAAAGTTGCTTTTGCAAACAACATAGAGCCAGATCAGACGGCACAGAACATGTCATCTGATCAGGCTCTATGCTGTTTACTATTCGGATAGTGAAGCTATACACTTGCAGGGTTCCCGCTGTTGGGCGCCAATTGCGACAAAAAACAAATAATGCCACTACATTTTGTGAATTGGCGAAAATATTTGGTGCAACTGTTTTTTTGGCACAACATGTGTTATCAGATATTTATCGGTGAACTATATGGCTCTTAGTTGGCTCCAAGGTTTTCAAATTGGCTCCACAGCTTTTTTTCAATTGTCTAGTGGCGTATACAAAAATTCAGACAGAAGGAACCCTGACTTGGCTGAATAGCAACAATATAGATCCAGATCAGCCGTTGCTTAATGTTGTTTGTAAAATTTATGTGCACATGCCTTCCAATTTATTCGGCATTTTAAGGGTTAAATAAAAGCCACAGTTTAAATGTACATATAGCCAGAAATCAAATGATCATTTCCGAGTACTCGATCGAAACTGTGCCCGAGTACTCGATCGAAACTGTGCCCGAGTACTAGAGTATCAATGTTCCTGCTTGTTACCATCATCAGCTATTATGCCCGAGTACTCGATCGGAACTGTGCCCGAGTACTAGAGTATCAACGTTCCTGCTTGTTACCATCATCAGCTATTATGTCTCATTAACACAGTTTATAATTATAACTCAATCCAGTTTTAACAGGAATGAAAATTGAGCGTTCACATCACATTTACAAACAAACACATTAACTTCTCATTAACTGATGAAAACACATGACCGCAAAATGGTCACGAAACAATGTTCCTGGTTCAACAATGGAACCCAGGACCTCGTAATAACATTACACCCATTCAACAACCCATGTTGTAGTATCCCAGGATCCCGTAATATCCCAGGATCCCGTAATTCCACCAAGTTGTAATATCCCAGATCCCATAATTCCGCAAGTTGTAATATCCCAGGATCTCGTAATTCCACCAAGTTTTAATATCCCAGGATCCCGTAATATCCCAGGATCCCGTAATATCCCAGGATCCCGTAATATCCCAGGATCCCGTAATATCCCAGGATCCCGTAATTCATTTCCATAGTTTTGTACCACTACTTCCTCGTAAACTGAAATAAACAAGTTTAATTTTTTAGTCCGCAATTCTCAACTATGTTTGTTCGGGTTTTACGCCTGCATCAGCACTATTTTAGGCTATGTCGCCGGTGGCCAGTTTACCTAACAACACCTTTCCTGGGCAGGCTCCAGTGGTTAACCAGTACTTGGTGCGCCAACCTCCGTAAGAAACTGCCAACTTTTTCATATAAATGAGGCACGGTCTGAGCGGGGCTCGAACCTGTGACAATCAGTGATGATAGGCTACAGTGGTATACAAGTCAGCGACCGTAACCACGGTGAACTAATACCAAGGGAAATCTCTCAATTACTCAAATATTTAAAATTCACTTCCAAGTGAGGCTAGATTTCTCTTCTAGGAATAAATATAACATTCCGGAAAATGTCTCAAACATTACCGGGTATATATACCATACCTGGCCGACTATACAGAAATTTATTAATCTCTTGTCATGCAAATCCCAAAAAATCACTATCGATCTTTCCAAATTTATATATTTTGGAAATAAACAACGAACCTAACACCTTTTTATATCATATACATGTATTTGAATACTAATAACCTATAATTATGCTCTTTTGTAAAATTCCATGTCACTGCCTGTTTCTACTGTTTAATTGCTCTAAACATGTGTCTGTTTTATGCAATAAACTTATTGTATTGTATATAAAATAAAAACAATATGCACATGAACTTTTATTCTTTAATTTCCAACTTATGTGTGTTATTCTGCATACATTAAAACTTTAACCAGTCGTGGATTGTTTCCAAGCTCAAGCTAGACCCAAATCTTTGGGAGAAGTGAGAAAGCGTGCGATTGCGTCATCTTATGGTATTATTTAATAAATTGCAACAGGGTTAACCCATTCAACACCAAGTAACTCACATGGACTGGTCCATGATATTCATAAACCAATAAATGAATCAGAAAATCACATTTGGACAAGTTCATTTATCAAAATGGGTAATTATGTCTAAAAATAGTCATATCACTGGCAAAAAGTGCAGATCCTGATGAGACGGCTCGTCACGAGCCGGCTCATCTGGATCTACACTTTTTGTAAGCCTATTTAGATGTCTGTGGTGTTGAAAGGGTTAAAATACAAAATATGACCATTAAATACAACATTTGAACAGAAGGAATGCTTTACAATGGCCAGTTTATCTTACTGGACAATATTTTATCTGGAAATTGTAAAAAAGAAAATATTATTTTAGGGAGAAGTGATAACCACAGGGGGGTGAAGTCAGGGTCCCAAGGGCGACTACTTCGCCCATGTCGCTCTAGAATGAGCCCTGATTGTAGTTGACCTTGTATCTCGCGAGTGTATGTAGGTACAATAAACGTTTTCTAGCCACAAAGTACCACCTCGACTAACGAGTTGACTTGCGGCACAGTATATGTGGTAAATAATGTATATATATATATTGGATGCCTGAAGAATTTATAGTTGACACATCACCCATCCCCTGCCCGGTTAATTGGGACGACCCTTCCTGGAAACTAAATCTTGTGTCACATGTACATTTTGCAGACAATTTTGGTACTGGATTAGTGCAGTGAAGAAATTCTGCGATTCTCGAACTACGAAATATGTGGGTTTTCTCTGGTAACTCACACACGAAGAACAACATGTGTGCTTGCATGCACGCCTACGCGGGTGATCAATACAAGTTTCGCAATCATAGTAAATTAATAAAAATTCAAACTTGTTTTTACCCCTTAGCTTTTGCAGGTTTTTTGGTAGCTTTCTCTGAGGTAACGGGTACCGATTCTGTCACCATACTTTCCTCGTCTGCATGGGTACTCTTCAATGTCTTCTTTATGTTTGTCACCTACAATCATTGATCAATACACATGTACAAAGCTTCAACAATAGACATTGTTTGTTTGTGGCGTTTATGTTTGTCATCTACAATCATTGATCAATACACATGTACAAAGCTTCAACAATAGACATTGTTTGTGGCGTTTATGTTTGTCATCTACAATCATTGATCAATACACATGTACAAAGCTTCAACAATAGACATTGTTTGTTTGTGGCGTTTATGTTTGTCATCTACAATCATTGATCAATACACATGTACAAAGCTTCAACAGTAGACATTGTTTGTGGCGTTTATGTTTGTCACCTACAATCATTGATCAATACACATGTACAAAGCTTCAACAATAGACATTGTTTGTTTGTGGCATTTATGTTTGTCATCTACAATCATTGATCAATACACATGTACAAAGCTTCAACAATAGACATTGTTTGTGGCGTTTATGTTTGTCATCTACAATCATTGATCATTACACATGTACAAAGCTTCAACAGTAGACATTGTTTGTGGCGTTTATGTTTGTCACCTACAATCATTGATCAATACACATGTACAAAGCTTCAACAATAGACATTGTTTGTTTGTGGCGTTTATGTTTGTCACCTACAATCATTGATCAATACACATGTACAAAGCTTCAACAATAGACATTGTTTGTTTGTGGCGTTTATGTTTGTCATCTACAATCATTGATCAATACACATGTACAAAGCTTCAACAGTAGACATTGTTTGTTTGTGGCGTTTATGTTTGTCATCTACAATCATTGATCAATACACATGTACAAAGCTTCAACAGTAGACATTGTTTGTGGCGTTTATGTTTGTCATCTACAATCATTGATCAATGCACATGTACAAAGCTTAAACATTAGACATTGTTTGTTTGTGGCGTTTATGTTTGTCCACTACAATCATTGATCAATGCACATGTACAAAGCTTCAACAGTAGACATTGTTTGTGGCGTTTATGTTTGTCATCTACAATCATTGATCAATACACATGTACAAAGCTTCAACAATAGACATTGTTTGTTTGTGGCGTTTATGTTTGTCACCTACAATCATTGATCAATACACATGTACAAAGCTTCAACAGTAGACATTGTTTGTTTGTGGCGTTTATGTTTGTCATCTACAATCATTGATCAATGCACATGTACAAAGCTTCGACAGTAGACATTTTGTTTGTGGCGTTTATCCGTACATGCAAGCTGTATGTTAATTCAGGGCTCTAAGAAAATTAAAATGATGGACAAGCCCAGGGCATAGATAAGTACGGAACATACTGTAGGAGATCTGTCGAGATTTAGTAATTTAATAATTATAAGATGAGAAAGTGGATAAAAATGTAAAGCATGTTGTGCAAAGGAAACAACGATAAAAACGGAGGAAACTACTATCTACTTTTAGGGAGTATTCAGGGGAAGTAACTGACCGATATTTCAATATTTCCCCAATTATATTTCACCAGAATATCATCGATGCTCATGTTGGTCACACAATGCTAAACATTTAATTTGGCCATTTTGCGGCAGCTAGATTTAATTTGGAAGGGCATCAGATAGTTATACAAATTAAATATCAATACAGAAAACCCTCGCCAGCTTGCCAATGTATTTGGAATTACCTGTCTATCTCTAGGCTAGAATTATCAGTTTATTTCCTAATTTGCTACGCTCAAACGTTAATAAATTATTTATCTCCAAATACAATAAATCATTCTAATTAGGAGATAAACAATTCCAGAGAGATAAACTATCTCTCTAAAGAGATAAACTATCTCTCTAATAATTGTAAGGAAGAAATAAACACCAATACTATAATGCATTGTGTACCATATTATAATACAAATAACATTCAATATCTTTGAATAGCAATAACAATGCATATATATACAGTTAAACCTGTCTTAAGCAGCCAGCCAAGGGAATCATAGAATGTGGCTGCTTAGTACAGGTGGCTGCTTAATAGAGGTCAAATGTATAATAAAACAACATATTGGGAATCTGGCTGCTTAATACAGGTTGGCTGCTTACTAGAGGTGACCACTAACACAGGTTTGACTGTATAACAGAGGTGACCACTAACACAAGTTTGACAGTATAATGGAGGTGACCATAACACAGGTTTGACTCTATAACGGAGGTGACCACTAACACAGATTTGACTGTATAACGGAGGTGACCACTAACACAGGTTTGACTGTATAACGGAGGTGACCACTAACACAGGTTTGACTGTATAACAGAGGTGACCACTAACACGGGTTTTACTGTATAACGGAGGTGATCACAAACACAGGTTTGGCTGTATAACAGAGGTGATCACTAACACAGGTTTGACTGTATAACGGAGGTGACCACTAACACATGTTTGACTGTATAACGGAGGTGACCACTAATACATGTTTGACTGTATAATGGAGGTGACCACTAACAAAGGTTTGACTGCATAATGGAGGTGACCACTAACACAGGTTTAACTATATAACAGAGGTGACCACTAACACGGGTTTGACTGTATAACGGAGGTGACCACTAACAAAGGTTTGACTGTATAACGGAGGTGACCACTAACACAGGTTTGACTGTATAACGGAGGTGACCACTAACACAGGTTTGACTGTATAACGGAGGTGACCACTAACACAGGTTTGACTCTATAACGGAGGTGACCACTAACACAGGTTTGACTGTATAACGGAGGTGACCACTAACACAGGTTTGACTGTATAACGGAGGTGACCACTAACACAGGTTTGACTGTATAACGGAGGTGACCACTAACACAGGTTTGACTGTATGCAAACATTAATGTGTAGTTATGTCCATTACAATATTAATGTTTCCACAATCTATTGTCCCACTTTCTACTATGTAGAATGTAAATGAATCGCACATATTACCGTTCATAATTAATTAAACACTGTCCTCCGACTATTTCATATGCACGAACACACAAAGTTAATAATAACCCTTCATAACTGAATGAGCACTTCATTAAATGTGGGGCACTATAACCTGAACAATTAATCCATGTCGTAACGACGACAACAATATTCTGCTGCATCAATACACCAACACTGTCCTCCAATTACTTACTATCAATAATATCAATACTTTATTTTTATTTTTTTTATTTAAGTTTATTTAATGTCGCTACCGGTTTCCCATTTGAGCGACGGGCAGTTTACCCAACAACACCTTTCCTGGGCAGGCTCCAGCGGTTAACCAGTACTTGGTGCACCAACCTCCGTAAGAAACTGCAAACTTTTTCATATAAATGAGACACGGTCTGAGCGGGGCTCGAACCCGTGACCATCAGAGATGATAGGTTACAGTGGTATACAAGTCAGCGACCTTAACCACTCGACCACGGAGGCGGTCTAATATCAATACTCAAGTATCAATGTCCTATTATAATTCATTATTTATAACCCTAGAATAGTTATGCAAATAGTCTATACATCAAATTTGCATGTACAAGCACATATTTCAAGTAACAGGGTTCCCTCTGTCTGAATGTTTGTCTGCGCCACTTCTGTCGCCAATTAAAAAACACTGGAGCCAATTAAAAAAAAATGGGGCCAACTAAGAGCCATATAGCTCACAAATAAATATTTGAAATTTGACAACACATGTACCCAAAAAAAAAAAAAAAATTGGGAAAAAACGTTGCGCCAAATATTTTCGCCAATTGTCCGACAGCGGGAAACCTGAGTAAGCAATGTTCTTCATTAAAATATGTTATATAGCTAGTCAACCCCAAATAATATGAGTGGGCGGGCAGGGTATCTAAGGTGGGCGGGCAGGGTATCTAAGCATCACGTCTAAATTACACAATGCAAAGACTCGATATGCGATCCAAACCGATAAACACTTTAAATACTATACACGCACGAAATGTTCGTGTGTAACAACTTACTAATCTTAAAGCACACACATGATTTATTTTTAACCGGAGATAAATACACGTACCTCTGGGTTATAACTATAACTAGAATGATCAGCCTACATCCAGGCTAGCATTATCTGCCTACATCCAGGCTAGAATTATCAGCCTACATCCAGGCTAGCATTATCTGCCTACATCCAGGCTAGAATTATCTGCCTACATCCAGGCTAGCATTATCAGCCTACATCCAGACTAGAATTATCAGCCTACATCCAGGCTAGAATTATCAGCTTACATCCAGGCTAGCATTATCTGCCTACATCCATACTATAATTATCAGCCTACATCCAGACTAGAATTATCAGCCTACATCCAGACTAGAATTATCAGCCTACATCCAGGCTAGCATTATCAGCCTACATCCAGGCTAGCATTATCTGCCTACATCCAGACTAGAATTATCAGCCTACATCCAGGCTAGCATTATCTGCCTACATCCAGGCTAGCATTATCTGCCTACATCCAGGCTAACATTATCAGCCTACATCCAGGCTAGAATTATCAGCATACATCCAGGCTAGCATTATCTGCCTACATCCAGGCTAGCATTATCTGCCTACATCCAGGCTAGCATTATCAGCCTACATCCAGGCTAGAATTATCAGCCTACATCCAGGCTAGAATTATCTGCCTACATCCAGGCTAGCATTATCTGCCTACATCCAGGCTAACATTATCAGCCTACATCCAGACTAGCATTATCAGCCTACATCCAGGCTAGAATTATCAGCCTACATCCAGGCTAGAATTATCTGCCTACATCCAGGCTAGAATTATCTGCCTACATCCAGGCTAACATTATCAGCCTACATCCAGACTAGCATTATCAGCCTACATCCAGACTAGAATTATCAGCCTACATCCAGGCTAGCATTATCAGCCTACATCCAGACTAGAATTATCAGCCTACATCCAGGCTAACATTATCTGCCTACATCCAGACTAGAATTATCAGCCTACATCCAGACTAGAATTATCTGCCTACATCCAGACTAGAATTATCTGCCTACATCCAGACTAGAATTATCTGCCTACATCCAGGCTAGCATTATCAGCCTACATCCAGGCTAGCATTATCAGCCTACATCCAGACTAGAATTATCTGCCTACATCCAGGCTAACATTATCAGCCTACATCCAGGCTAGCATTATCAGCCTACATCCAGACTAGAATTATCTGCCTACATCCAGGCTAGCATTATCAGCCTACATCCAGGCTAGCATTATCAGCCTACATCCAGACTAGAATTATCTGCCTACATCCAGGCTAACATTATCTGCCTACATCCAGGCTAGCATTATCTGCCTACATCCAGGCTAGAATGATCTGCCTACATCCAGGCTAGAATTATCTGCCTACATCCAGACTAGAATTATCTGCCTACATCCAGGCTAGCATTATCAGCCTACATCCAGACTAGAATTATCTGCCTACATCCAGGCTAACATTATCTGCCTACATCCAGGCTAGCATTATCTGCCTACATCCAGGCTAGAATGATCTGCCTACATCCAGGCTAGAATTATCTGCCTACATCCAGACTAGTATTATCTGCCTACCTCTTGTTCCATTTTTTGTTTTTGTCGTATATTGTGTTCTTTGTTTTGATTGGCCTTCGTGATCTGTGTCTCGATCCCGTGTAACACTGCTTCACAACCTGAACACCTGTAAACATGAAACAACATTCCGGTCGATATTGTACGTCAGTCTCTACAACACGGCTTCAAACACAAACACCTGTATTCAAGATATCGACAATCGTAATGGACTTCTTAACAATTATAATAATATATGTCACTCAAAATGGCGGCACAGCTGGGACATAAGAAGTGAAGATCTACATCTTGCTGCCTTTGACTGGTGGTTAATCGTAAATAGAATCTATTGTGTTTTATGACACCCCGGGGTGTTGCATGTGACAATTTATTGTGTTAATGGTTTGCTGTCTTGTCTATTAAATTTCAATAATATCTCTTTCTACCTCCAATAATACATACCAATCTTGTAAGACGGAGATTATTTCTGGTACGGCTTCCTGACGAATATCTCTTCCAATTGCATAATCAACCTCTAACTGTTGATTTTTCTGATCTAGCTTTCCTCGGATAATATCTGCATAAATCACTTCAATTATAAGATCCTGTAATAAACGTATACGATATTGTACATGTGTCCATGCTTAGTGTTTCCTCTACGCCAATTTTTAGGGCCGCCCCAAATTCTGAAAATTCCCGCATTTGCTTATATTCTCAATGAAAATATGCCATTAATTATTAAAATATTGCCTGAAATCCATCTATGATTGTACGAATATATAATTCCGTGTCCCGTGAACCCAGAATACACAGGTTTACGACCAAATAGATAGTCTATAACATTCTAGTAGATTGGCAGCTTAGGTCATTGAACCGAGGGCAATTTGTGTTGGGGTTCCGCCAAATCATCGTATATTGCAAGTTCCATATTCATCTAATATATCACAATCTTGACATGCAATCAAATAAACACGCAATGTGCCATAAAGTGTACTTAGTTTATACAAATTTATTTTAGCTCAATTGCGAAACAAGTTCTTACAGCTTATATTAATCACTCTCACAAATGAGCAAAATGCACTTAAATTTCCAATTTATTTTGTCTGACCGGTGCCAGATAGACTCTGGCACAGCTTTGTGAACTCTGTGCCCCTGTTTCTACTTACGCCCTGCCCCTCTTTCAGTCTTGGGGAAACACTAATGCTTGTACAGTAACTTTATTCTGAAATTCTAGCTTACAAATATCAAACTTTCATGCAATAGATTAATTCATGCATTTACATTCATTAAAAGAATATCATCGCAATTTCAAAATTCCGCAACTATAATTTATTGTCCTCTGCATCTCCTGATTACGAAGTTTGGTGTAAAAAAATGTGAGTATTTTGTGAACAAAAATATATATATGGGTAATTCTATTACAACATAAATGCAAAATTACCTCTAGTTCTCGAAGGTTTGGGATTTCCAGTTCTTCCAACAACACTCGATAGGAAATACACTGAAAAATTATAAAACACCGAATCCAATCAATTACAGTTCACCTGCAGTCAATTAGCCAATCAAATACAGTTCACCTGCAGTCAATTAGCCAATCAAATACAGTTCACCGACAGTCAATTAGCCAATCAAATACAGTTCACCTGCAGTCAATTAGCCAATCAAATACAGTTCACCTGCAGTCAATTAGCCAATCAAATACAAGGCACCGACAGTCAATTAGCCAATCAAATACAAGGCACCGACAGTCAATTAGCCAATCAAATACAAGACACTGACAGTCAATTAGCCAATCAAATACAATACACTGACAGTCAATTAGCCAATCAAATACAAGGCACTGACAGTCAATTAGCCAATCAAATACAAGTCACCGACAGTCAATTAGCCAATCAAATACAAGACACTGACAGTCAATTAGCCAATCAAATACAAGACACTGACAGTCAATTAGCCAATCAAATACAAGGCAAAGACAATCAATTAGCCAATCAAATACAAGGCACTGACAGTCAATTAGCCAATCAAATACAAGGCACTGACAGTCAATTAGTCAATCAAATACAAGGCATTGACAGTCGATTAGCCAATCAAATACAAGGCACTGACAGTCAATTAGCCAATCAAATACAAGGCACTGACAGTCAATTAGTCAATCAAATACAAGGCATTGACAGTCGATTAGCCAATCAAATACAAGGCACTGACAATCGATTAGCCAATCAAATACAAGGCATTGACAGTCAATTAGCCAATCAAATACAAGGCACTGACAGTCGATTAGCCAATCAAATACAAGGCACTGACAGTCGATTAGCCAATCAAATACAAGGCACTGACAGTCGATTAGCCAATCAAATGCAGCTGACAATGTTCTCAATACTACTGTAACCTAGTCTTAGGCCGGGATAGCAGACGGATCTGTAGTCCAGTGGTTAACACATTGGACTGGTAATCCAGTGATCGCAGGTTCGATCCCCGTCTGACAATAATAAAATTAACAGTATTTCAGATGGGACTTTAAACCGAGCTAGTGTGTCGGTGCCGTACACTGTGCAGGTATAGGAACCAGAGGAGCCTCTGGAATGGGTCTTTGTTTGTATCATTGCACTATCCCCCAAAAATCTAAATGACTAATCTCTTCAGGAGGAGTCGCTCAAATGGGCAACCGGTAGCAACGATAAATAAATGTAAAACACACACATAGGCCGGGATACGTGTATCCATTTTTGTTTGCATATATAGACATGGTCACAGCCTGGGGGAAAGCTAGAAGCTATTGGCAGCTTCACTTTGATTGACATAAATATTCATGAATAAGTCCCGCATAAACTATAAGTAGAGGGATGAATTTGAGTCTAAGATGAACTTGTAAATGGATGCCTTACAGAATGATCAACGAACCATTTTACATCATGGTACAGATTTCCGAGAACTTTCTCAACACCACAATATTCGGTTCTGTCACATCTCTACTAAACACTTAATCATCATGAAATACGTTGTATTTAAGACGACATCTGTCGTGAAGAAAAAAATAATTCTACTACAAGATGTATATTTGCCCTGCAAATTTCGGTCCGAAAATCAGAGCTGCATCTTACAAGCGCGACAGGACACACAAACAATTTGGAACATTTCCGTACAGAGGATCAACAATTTGGATACAAACCTATACAGTCAACGGTTCCCTTGTGTACGGTTTAATCTAGAATGGAAAAAAGGGCCGTGTGGGTCAGAAAAGGGGCAGGGTGGGTCAGAAACTGGGCAGGGTGCATTTTGAGCCGCGATGAGGTGCAGGAGTGGGTATTTTGTGGTTAGACACATGAACATTTTGCTTTGATTGAGCGATTGATTAAAGAGGAAATAAGGAAGTACATATTGGTGAGTTGAAGCTTATAACAAAAAAGAATTATTTTAAAACGCAAGAGGGCGGAGCTAATGGGCAAATGGACGGGGCTAAAAAGGGCAGGGCAGCACTACCTGCCCTTCCGCTCTAGAAGAAACCCTACCTTAGTGGGTCCAGAAGTCTGTATGAAGAGCTCCTAAAGTCACTGTTTAGCCAATCAAATGCAGCTGACAATGTTCTCAATACTACTGTAACCTAGTCTTAGGCCGGGATAGCAGACGGATCTGTAGTCCAGTGGTTACACATTGGACTGGTAATCCAGGGATCGCAGGTTCGATCCCCGTCTGACAATAATAAAATTAACTGTCTTTCAGATGGGACTTTAAACCGAGGTAGTGTGTCGGTGCCGTACACCGTGCAGGTATAAGAACCAGAGGAGACTCTGGAATGGGTCTTTGTCTGTATCATTGCACTAAATCAGAGCTGCATCTTACAAGCGTGACAGGACACACAAACAATTTGAACATTTCCGTACAGAGGATCAACAATTTGGATACAAACCTATACAGTCAACGGTTCCCTTGTGTACGGTTTAATCTAGAATGGAAAAAAGGGCCGTGTGGGTCAGAAAAGGGGCAGGGTGGGTCAGAAACTGGGCAGGGTGCATTTTGAGCCGCGATGAGGTGCAGGAGTGGGTATTTTGTGGTTAGACACATGAACATTTTGCTTTGATTGAGTGATTGATTAAAGAGGAAATAAGGAAGTACATATTGGTGAGTTGAAGCTTATAACAAAAAAGAATTATTTTAAAACGCAAGAGGGCGGAGCTAATGGGCAAATGGACGGGGCTAAAAAGGGCAGGGCAGCACTACCTGCCCTTCCGCTCTAGAAGAAACCCTACCTTAGTGGGTCCAGAAGTCTGTATGAAGAGCTCCTAAAGTCACTGTTTAGCCAATCAAATGCAGCTGACAATGTTCTCAATACTACTGTAACCTAGTCTTAGGCCGGGATAGCAGACGGATCTGTAGTCCAGTGGTTACACATTGGACTGGTAATCCAGGGATCGCAGGTTCGATCCCCGTCTGACAATAATAAAATTAACTGTCTTTCAGATGGGACTTTAAACCGAGGAAGTGTGTCGGTGCCGTACACCGTGCAGGTATAAGAACCAGAGGAGACTCTGGAATGGGTCTTTGTCTGTATCATTGCACTAAATCAGAGCTGCATCTTACAAGCGCGACAGGACACACAAACAATTTGAACATTTCCGTACAGAGGATCAACAATTTGGATACAAACCTATACAGTCAACGGTTCCCTAGTGTAGGGTTTATTCTAGAATGGAAAAAAGGGCAGTGTGGGTCAGAAAAGGGGCAGGGTGGGTCAGAAACTGGGCAGGGTGCATTTTGAGCCGCGATGAGGTGCAGGAGTGGGTATTGTGTGGTTAGACACATGAACATTTTGCTAAATTGATTGAGTGATTGATTAAAGAGGAAATAAGGAAGTACATATTGGTGAGTTGAAACTTATAACAAAAAATATATATTTTAAAATGCAAGAGGGCGGAGCTAATGGGCAACTGGGCGGGGCTAAAAAGGGCAGGGCAGCTAGTGAAGAAACCCTACCTGTATGAAGAGCTCCTAAAGTCACTGTTTAGGTTACAGATTATTCCTGTCCTTACCTTAGTTTTTGTAGCTAATGTGACCATGGTGAGATGTCGCAGCTTATTTAACATCGCTGGATTAACATCTGGCAGCTCACACATTTTCTCTGAAAAACATGCATGGTATCTATGTCTTCCATTTAAGTCAAACCCTGTGCGGGTCACCTAGAAATGTTTTCTTGGGCATGCTCAGTCGACCAAAGTATTCACCAGTACTTAGAATATTGTATTTAAAGATCATATTGTGTATTTGAACACCTATTTTTCTGAAATTGATTAAATAACACAATTTAAGGACGCGATCGCACATTTTCTCTCACTTCTCCCAAACATTATGACCTAGTATTCTCCCAAATCGCCATCAAGTTCCAATCCTGATCCTGACAACTGAAGAAGCAATACAAAACTGCTATATGCATACATTACTGTTATTCCGGCTTTATTATACATACAATAATGAGAGACATCAGTCAGTTACTTCCCCAGAATACTCTCTAATGGTAGATAGGTCCTATTAAGTATTTTCCTCTGTTTTTATCGTTGTTTCCTTTGCACAACATGCTAGCAATTTTATTCCACTATCGTTTCTTATAATTATTAAATTACTACATCTCAACAGGTCTCCTACAATATATGCACATTTATCATACTGCAACATCTGGTTAGGGCACAACAGTAAAAACAAAGGATTCCAACTAAAAGGACCTATTCACATTTTGGAATAAATCAGACTTTATCTGCCAAGGGAGGTAATAGAAAATTACAGATGTCTCTCATTCATATACAATGCATAGTGCAAGCATTCACTAACTACTGTTTCACTATTTGCAGCGTCAAATCTTCCTCACTTCTCCAAAAGGTTTGGGCTTGAGCCCTGCTCATTATACATGTTAGTGATTACCTTTATATTCCCTGTAAGTACCATATGCAAATAAATTCAGTAAGTTGTAATACTTCTCATGTTCTCCACTCGACAGCTGAAATAAACACGGATAGTCAGGTGTGAAATAAACACAGGTATTTATTTAACAGTGATGTGAGAAAATAAAGTAGATAGTTAACAGTCAGGTGAGAAATTAACACAGACTGTTAAGATATAAACATGGATAGTTAACAGTCAAGTGATAAAAAAACCCAGATAGTTAACAGTCAAGGGAGAAATAAATATGGATAGTTAACAGCTGTAATCACATGGATAGTTAACAGCTGTAATCACATGGATAGTTAACAGCTGTAATCACATGGATAGTTAACAGCTGTGTAGATGCTTAACTGTAGACTGTACATTGTAATATATTACAGGTACAACAACATGTACAACTGCTATGCTATAGAAGCCCTGAGCTAACTATTTATGCAACTATATCGGTGCTCTTTTGCCATTGGAGGTAGCTGTGTTGATTATAAAGTATAAACAAAGACTGACACCACAAATGTTTGACACCATTTACATGTACACTGAGATATGGTACCCATTGTAGTACATGTTTCCACTTTACCGACGGTACAAAGTTGGGTTTGTTACCTTTGTTTTTTTAGTCTGGTCTGGTCTGGTGCTCTGATTTCAATGGTGTGCTTCATCACTTCATCCATTTGTACTAATGTACATAAATATCGCCACAGTCAGGACTATATCCCTACAGACAACTTGTCTTATTCTATGACACTGTCGAACAAATCATTAACAAACTATTTTTACCTCTTGTATATTTGTCATCTCTAGTAATTCGCCAAACACGTACACGCCTGGGGCCTCAAGTGCTTGTTTAACAAGACCGACAGCTGCTGCCCCTTTTGCTGACTTGGCCAGGAGAACAAATTGTTCTAGTGGATTCACCGGAGCTTTTTCAGATGTCATCCTAAACTAGTATCTGAAATAGAAGTGTGAAGTCCCTATACACTCCTCAGGGTACTGTGGCATGGATTACACACTCCCCAGGGTACTGTGGCATGGATTACACACTGTGGCATGGATTATACACTCCCCAGGGTACTGTGGCATGGATTATACACTCCCCAGGGTACTGTGGCATGGATTATACACTCCCCAGGGTACTGTGGCATGGATTACACACTCCCCAGGGTACTGTGGCATGGATTACACACTCCCTAGGGTACTGTGGCATGGATTATACACTCCCTAGGGTACTGTGGCATGGATTACACACTCCCCAGGGTACTGTGGCATGGATTACACACTCCCCAGGGTACTGTGGCATGGATTATACACTCCCCAGGGTACTGTGGCATGGATTATACACTCCCCAGGGTACTGTGGCATGGATTACACACTCCCCAGGGTACTGTGGCATGGATTACACACTCCCTAGGGTACTGTGGCATGGATTACACACTCCCCAGGGTACTGTGGCATGGATTATACACTCCCCAGGGTACTGTGGCATGGATTACACACTCCCCAGGGTACTGTGGCATGGATTACACACTCCCCAGGGTACTGTGGCATGGATTACACACTCCCCAGGGTACTGTGGCATGGATTACACACTCCCTAGGGTACTGTGGCATGGATTACACACTCCCCAGGGTACTGTGGCATGGATTACACACTCCCTAGGGTACTGTGGCATGGATTATACACTCCCCAGGGTACTGTGGCATGGATTACACACTCCCCAGGGTACTGTGGCATGGATTATACACTCCCCAGGGTACTGTGGCATGGATTACACACTCCCCAGGGTACTGTGGCATGGATTACACACTCCCCAGGGTACTGTGGCATGGATTACACACTCCCCAGGGTACTGTGGCATGGATTACACACTCCCCAGGGTACTGTGGCATGGATTACACACTCCCCAGGGTACTGTGGCATGGGAATACTCCCCAGGGTACTGTGGCATGGATTACACACTCCCCAGGGTACTGTGGCATGGATTACACACTCCCCAGTGTACTGTGGCATGGATTACACTCTCCCCAGGGTACTGTAGCATGGATTACACACTCCCCAGTGTACTGTGGCATGGATTACACACTCCCCAGGGTACTTTGGCATGGGTTACACACTCCCCAGGGTACTGTGGCATGGATTACACACTCCCCAGGGTACTGTGGCATTGATTACACACTCCCCAGGGTACTGTGGCATGGATTACACACACCCCAGGGTACTGTGGCATGGGTACACTCCCAGGGTACTGTGGCATGGATTACACACTCCCCAGGGTACTGTGGCATGGATTACACACTCCCCAGGGTACTGTGGCATGGATTATACACTCCCCAGGGTACTGTGGCATGGATTACACACTCCCCAGGGTACTGTGGCATGGATTACACACTCCCTAGGGTACTGTGGCTTGGATTACACACTCCCCAGGGTACTGTGGCATGGATTATACACTCCCCAGGGTACTGTGGCATGGATTACACACTCCCCAGGGTACTGTGGCATGGATTACACACTCCCCAGGGTACTGTGGCATGGATTACACACTCCCCAGGGTACTGTGGCATGGATTACACACTCCCCAGGGTACTGTGGCATGGATTACACACTCCCTAGGGTACTGTGGCATGGATTACACACTCCCTAGGGTACTGTGGCATGGATTACACACTCCCCAGTGTACTGTGGCATGGATTATACACTCCCCAGGGTACTGTGGCATGGATTACACACTCCCCAGGGTACTGTGGCATGGATTAAACACTCCCCAGGGTACTGTGGCATGGATTACACACTCCCCAGGGTACTGTGGCATGGATTACACACTCCCCAGGGTACTGTGGCATGGATTACACACTCCCCAGGGTACTGTGGCATGGATTACACACTCCCCAGGGTACTGTGGCATGGATTACACACTCCCCAGTGTACTGTGGCATGGATTACACACTCCCTAGGGTACTGTGGTATGGCTTACACACTCCCCAGGGTACTGTGGCATGGATTACACACTCCCTAGGGTACTGTGGCATTGATTACACACTCCCCAGGGTACTGTGGAATGGATTACACACACCCCAGGGTACTGTGGCATGGGTACACTCCCCAGGGTACTGTGGCATGGATTACACACTCCCCAGTGTACTGTGGCATGGATTACACACTCCCCAGGGTACTGTGGCATGGATTACACACTCCCCAGTGTACTGTGGCATGGATTACACACTGTGACATGGATTACACACTCCCCAGGGTACTGTGGCATGGGTTACACACTCCCCAGTGTACTGTGGCATGGATTACACACTCCCCAGTGTACTGTGGAATGGATTACACACTCCCCAGTGTACTGTAGCATGGATTACACACTCCCCAGTGTACTGTGGCATGGATTACACACTGTGACATGGATTACACACTCCCCAGGGTACTGTGGCATGGATTACACACTCCCCAGGGTACTGTGGCATGGATTACACACTCCCCAGGGTACTGTGGCATGGATTACACACTCCCCAGGGCACTGTGGCATGGATTACACACTCCCCAGGGCACTGTGGCATGGATTACACACTCCCCAGGGTACTGTGGCATGGATTACACACTCCCCAGGGTACTGTGGCATGGATTACACACTCCCCAGGGTACTGTGGCATGGATTACACACTCCCCAGTGTACTGTGGCATGGATTACACACTCCCCAGGGTACTTTGGCATGGGTTACACACTCCCCAGGGTACTGTGGCATGGATTACACACTCCCCAGGGTACTGTGGCATTGATTACACACTCCCCAGGGTACTGTGGCATGGATTACACACTCCCCAGGGTACTGTGGCATGGATTATACACTTCCCAGGGTACTGTGGCATGGATTACACACTCCCCAGGGTACTGTGGCATGGATTACACACTCCCCAGGGTACTGTGGCATGGATTACACTCCCCAGGGTACTGTGGCATGGATTATACACTCCCCAGGGTACTGTGTCATGGATTACACACTCCCCAGGGTACTGTGGCATGGATTACACACTCCCTAGGGTACTGTGGCATGGATTACACACTCCCCAGGGTACTGTGGCATGGATTATACACTCCCCAGGGTACTGTGGCATGGATTACACACTCCCCAGGGTACTGTGGCATGGATTACACACTCCCCAGGGTACTGTGGCATGGATTACACACTCCCCAGGGTACTGTGGCATGGGTACACTCCCCAGGGTACTGTGGCATGGATTACACACTCCCCAGTGTACTGTGACATGGATTACACACTCCCCAGTGTACTGTGGCATGGATTACACACTCCCTAGGGTACTGCGGCATGGATTACACACTCCTCAGTGTACTGTGGAATGGATTACACACTCCCCAGGGTACTGTGGCATGGATTACACACTCCCCAGGGTACTGTGGCATGGATTACACACTCCCCAGGGTACTGTGGCATGGGTACACTCCCCAGGGTACTGTGGCATGGATTACACACTCCCCAGGGTACTGTGGCATGGATTACACACTCCCCAGTGTACTGTGGCATGGATTACACACTCCCTAGGGTACTGTGGTATGGCTTAACACTCCCCAGGGTACTGTGGCATGGATTACACACTCCCCAGGGTACTGTGGCATGGATTACACACTCCCTAGGGTACTGTGGCATGGATTACACACTCCCCAGGGTACTGTGGCATGGATTACACACTCCCCAGGGTACTGTGGCATGGATTACACACTCCCCAGGGTACTGTGGCATGGATTACACACTCCCCAGGGTACTGTGGCATGGATTACACACTCCCCAGGGTACTGTGGCATGGATTACACACTCCCCAGGGTACTGTGGCATGGATTACACACTCCCAGGGTACTGTGGCATGGATTACACACTCCCCAGTGTACTGTGGCATGGATTATACACTCCCCAGGGTACTGTGGCATGGATTACACACTCCCCAGGGTACTGTGGCATGGATTAAACACTCCCCAGGGTACTGTGGCATGGATTACACACTCCCCAGGGTACTGTGGCATGGATTACACACTCCCCAGGGTACTGTGGCATGGATTACACACTCCCCAGGGTACTGTGGCATGGATTACACACTCCCCAGGGTACTGTGGCATGGATTACACACTCCCCAGGGTACTGTGGCATGGATTACACACTCCCCAGTGTACTGTGGCATGGATTACACACTCCCCAGGGTACTGTGGCATGGATTACACACTCCCCAGGGTACTGTGGCATGGATTACACACTCCCCAGGGTACTGTGGCATGGATTACACACTCCCCAGGGTACTGTGGCATGGATACACACTCCCAGGGTACTGTGGCATGGGTTACACACTCCCCAGGGTACTGTGGCATGGATTACACACTCCCCAGGGTACTGTGGCATGGATTACACACTCCCCAGGGTACTGTGGCATGGATTATACACTCCCCAGGGTACTGTGGCATGGATTATACACTCCCCAGGGTACTGTGGCATGGATTACACACTCCCCAGGGTACTGTGGCATGGATTACACACTCCCTAGGGTACTGTGGCATGGATTACACACTCCCCAGGGTACTGTGGCATGGATTATACACTCCCCAGGGTACTGTGGCATGGATTACACACTCCCCAGGGTACTGTGGCATGGATTACACACTCCCCAGGGTACTGTGGCATGGATTACACACTCCCCAGGGTACTGTGGCATGGATTACACACTCCCTAGGGTACTGTGGCATGGATTACACACTCCCCAGGGTACTGTGGCATGGATTACACACTCCCCAGGGTACTGTGGCATGGATTACACACTCCCCAGGGTACTGTGGCATGGATTACACACTCCCCAGGGTACTGTGGCATGGATTACACACTCCCCAGGGTACTGTGGCATGGATTACACACTCCCCAGGGTACTGTGGCATGGATTACACACTCCCCAGGGTACTGTGGCATGGGTACACTCCCCAGGGTACTGTGGCATGGATTACACACTCCCCAGTGTACTGTGGCATGGATTACACACTCCCCAGTGTACTGTGGAATGGATTACACACTCCCAAGTGTACTGTGGAATGGATTACACACTCCCCAGGGTACTGTGGCATGGGAATACTCCCCAGGGTACTGTGGCATGGATTACACACTCCCCAGGGTACTGTGGCATGGATTACACACTCCCCAGGGTACTGTGGTATGGGTACACTCCCCAGGGTACTGTGGCATGGATTACACACTCCCCAGTGTACTGTGGCATGGATTACACACTCCCCAGTGTACTGTGGAATGGATTACACACTCCCAAGTGTACTGTGGAATGGATTACACACTCCCCAGGGTACTGTGGCATGGGAATACTCCCCAGGGTACTGTGGCATGGATTACACACTCCCCAGGGTACTGTGGCATGGATTACACACTCCCCAGTGTACTGTGGCATGGATTACACACTCCCCAGGGTACTGTGGCATGGGTACACTCCCCGTGGTACTGTGGCATGGATTACACACTCCCCGTGGTACTGTGGCATGGATTACACACTCCCCAGTGTACTGTGGCATGGATTATACACTCCCCAGGGTACTGTGGCATGGATTACACACTCCCCAGGGTACTGTGGCATGGATTACACACTCCCCAGGGTACTGTGGCATGGATTATACACTTCCCAGGGTACTGTGGCATGGATTACACACTCCCCAGGGTACTGTGGCATGGATTACACACTCCCCAGGGTACTGTGGCATGGGTACACTCCCCAGGGTACTGTGGCATGGATTACACACTCCCCAGTGTACTGTGACATGGATTACACACTCCCCAGTGTACTGTGGCATGGATTACACACTCCCTAGGGTACTGCGGCATGGATTACACACTCCTCAGTGTACTGTGGAATGGATTACACACTCCCCAGGGTACTGTGGCATGGATTACACACTCCCCAGGGTACTGTGGCATGGATTACACACTCCCCAGGGTACTGTGGCATGGGTACACTCCCCAGGGTACTGTGGCATGGATTACACACTCCCCAGGGTACTGTGGCATGGATTACACACTCCCCAGGGTACTGTGGCATGGATTACACACTCCCCAGTGTACTGTGGCATGGATTACACACTCCCTAGGGTACTGTGGTATGGCTTACCCACTCCCCAGTGTACTGAGGCATGGATTACACACTCCCTAGGGTACTGTGGCATTGATTACACACTCCCCAGTGTACTGTGGAATGCATTACACACTCCCCAGGGTACTGTGGCATGGATTACACACTCCCCAGGGTACTGTGGCATGGATTACACACTCCCCAGGGTACTGTGGCATGGATTACACACTCCCCAGGGCACTGTGGCATGGGTTACACACTCCCCAGGGTACTGTGGCATGGATTACACACTCCCCAAGGTACTGTGGCATGGGTACACTCCCCAGGGTAAAAGCTTAAATTTTTGCCTGCCGTTAATACCCGAAAGAGGAGTCTGGCAGTATAATTAAATAGATAGATAGAGAATGTGCGACCATCAATGATCAGTAATGATAGGTTAGCCTGGGTTCCAGTCTGTCGATTTTTCACTTTTTAACTTCTGGCAAAATGACAGCCTGGGGAAACTGGATTTCCAATCGTGGCGCCATCTACTTACACCCACTTTTATGAGGGTGTAGATTTGAAGAACGACAACTCTTCTCTACAAGATAATATCGCTAAATATAGAAACAGAATTCTATCGGAAATCGCCGAACAGGCACGATTATACACGATCATTTCCGAATATACACGAATGCTCTCGTAGACTCATTTACATTGCAAACATATAATGTCCCATTTTTGTGTTATATCGACGAGATGGCAGATTTTAAATATTACATATAGATGGTAATGGATCGATTTGGTGTAATTGAACGACTTAAATGTTGAGTAAATATGTCAAATCAAACGTACATTGTACTTTTTAAAACTATTTATCGTTCCGTTGACCCGTAAACAATGGCGGTTAATTATAAAGTTTATCAACATTGCAGTGCCTCGCTTTCAATTCAAGTATGTCATTAATTAAGTCACGTTAATAGGATTAATGAGTCAATAATTACACGGACAATCCCCCACTTTTCCCCAGGTTTTGATATGATCAGAAACTCAATACGACCCAATTAATAGTCTTGTTGTTAAAATATATTTATTTGACTGACCAGGCAAAATATATCGACGACTATTCCAGGCTTATGATAGGTTACAGTGGTATACAAGTCAGCGACCATAACCACTCGACCATGGAGAACCTGTGACCATCAGTGATGATAGGTTACAGTGGTATACAAGTAGGCGACCATAACCACTCGACCATGGAGAACCTGTGACCATCAGTGATGATAGGTTACAGTGGTATACAAGTCAGCGACCTTAACTACTCGACCACGGAGACGGTTAATAGAAGACCATAGCACTGCAGCGAGTAGGGCATCAACAAATTGATTATTATTGTATTGTGTCTGCCGTTGTATGGCACATTCTTCTATCTATAGATCTATCTATCTATTTATACTGCCAGACTCCCCTTTCGGGTATTAAAGGATAAAAGTATGACAGTATTAGCAATGAGGTGAAATATTTAAAAAGTTAAAAGTATAAAAACATTGCTCCTAGTGTTTAAGGGCTGTATGTAGTGTGCATGTGTGGCGTTCGTGGTCCAGCGTCGGATTTGGAATCGAACAGTCCGGGGTTCGATACTCGGTCAGGCCACGTATATAGTGTCATTGAGCAAGGCACCTCACACACATTGCTTAGTACTGGTTAACATCTTACGTCAGCTAAGTCTACCCAGGAAAACATGCCTAGGTCCCCGCAAGGGGTTTGACATTAATGGAACATACATACATACACTTAAACCACTGATTGATTGAAGTTCCGACTGTAAGGCAACAGCTAATGGGAGGCTGTTCCACATCACCACCGTACTGTGTTTTTACGTTTATTTATCGTCGCTACCGGTTGCCCATATGAGCGACGCCACCTGAAGAGAATTAGTAATTTTAGAGGATAGTGCAATGATACAGACAGAGACCCATTCCAGAGTCTCCTCTGGTTCTTTTATGTGTACGGTGTAAAGCACCGACACGAGACATCGGTTTAACGTCCCATCTGAAAGACTTAATTTTATTAGGGTCAGACGGGGGATCAAACCTGCGATCCCTGGATTACCAGTCCAGCGTTTTACCACTGGGCTACAGATCCGTCTGTCCTTACATGGAAACAAACGAGTATTTATAGTAATTGGCAGTGGCGAGAATTTGCATATAGGAAAGGGGATTCATGTGGCGGGTCATTCTCACAGGGCGCTCCCCGGTCGATCTCCTCATGACGTGCACGTCGTGACCGGGGCACATCACGCAGCAGCAGCGTAGGATACTGGGTCGTCGTTCTGGTCGTCGATCTTGCGAAGGGGAGGCTTGCCAGCATGTGGACCCACGGCTAAGGCACATTAGGACAGACCCGCCGTCTCTTCTAGATAGTGTTTGAAACTCACACTATATCTTCGCTGGCTTCTTCAATCTTTCACTTCTACTTCTCCAGTGGATAGACGAGACGGCGGACCTGAGGGAGCGGCAACGGTCGTGGCATCCACGCTCCCCTGAGTGACAATCGACGACCAGATGTCTAACTGCCAGATCCGTATAAATGCTGTTGCGGGGTGACCAACAGTGAGGAGGGTGGCCCTACAAAGGACCACGTACAGACAAGGCCTTGTCACCCTGGCATGAAAAGAAAGAAGCCACCTGAGGATGTCAACATAAGCATCACAGAGGAATAATCGTCTTAGTACGCTCGCCCATATGGTTCGCCGGAGGCGAGGATAATTTAAACGCAATCATCATCACAGGGAGCTCTAAGTGTTCTGGGACAGTGAATGCTACAAGTCCATAGACTATTTTATAAAACATTATCGGGCGTCATTTCGTAATTACACTTTTCACTCTCAGAAAGTTGTTCGTGTCATTTAACGAAAAGAATTACAAAATGATATACGTTGTCGAAATATAACTTACAGTTCAATTAGATGTTGTTTTAATGAGGAAATATGTGAACAGAAATGGACTAAAATTACAGTTTCATTTTCACTCCGGATATTATGTTTCATACATTTTACACAAATGTGATAATTGCAAATTAATGGTTTAGACCACTATTTTTAGAATATATTGTACCTCTCGAGTTCTATAGTTGTTGTATGTATGTATGTACCTTTTAATGTCAACCCCTCGCGGGGACGTAGACATGTTTTGCTGGGCAGGTTTAGCCGACCTAAGCGATTAACCAGTACTAAGCAATGTGTGTGAGGTGCCTTGCTCAATGACACTACATACGTGGCCTGACCGATTATCGAACCCGGGACCGTTCAATTCCAAATCCGACGCCCTACCACAGGACCACGGACGCCACACTTGTCTGTCCATTGCATAATTTCGTAGAGATTGTCTGTTGTGGGGTTGTCTGTCCACGTGTCCTTGAACTGTGGTGTTTGTCCATTAGTCTATTTATTTCCATATCCATTGACAGGTTACTAGTTGGTTGATTAGTACGTCCATTGACAGGTTACTAGTGGGTTGATTAGTATGTCCATTGACAGGTTACTAGTTGGTTGATTAGTACGTCCATTGGCAGGTTACTAGTGGGTTGATTAGTACGTCCATTGACAGGTTACTAGTTGGTTGATTAGTACGTCCATTGGCAGGTTACTAATGGGTTGCTTACTATATCCATTGACAGGTTACTAGTTGGTTGATTAGTACGTCCATTGACAGGTTACTAGTTGGTTGATTAGTACGTCCATTGACATGTTACTAGTGGGTTGATTAGTAGGTCCATTGGCAGGTTACTAGTTGGTTGATTAGTACGTCCATTGACAGGTTACTAGTTGATTGATTAGTACGTCCATTGACAGGTTACTAGTGGGTTGATTAGTAGGTCCATTGACAGGTTACTAGTTGGTTGATTAGTATGTCCATTGGCAGGTTACTAGTTGGTTGATTATTATATCCATTGACAGGTTACTAGTTGGTTGATTAGTACGTCCATTGGCAGGTTACTAGTGGGTTGATTAGTATGTCCATTGACAGGTTACTAGTTGGTTGATTAGTATGTGCATTGACAGGTTACTAGTTAGTTGATTAGTACGTCCATTGGCAGGTTACTAGTGGGTTGATTAGTACGTCCATTGACAGGTTACTAGTTGGTTGATTAGTACGTCCATAGGCAGGTTACTAATGGGTTGCTTACTATATCCATTGACAGGTTACTAGTTGGTTGATTAGTACGTCCATTGGCAGGTTACTAGTGGGTTGATTAGTACGTCCATTGACAGGTTACTAGTTGGTTGATTAGTACATCCATTGACAGGTTACTAGTTGGTTGATTAGTACGTCCATTGGCAGGTTACTAGTTGGTTGATTATTATATCCATTGACAGGTTACTAGTTGGTTGATTAGTACGTCCATTGACAGGTTACTAGTTGGTTGATTATTATATCCATTGACAGGTTACTAGTTGGTTGATTAGTAGGTCCATTGACAGGTTACTAGTGGGTTGATTATTATATCCAGTGAAAGGTTACTAGTTGGTTGATTAGTATATCCATTGACAGGTTACTAGTTGGTTGATTAGTACGTTCATTGACAGGTTACTAGTTGGTTGATTAGTACGTTCATTGACAGGTTACTAGTTGGTTGATTAGTACGTCCATTGACAGGTTACTAGTTGGTTGATTAGTACGTCCATTGACAGGTTACTAGTTGGTTGATTATTATATCCATTGACAGGTTACTAGTTGGTTGATTAGTACGTCCATTGACATGTTACTAGTTGGTTGATTATTATATCCATTGGCAGGCTACTAGTTGGTTGATTAGTACGTCCATTAACAGGTTATTAGTTGGTTGATTAGTACGTCCATTGACATGTTACTAGTGGGTTGATTAGTATATCCATTGACAGGTTACTAGTTGGTTGATTAGTACGTCCATTGACAGGTTACTAGTTGGTTGATTAGTACGTCCATTGGCAGGTTACTAGTTGGTTGATTAGTACGTCCATTGACAGGTTACTAGTTGGTTGATTAGTATGTCCATTGACAGGTTACTAGTTGGTTGATTAGTATGTCCATTGGAAGGTTACTAGTTGGTTGATTAGTACGGCCATTGACAGGTTACTAGTGGGTTGATTAGTATATCCATTGACAGGTTACTAATGGGTTGCTTACTATATCCATTGACAGGTTACTAGTTGGTTGATTAGTATGTCCATTGACAGGTTACTAGTGGGTTGATTAGTACGTCCATTGACAGGTTACTAGTGGGTTGATTAGTACGTCCATTGACAGGTTACTAGTTGGTTGATTAGTACATCCATTGACATGTTACTAGTTGGTTGATTAGTACGTCCATTGGCAGGTTACTAGTTGGTTGATTAGTACATCCATTGACAGGTTACTAGTTAGTTGATTAGTACGTCCATTGGCAGGTTACTAGTGGGTTGATTAGTACGTCCATTGACAGGTTACTAGTTGGTTGATTAGTACGTCCATTGGCAGGTTACTAATGGGTTGCTTACTATATCCATTGACAGGTTACTAGTTGGTTGATTAGTACGTCCATTGGCAGGTTACTAGTGGGTTGATTAGTACGTCCATTGACAGGTTACTAGTTGGTTGATTAGTACATCCATTGACAGGTTACTAGTTGGTTGATTAGTACGTCCATTGGCAGGTTACTAGTTGGTTGATTAGTACATCCATTGACAGGTTACTAGTTAGTTGATTAGTACGTCCATTGGCAGGTTACTAGTGGGTTGATTAGTACGTCCATTGACAGGTTACTAGTTGGTTGATTAGTACGTCCATTGGCAGGTTACTAATGGGTTGCTTACTATATCCATTGACAGGTTACTAGTTGGTTGATTAGTATATCCATTGACAGGTTACTAGTTGGTTGATTAGTACGTTCATTGACAGGTTACTAGTTGGTTGATTAGTACATTCATTGACAGGTTACTAGTTGGTTGATTAGTACGGCCATTGACAGGTTACTAGTGGGTTGATTAGTATATCCATTGACAGGTTACTAGTTGGTTGATTAGTACGTTCATTGACAGGTTACTAGTTGGTTGATTAGTACGTCCATTGACAGGTTACTAGTTGGTTGATTAGTACGTCCATTGACAGGTTACTAGTTGGTTGATTATTATATCCATTGACAGGTTACTAGTTGGTTGATTAGTACGTCCATTGACAGGTTACTAGTTGGTTGATTATTATATCCATTGTCAGGCTACTAGTTGGTTGATTAGTACGTCCATTGACAGGTTACTAGTTGGTTGATTAGTACGTCCATTGACATGTTACTAGTGGGTTGATTAGTATATCCATTGACAGGTTACTAGTTGGTTGATTAGTACGTCTATTGACAGGTTACTAGTTGGTTGATTAGTACGTCCATTGGCAGGTTACTAGTTGGTTGATTAGTACGTCCATTGACAGGTTACTAGTTGGTTGATTAGTATGTCCATTGGAAGGTTACTAGTTGGTTGATTAGTATGTCCATTGACAGGTTACTAGTTGGTTGATTAGTATGTCCATTGGAAGGTTACTAGTTGGTTGATTAGTACGTCCATTGACAGGTTACTAGTTGGTTGATTAGTACGTCCATTGACAGGTTACTAGTTGGTTGATTAGTACGTCCATTGGCAGGTTACTAGTGGGTTGATTAGTACGTCCATTGACAGGTTACTAGTTGGTTGATTAGTACGTCCATTGGCAGGTTACTAGTTGGTTGATTACTATATCCATTGACAGGTTACTAGTTGGTTGATTAGTACGTCCATTGGCAGGTTACTAGTGGGTTGATTAGTACGTCCATTGACAGGTTACTAGTTGGTTGATTAGTACATCCATTGACAGGTTACTAGTTGGTTGATTAGTACGTCCATTGGCAGGTTACTAGTTGGTTGATTAGTACATCCATTGACAGGTTACTAGTTAGTTGATTAGTACGTCCATTGGCAGGTTACTAGTGGGTTGATTAGTACGTCCATTGACAGGTTACTAGTTGGTTGATTAGTACGTCCATTGGCAGGTTACTAATGGGTTGCTTACTATATCCATTGACAGGTTACTAGTTGGTTGATTAGTACGTCCATTGGCAGGTTACTAGTGGGTTGATTAGTACGTCCATTGACAGGTTACTAGTTGGTTGATTAGTACATCCATTGACAGGTTACTAGTTGGTTGATTAGTACGTCCATTGGCAGGTTACTAGTTGGTTGATTATTATATCCATTGACAGGTTACTAGTTGGTTGATTAGTACGTCCATTGACAGGTTACTAGTTGGTTGATTATTATATCCATTGACAGGTTACTAGTTGGTTGATTAGTAGGTCCATTGACAGGTTACTAGTGGGTTGATTATTATATCCAGTGACAGGTTACTAGTTGGTTGATTAGTATATCCATTGACAGGTTACTAGTTGGTTGATTAGTACGTTCATTGACAGGTTACTAGTTGGTTGATTAGTACATTCATTGACAGGTTACTAGTTGGTTGATTAGTACGGCCATTGACAGGTTACTAGTGGGTTGATTAGTATATCCATTGACAGGTTACTAGTTGGTTGATTAGTACGTTCATTGACAGGTTACTAGTTGGTTGATTAGTACGTCCATTGACAGGTTACTAGTTGGTTGATTAGTACGTCCATTGACAGGTTACTAGTTGGTTGATTATTATATCCATTGACAGGTTACTAGTTGGTTGATTAGTACGTCCATTGACAGGTTACTAGTTGGTTGATTATTATATCCATTGGCAGGCTACTAGTTGGTTGATTAGTACGTCCATTGACAGGTTACTAGTTGGTTGATTAGTACGTCCATTGACATGTTACTAGTGGGTTGATTAGTATATCCATTGACAGGTTACTAGTTGGTTGATTAGTACGTCCATTGACAGGTTACTAGTTGGTTGATTAGTACGTCCATTGGCAGGTTACTAGTTGGTTGATTAGTACGTCCATTGACAGGTTACTAGTTGGTTGATTAGTACGTCCATTGACATGTTACTAGTTGGTTGATTAGTATGTCCATTGGAAGGTTACTAGTTGGTTGATTAGTATGTCCATTGACAGGTTACTAGTTGGTTGATTAGTATGTCCATTGGAAGGTTACTAGTTGGTTGATTAGTACGTCCATTGACAGGTTACTAGTTGGTTGATTAGTACGTCCATTGACAGGTTACTAGTTGGTTGATTAGTACGTCCATTGACAGGTTACTAGTGGGTTGATTAGTACGTCAATTGACAGGTTACTAGTTGGTTGATTAGTACGTCCATTGACAGGTTACTAGTTGATTGATTAGTATGTCCATTGACAGGTTACTAGTTGGTTGATTAGTACGTCCATTGACAGGTTACTAGTTGGTTGATTAATATATCCATTGGAAAGTTAATAGTTGATTGAATAGTATATCCATTGTTAGGTTAGTATATCCATTCGCAGGTTAGTATATTCATTGTCAGGTTAGTATATCCATTGGTAGGTTAGTATATCCATTGGCAGGTTAGTATATCCATTGGCAGGTTAGTATATCCATTGGCAGGTTAGTATATCCATTGGCAGGTTAGTATATCCATTGGCAGGTTAGTATATCCATTGGCAGGTTAGTATATCCATTGGTAGGATAGTATATCCATTGTTAGGTTAGTATATCCATTCGCAGGTTAGTATAATCATTGTCAGGTTAGTATATCCATTGGTAGGTTAGTATATCCATTAGTAGGATAGTATATCCATTCGCAGGTTAGTATATCCATTGGTAGGATAGTATATCCATTGTTAGGTTAGTATATCCATTCGCAGGTTAGTATATCCATTGGCAGGTTAGTATATCCATTGGCAGGTTAGTATATCCATTCGCAGGTTAGTATATCCATTCGCAGGTTAGTATATCCATTCGCAGGTTAATGATTGATTGATTTGTATATCCATTTGTAGGTTAGTATATCCATTGGCAGGTTAGTATATCCATTCACAGGTTAGTATATCCATTGACAGGTTAATGATTGATTGATTAGTATATCCATTGGCAGGTTAGTATATCCATTGGCAGGTTAGTATATCCATTCGCAGGTTAGTATATCCATTGGCAGGTTAGTATATCCATTGACAGGTTAATGATTGATTGATTAGTATATCCATTGGCAGGTTAGTATATCCATTCGCAGGTTAGTATATCCATTGACAGGTTAATGATTGATTGATTAGTATATCCATTGGCAGGTTAGTATATCCATTGGCAGGTTAGTATATCCATTGACAGGTTAATGATTGATTGATTAGTATATCCATTGGCAGGTTAGTATATCCATTCGCAGGTTAGTATATCCATTGGCAGGTTAGTATATCCATTGACAGGTTAATGATTGATTGATTAGTATATCCATTGGCAGGTTAGTATATCCATTGGCAGGTTAGTATATCCATTGACAGGTTAGTATATCCATTGACAGGTTAATGATTGATTGATTAGTATATCCATTGGCAGGTTAGTATATCCATTCGCAGGTTAGTATATCCATTGACAGGTTAATGATTGATTGATTAGTATATCCATTGGCAGGTTAGTATATCCATTCGCAGGTTAGTATATCCATTGACAGGTTAATGATTGATTGATTAGTATATCCATTGGCAGGTTAGTATATCCATTCGCAGGTTAGTATATCCATTGGCAGGTTAGTATATCCATTGACAGGTTAATGATTGATTGATTAGTATATCCATTGGCAGGTTAGTATATCCATTCGCAGGTTAGTATATCCATTGACAGGTTAGTATATCCATTGGCAGGTTAATGATTGATTGATTAGTATATCCATTGGTAGGTTAGTATATCCATTGGTAGGTTAGTACTTGGCTGGTTAGTCTGTCTGTTCTGTTGACTGGGCACAAATGGCATAATAGTCGGTCTGTGTCACTGGTTAATCTTTCTGTTGGTTGATTAGTCTGTCCATTGACTGGTTTGTAAACACATTGGCTTGTTAGTCTTCCTGTTGACTGGTTTGTAAACACATTGGCTTGTTAGTCTGTCCATTGACTGGTTTGTAAACACATTGACTTGTTAGTCTTCCTGTTGACTGGTTTGTAAACACATTGGCTTGTTAGTCTGTCCATTGACTGGTTTGTAAACACATTGACTTGTTAGTCTGTCCATTGACTGGTTTGTAAACACATTGGCTTGTTAGTCTTCCTGTTGACTGGTTTGTAAACACATTGGCTTGTTAGGCTGTCCATTGACTGGTTTGTAAACACATTGGCTTGTTAGTCTTTCTGTTGACTGGTTTGTAAACACATTGGCTTGTTAGGCTGTCCATTGACTGGTTTGTAAACACATTGACTTGTTAGTCTTCCTGTTGACTGGTTTGTAAACACATTGACTTGTTAGTCTTTCTGTTGACTGGTTTGTAAACACATTGGCTTGTTAGTCTTCCATTGACTGGTTTGTAAACACATTGGCTTGTTAGTCTTTCTGTTGACTGGTTTGTAAACACATTGGCTTGTTAGGCTGTCCATTGACTGGTTTGTAAACACATTGGCTTGTTAGTCTTTCTGTTGACTGGTTTGTAAACACATTGGCTTGTTAGGCTGTCCATTGACTGGTTTGTAAACACATTGACTTGTTAGTCTTCCTGTTGACTGGTTTGTAAACACATTGACTTGTTAGTCTTTCTGTTGACTGGTTTGTAAACACATTGGCTTGTTAGTCTGTCCATTGACTGGTTTGTAAACACATTGGCTTGTTAGTCTTTCTGTTGACTGGTTTGTAAACACATTGGCTTGTTAGTCTTTCTGTTGACTGGTTTGTAAACACATTGGCTTGTTAGTCTGTCCATTGACTGGTTTGTAAACACATTGACTTGTTAGTCTTCCTGTTGACTGGTTTGTAAACACATTGGCTTGTTAGTCTTTCTGTTGACTGGTTTGTAAACACATTGGCTTGTTAGTCTTCCTATTGACTGGTTTGTAAACACATTGGCTTGTTAGTCTTCCTGTTGACTGGTTTGTAAACACATTGACTTGTTAGGCTGTCCATTGACTGGTTTGTAAACACATTGGCTTGTTAGTATGTCCATTGACTGGTTTGTAAACACATTGACTTGTTAGTCTTCCTGTTGACTGGTTTGTAAACACATTGGCTTGTTAGTCTGTCCATTGACTGGTTTGTAAACACATTGACTTGTTAGTCTGTCCATTGACTGGTTTGTAAACACATTGGCTTGTTAGTCTTCCTGTTGACTGGTTTGTAAACACATTGGCTTGTAAGTCTGTTTATTGACTGGTTTGTAAACACATTGACTTGTTAGTCTTCCTGTTGACTGGTTTGTAAACACATTGGCTTGTAAGTCTGTTTATTGACTGGCTTATCTGTCCATTGGAATGTTAGTCATTCTGTTCCCTGGGTTGTCAGTCCATTGGCTGGTTAGTATTTCAGTTGGCTGGTTAGTATTTCAGTTGGCTGGTTAGTATTTCTGTTGGCTGGTTAGTATTTCTATTGGCTGGTTAGTATTTCAGTTTGCTGGTTAGTATTTCTGTTGGCTGGTTAGTATTTCTGTTGGTTAGTTAGTATTTCTGTTGGCTGATTAGTATTTCTGTTGTCTGGTTACTATGTCTATTGACTGGGTTGTTTATCCATTGGTTGGTTAGTAAGACAGTTAACCGGGTTGTTTATCCATTGGTTGGTTAGTAATACTGTTGGCCGGGTTGTTTATCCATTGGTTGGTTAGTAAGACAGTTGGCCGGGCTGTTTGTCCATTGGTTGGCTAGTAAGACAGTTGGCCAGGTTGTTTATCCATTGGTTGGTTAGTAATACTGTTGGCCGGGTTGTTTATCTATTGGTTGGTTAGTAAGACAGTTGGCCGGGTTGTTTGTCCATTGGTTGGTTATTAAGACAGTTGGCTGGGTTGTTTATCCATTGGTTGGTTAGTAAGACAGTTGGCCGGGTTGTTTATCGATTGGTTAGCTAGTAAGACTGTTGACTGGGTTGTTTGTCCATTGGTTGGTTAGTAAGACTGTTGACTGGGTTGTTTATCCATTGGTTGGTTAGTAAGACAGTTGGTCGGGTTGTTTGTCCATTGGTTGGTTAGTAAGACAGTTGGCCGGGTTGTTTGTCCATTGGTTGGTTAGTAAGACAGTTGGCTGGGTTGTGTGTCCATTGGTTGGCTAGTAAGACAGTTGGCCGGGTTGTTTATCCATTGGTTGGTTAGTAAGACAGTTAGCCGGGTTGTTTATCCATTGGTTGGTTAGTAAGACAGTTAGCCGGGTTGTTTATCCATTGGTTGGCTAGTAAGACAGTTGGCCGGGTTGTTTATCCATTGGTTGGTTAGTAAGACAGTTGGCCGGGTTGTTTATCCATTGGTTGGTTAGTAAGACAGTTGGCCGGGTTGTTTATCCATTGGTTGGTTAGTAAGACAGTTGGCCGGGTTGTTTATCCATTGGTTGGTTAGTAATACTGTTGGCCGGGTTGTTTATCCATTGGTTGGTTAGTAAGACTGTTGACTGGGTTGTTTATCCATTGGTTGGTTAGTAAGACAGTTGGTCGGGTTGTTTGTCCATTGGTTGGTTAGTAAGACAGTTGGCCGGGTTGTTTGTCCATTGGTTGGTTAGTAAGACAGTTGGCCGGGTTGTGTGTCCATTGGTTGGCTAGTAAGACAGTTGGCCGGGTTGTTTATCCATTGGTTGGTTAGTAAGACAGTTAGCCGGGTTGTTTATCCATTGGTTGGTTAGTAAGACAGTTAGCCGGGTTGTTTATCCATTGGTTGGTTAGTAAGACAGTTGGCCGGGTTGTTTATCCATTGGTTGGTTAGTAAGACAGTTAGCCGGGTTGTTTATCCATTGGTTGGTTAGTAAGACAGTTGGCCGGGTTGTTTATCCATTGGTTGGTTAGTAAGACAGTTGGCCGGGTTGTGTGTCCATTGGTTGGCTAGTAAGACAGTTGGCCAGGTTGTTTATCCATTGGTTGGTTAGTTAGTAAGACAGTTGGCCGGGTTGTTTGTCCATTGGTTGGTTAGTAAGACAGTTGACTGGGTTGTTTATCCATTGGTTGGTTAGTAATACTGTTGGCCGGGTTGTTTATCCATTGGTTTGTTAGTAATACTGTTGACTGGGTTGTTTGTCTGTTGGTTAGTTATTAAGACAGTTGACTGGGTTGTTTGTCCGTTGGTTAGTTAGTAAGACAGTTGACTGGGTTGTTTATCCATTGGTTGGTTAGTAAGACAGTTAACTGGGTTGTTTATCCATTGGTTGGTTAGTAATACTGTTGACTGGGTTGTTTGTCCGTTGGTTAGTTAGTAAGACTGTTGACTGGGTTGTTTGTTCATTGGTTGGTTAGTAAGACTGTTGACTGGGTTGTTTTGTCCGTTGGTTAGTTAGTAATACTGTTGACTGGGTTGTTTGTCCATTGGTTAGTTAATTTAGACTGTTGATTGGGTTGTTTGTCCATTGGTTGGTTAGTAAGACTGTTGATTGGGCTGTTTGTCCATTGGTTGGTTAGTAAGACTGTTGACTGGGTTGTTTTTCCATTGGTTAGTTAGTAAGACTGTTGACTGGGTTGTTTGTCCATTGGTTGGTTAGTAAGACTGTTGATTGGGTTGTTTGTCCATTGGTTGGTTAGTAAGACTGTTGGCCAGGTTGTTTGTCCATTGGTTGGTTAGTAAGACTGTTGACTGGGTTGTTTGTCCATTGGTTGGTTAGTAATACTGTTGACTGGGTTGTTTGTCCATTGGTTGGTTAGTAATACTGTTGACTGTGTTGTTTGTCCATTGGTTGGTTAGTAATACTGTTGACTGGGTTGTTTGTCCATTGGTTGGTTAGTAAGACTGTTGACTGGGTTGTTTGTTCGTTGGTTGGTTGGTTGGTTGGTTAGTAAGACTGTTGACTGGGGTATTTGTCCAGTGGTTAGTTAGAAAGACTGTTGACTGGGTTGTTTGTCCATTGGTTGGTTAGTAAGACTGTTGATTGGGTTGTTTGTCCATTGGTTGGCTAGTAATACTGTTGACTGGGTTGTATGTCCGTTGGTTAGTTAGTAATACTGTTGACTGGGTTGTTTGTCCATTGGTTAGTTAGTAAGATTGTTGGCCAGCTAAGTTTCATTTACAATCAAGCCTGTCTTAAGCAGCAATACGAGATAATCACAAAAGTGACTTCTTAGCACAGATGGTTGTTAAATAGGGGGCAAATATATAATAAAACAATATATTGGGAATCCGAAAACTGACTGCTTAATACAGATTGGATGCTTAATTGAGGTGACCACTAACACAGGTTGGATTGTACACTGATATATTTTGTTCGTCTGTGCCACCGTGTTGTGTGAAGTTTTTGTATAAATTCGTTAGTACCTCAATGGCAAATTAACATCACACATGGCTGTATCGTTCCAGCTTTGTAGTGTGCGCAAGCCATATACTCTTTCACAATTAAATGTGATCCGAGTCACAAAGTGTTTCTATGGGAACCACAAACTAGACTATTACTATTGATTTTCTACGCTAGCATCTTTCTAGTAGATTGTTTGTTACACACGAGACGCGAACACACAATCACTTCCATCAAATACAACTGCTTTGCTTACCAAAATTATATCGATATTCCTACTATTTATATTTGTGTGTACATGTTTTCTTCAGTAATCCTAGAATTGAATATTTCATACCTCCAATAAGAAAGGGTTATTTCTCAAGCACTGATCAATCAATACACGTAATCAGTATGAACATGCGATTGTCTCAGTGAGACGAAGAATGATAAATAATATGATAGGGATGAAGAGACAGTAAATGGGAGTTCAATTGGGACAGACAGACGGGCGGGACGGGGCGTCAGGGCGGGCAGACAGACGGACGGACGGACGAATGAACACTGATAGTTTATCATATGTAGGTAGACGCGGACAGTTTATCATATGTAGCTAGACACTGATAGTTTATCATATGTAGGTAGGCTCAGATAGTTTATCATATGTAGGTAGGCTCGGATAGTTTATCATATGTAGGTAGGCTCGGATAGTTTATCATATGTAGGTAGGCTCGGATAGTTTATCATATGTAGGTAGACACCGACAGTTTATCATATGTAGGTAGGCTCGGATAGTTTATCATATTTAGGTAGGCTCGGATAGTTTATCATATGTAGCTAGACACTGATAGTTTATCATATGTAGGTAGGCTCAGATAGTTTATCATATGTAGGTAGGCTCGGATAGTTTATCATATGTAGGTAGGCTCGGATAGTTTATCGTATGTAGGTAGGCTTCGATAGTTTATCATATGTAGGTAGGCTTCGATAGTTTATCATATGTAGGTAGGCTCAAATAGTTTATCATATGTAGGTAGGCTCAGATAGTTTATCATATGTAGGTAGGCTCAGATAGTTTATCATATGTAGGTAGGCTCGGATAGTTTATCATATGTAGGTAGGCTTCGATAGTTTATCATATGTAGGTAGGCTCGGATAGTTTATCATACGTAGGTAGATGCTGATAGTTTATCATATGTAGGTAGGCTCAGATAGTTTATCATATGTAGGTAGGCTCGGATAATTTATCATATGTAGGTAGGCTTCGATAGTTTATCGTATGTAGGTAGGCTTCGATAGTTTATCATATGTAGGTAGGCTTCGACAGTTTATCATATGTAGGTAGGCTCAAATAGTTTATCATATGTAGGTAGGCTCAGATAGTTTATCATATGTAGGTAGACGCCGATAGTTTATCATATGTAGGTAGGCTCGGATAGTTTATCATATGTAGTTAGACGCTGATAGTTTATCATATGTAGGTAGGCTTCGATAGTTTATCATATGTAGGTAGGCTCGGATAGTTTATCATACGTAGGTAGATGCTGATAGTTTATCATATGTAGGAAGATGCCGATAATTTATCGTATGTAGGTAGACGCTGATAGTTTATCATATGTAGGAAGACGCCGATAGCTTATCATATGTAGGTAGGCTCGGATAATTTATCGTATGTAGGTAGACGCTGATAGTTTATCATATGTAGGTAGACACTGATGGTTTATCATATGTAGGTAGGCTCAGATAGTTTATCATATGTAGGTAGGCTCGGATAGTTTATCATATGTAGGTAGGCTCGGATAGTTTATCATATGTAGGTAGGCTCGGATAGTTTATCATATGTAGGAAGATGCCGATAGTTTATCATATGTAGGTAGATGCTGATAGTTTATCATATGTAGGAAGACGCCGATAGTTTATCATATGTTGGTAGACACTGATAGTTTATCATATGTAGGAAGACGCCGATAGTTTATCATATGTAGGTAGATGCTGATAGTTTATCATATGTAGGTAGGCTTCGATAGTTTATCATATGTAGGTAGGCTTCGATAGCTTATCATATGTAGGTAGACGCCGATAGTTTATCATATGTAGGTAGACACTGATAGTTTATCATATGTAGGTAGGCTCGGATAGTTTATCATATGTAGGTAGGCTCAGATAGTTTATCATATGTAGGTAGGCTCGGATAGTTTATCATATGTAGGTAGGCTCGGATAGTTTATCATATGTAGGTAGGCTCGGATAGTTTATCATATGTAGGAAGATGCCGATAGTTTATCATATGTAGGTAGATGCTGATAGTTTATCATATGTAGGAAGATGCCGATAGTTTATCATATGTTGGTAGACACTGATAGTTTATAATATGTAGGAAGACGCCGATAGTTTATCATATGTAGGTAGATGCTGATAGTTTATCATATGTAGGTAGGCTTCGATAGTTTATCATATGTAGGTAGGCTTCGATAGCTTATCATATGTAGGTAGACGCCGATAGTTTATCATATGTAGGTAGACACTGATAGTTTATCATATGTAGGTAGGCTCAGATAGTTTATCATATGTAGGTAGACGCTGATAGTTTATCATATGTAGGAAGACGCCGATAGCTTATCATATGTAGGTAGGCTCGGATAGTTTATCATATGTAGGTAGGCTTCGATAGTTTATCATATGTAGGTAGGCTCAGATAGTTTATCATATGTAGGTAGGCTTCGATAGTTTATCATATGTAGGTAGGCTCGGATAGTTTATCATATGTAGGAAGACGCCGATAGTTTATTATATGTAGGTAGGCTTCGATAGTTTATCATATGTAGGTAGGCTTCGATAGTTTATCATATGTAGGTAGACGGTGATAGTTTATCATATGTAGGTAGACGGCGATAGTTTATCATATGTAGGTAGACGGCGATAGTTTATCATATGTAGGTAGAATCCAATAGTTTATCATATGTAGGTAGACAGCGATAGTTTATCATATGTAGGTAGGATCCATTAGTTTATCATATGTAGGTAGACGGCGATAGTTTATCATATGTAGGTAGACGGCGATAGTTTATCATATGTAGGTAGGCTCAGATAGTTTATCATATGTAGGTAGGCTTCAATAGTTTATCATATGTAGGTAGACGGCGATAGTTTATCATATGTAGGTAGACGCTGATAGTTTATCATATGTAGGTAGATGCCGACAGTTCATCATATGTAGGTAGATGCCGACAGTTCATCATATGTAGGTAGACACCGACAGTTTATCATATGTAGGTAGATGCTGATAGTTTATCATATGTAGGTTAATTACGTAGAATTCAGTAATGTATGGTATTTACAATTGCTGTTCTTCAAACTGTGAATGTTTCAGTCATGTTCGCCAATACAAAGCTGGGATATATCAGTTACGAT
>CM026401.1:6366048-6389606 GCA_014843695.1 Archivesica marissinica | reverse complement strand
GAGCTGGGATATATCAGTTACAATGTAACAAGCAGTCTATATGGAACAGATGAGCTGGGATATATCAGTTACAATGTAACCAGCAGACTATGTGGAACAGAAGAGCTGGGATATATCAGTTACAATGTAACAAGCAGTCTATATGGAGAGCAGATGAGCTGGGATATATCAGTTACAATGTAACAAGCAGTCTATATGGAGAGCAGATGAGCTGGGATATATCAGTTACAATGTAACAAGCAGTCTATATGGAGAGCAGATGAGCTGGGATATATCAGTTACAATGTAACAAGCAGTCTATATGGAACAGATGAGCTGGGATATATACAATGTAACAAGCAGTCTATATGGAACAGATGAGTTGGGATATATCAGTTACAATGTAACCAGCAGTCTATATGGAACAGATGAGCTGGGATATATCAGTTACAATGTAACCAGCAGTCTATATGGAACAGATGAGCTGGGATATATCAATTACAATGTAACAAGCAGTCTATATGGAACAGATGAGCTGGGATATATCAATTACAATGTAACAAGCAGTCTATATGGAACAGATGAGCTGGGATATATCAGTTACAATGTAACCAGCAGTCTATATGGAACAGATGAGCTGGGATATATCTGTTACAATGTAACCAGCAGTCTATGTGGAACAGAAGAGCTGGGATATATCAGATACAATGTAACAAGCAGTCAATATGGAACAGATGAGCTGGGATATATCAGTTACAATGTAACAAGCAGTCTATATGGAACAGATGAGCTGGGATATATCAGTTACAATATAACAAGCAGTCTACATGGAGATCAGATGAGCTGGGATATATCAGTTACAATGTAACAAGCAGTCTATATGGAACAGATGAGCTGGGATATATCAGTTACAATGTAATAAGCAGTCTATATGGAACAGATGAGCTGGGATATATCAGTTACAATGTAACAAGCAGTCTATATGGAACAGATGAGCTGGAATATATCAGTTACAATGTAACAAGCAGTCTATATGGAACAGATGAGCTGGGAAATATCAGTTACAATGTAACAAGCAGTCTATATGGAACAGATGAGCTGGGATATATCAGTTACAATGTAACAAGCAGTCTATATGGAACAGATGAGCTGGGATATATCAGTTACAATGTAACAAGCAGTCTATATGGAGAGCAGATGAGCTGGGATATATCAGTTACAATGTAACAAGCAGTCTATATGGAGAGCAGATGAGCTGGGATATATCAGTTACAATGTAACAAGCAGTCTATATGGAACAGATGAGCTGGGATATATCAGTTACAATGTAACAAGCAGTCTATATGGAGAGCAGATGAGCTGGGATATATCAGTTACAATGTAACAAGCAGTCTATATGGAACAGATGAGCTGGGATATATCAGTTACAATGTAACAAGCAGTCTATATGGAACAGATGAGCTGGGATATATCAGTTACAATGTAACAAGCAGTCTATATGGAACAGATGAGCTGGGATATATCAGTTACAATGTAACAAGCAGTCTATATGGAACAGATGAGCTGGGAAATATCAGTTACAATGTAACAAGCAGTCTATATGGAACAGATGAGCTGGGATATATCAGTTACAATGTAACAAGCAGTCTATATGGAACAGATGAGCTGGGATATATCAGTTACAATGTAACAAGCAGTCTATATGGAGAGTAGATGAGCTGGGATATATCAGTTACAATGTAACAAGTAGTCTATATGGAGAGCAGGGATATATCAGTTACAATGTAACAAGCAGTCTATATGGAGAGCAGATGAGCTGGGATATATCAGTTACAATGTAACAAGCAGTCTATGTGGAGAGCAGATGAGCTGGGATATATCAGTTACAATGTAACAAGCAGTCTATATGGAGAGCAGATTAGCTGGGATATATCAGTTACAATGTAACAAGCAGTCTATATGGAACAGATGAGCTGGGATATATCAGTTACAATGTAACCAGCAGTCTATATGGAACAGATGAGCTGGGATATATCAATTACAATGTAACAAGCAGTCTATATGGAACAGATGAGCTGGGATATATCAATTACAATGTAACAAGCAGTCTATATGGAACATATGAGCTGGGATATATCAGTTACAATGTAACCAGCAGTCTATATGGAACAGATGAGCTGGGATATATCTGTTACAATGTAACCAGCAGTCTATGTGGAACAGAAGAGCTGGGATATATCAGATACAATGTAACAAGCAGTCTATATGGAACAGATGAGCTGGGATATATCAGTTACAATGTAACAAGCAGTCTATATGGAACAGATGAGCTGGGATATATCAGTTACAATATAACAAGCAGTCTACATGGAGAGCAGATGAGCTGGGATATATCAGTTACAATGTAACAAGAAGTCTATATGGAACAGATGAGCTGGGATATATCAGTTACAATGTAATAAGCAGTCTATATGGAACAGATGAGCTGGGATATATCAGTTACAATGTAACAAGCAGTCTATATGGAACAGATGAGCTGGAATATATCAGTTACAATGTAACAAGTAGTCTATATGGAACAGATGAGCTGGGAAATATCAGTTACAATGTAACAAGCAGTCTATATGGAACAGATGAGCTGGGATATATCAGTTACAATGTAACAAGCAGTCTATATGGAACAGATGAGCTGGGATATATCAGTAACAATGTAACAAGCAGTCTATATGGAGAGCAGATGAGCTGGGATATATGAGTTACAATGTAACAAGCAGTCTATATGGAGAGCAGATGAGCTGGGATATATCAGTTACAATGTAACAAGCAGTCAATATGGAACAGATGAGCTGGGATATATCAGTTACAATGTAACAAGCAGTCTATATGGAGAGCAGATGAGCTGGGATATATCAGTTACAATGTAACAAGCAGTCTATATGGAACAGATGAGCTGGGATATATCAGTTACAATGTAACAAGCAGTCTATATGGAACAGATGAGCTGGGATATATCAGTTACAATGTAACTAGCAGTCTATATGGAACAGATGAGCTGGGATATATCAGTTACAATGTAACAAGTAGTCTATATGGAACAGATGAGCTGGGAAATATCAGTTACAATGTAACAAGCAGTCTATATGGAACAGATGAGCTGGGATATATCAGTTACAATGTAACAAGCAGTCTATATGGAACATATGAGCTGGGATATATCAGTTACAATGTAACAAGCAGTCTATATGGAGAGTAGATGAGCTGGGATATATCAGTTACAATGTAACAAGTAGTCTATATGGAGAGCAGGGATATATCAGTTACAATGTAACAAGCAGTCTATATGGAGAGCAGATGAGCTGGGATATATCAGTTACAATGTAACAAGCAGTCTATGTGGAGAGCAGATGAGCTGGGATATATCAGTTACAATGTAACAAGCAGTCTATATGGAGAGCAGATTAGCTGGGATATATCAGTTACAATGTAACAAGCAGTCTATATGGAGAGCAGATGAGCTGGGATATATCAGTTACAATGTAACAAGCAGATTAGCTGGGATATATCAGTTACAATGTAACAAGCAGTCTGTATGGAGAGCAGATGAGCTGGGATATATCAGTTACAATGTAACAAGCAGTCTATATGGAGAGCAGATGAGCTGGGATATATCAGTTACAATGTAACAAGCAGTCTAATGTGGAACAGATGAGCGGGAAATCAGATCGAGCAACTATTTCCTCATCATGGGAGTGTGATACATACAGCTACATGAACATGGTCAAGTTTGTTTTGGGTCTGAAGTCACAGTCAGCATAGGTCATACATCACAAGTCCAGTTATATTGGTGGCGTTAATCCCATTGTTACCTCAAGGCAATGTAGTGTAGAACCAGGGCGGGCGGACCTTTATTAATACATGTAGAATCAGGGGGGGGGGGGGGCAGACCTTTATTAACACACCATGTTGAACCAGCACGGGCAGACCTTTATTAACACACCATGTAGAACCAGGACGGGCAGACCTTTATTAACACACCATGTAGAACCAGGGTGGGCAGACCTTTATTAACACACGGTCCACCTCCTTGGTCGCTGACTTGTATACCACTGTAACCTATCATCACTGATGGTCACGGGTTCGAGCCCCGCTCAGACAGTGTCTCATTTATATGAAAAAGTTGGCAGTTTCTTACGGAGGTTGGTGCACCCCAAGTACTGGTTAACCGTTGGAGCCTGCCCAGGAAAGGTGTTTTTAGGTAAACTGCCCGCCAGCAATATAGCCCAAATTGGTGCTGATGCAGGCGTAAAACCCGAAATATAACATATTATTAACACACCATGTAGAACCAGGACGGGCAGACCTTTATTAACACACCATGTAGAACCAGGACGGGCAGACCTTTATTAACACACCATGTAGAACCAGGACGGACAGACCTTTATTAACACACAATGTAGAACCAGGACGGGCAGACCGTTATTAACACACCATGTAGAACCAGGACGGACAGACCTTTATTAATGCTTAGCACACACCATGCCTGGAGGTTATAAAACTTTTCTCCAATCTCAAAACTCCGTCTCATGCGTCTGATTGGTTCAGCTGACAGTAACACTCAAGACTCAACCAATCAGATCACTTGAGATCTGAGAAATGTTTTATAACCTCGGGGCCAGGTAGAACCAGGACGGGCAGACCTTTATTAATGCTTAGCCCACACCATGTAGAACCAGGGCGGGCAGACCTTTATTAACACACCATGTAGAACCAGGACGGGCAGACCTTTATTAATGCTTAGCACACACCATGTAGAACCAGGACGGGCAGACCTTTATTAACACACCATGTAGAACCAGGACGGGCAGACCTTTATTAATGCTTAGCACACACCATGTGGAACCACTGACGACCAACCATTTCCTTTGGATACAAGACAAACTAATTCTATTAGACATGTAGCTTTATTGACAAATGAAAGTAACAGATACATATACACGTATATAAGCGTTCATTCTAGTAAACAAGATGCTCGGTCAGATTATCTCCCTTGAAGAGTTTGAGCACAGATAGATCGCAGAGAATCCAGACCGGAGAATCAATCAATATTCAAATGTCTTTTTCGAACAAATAAACAATTGGATTACAATATTATCTTCATCCGCCATTGGACTGCTTGTATCTTCACAAGTCGGTTTTTGACATTCGAAAGGTTGAAAAAATTACTTACGACCAAATTGTTTCTTCACTTGATAATACACAAGAGAAAAAATGGGACACATTACATAAATCAGACTATGAAATCCATCACGGCTTGTTTTTCATTGTACAAAATATTCTATAGATATAATTTAACCCATTGCCTGCTCTGTGAATAAAATCACATTTGCAAACAACATAGATCCAGATCAGCCGCGGTATAACGCCGCATCCTATCGGGATCGATATCGTTTGCTATTTAGTCAAGTGCTTTAGCTCCACTATCCGAACAGCAAACAGCATAGAGCGATCACGGCACAGAATATGCCGTCTGATCTGGCTCTATGCTGTTTTGCAAAAGTGATTTTATCTGCCGCTAGCATGCAATAACAATACTATGTACTGGGTGTCTATAAAAACATACTATGTCGTACAGGAAACATACGATGTAACACCTATACAAGTATCCTTTTATACTACAAGGCTATGCAGGATTAACAGGGAGACGGGCGTCTCGGAACCAAAATCCTCTACAAAACAGCATGTATAAATCAGGAAATCTACGCCATCTTTGTCCATTTTTAGGCTGCTCAGGCATAAATCTGACATCTGTACGGTCTGACCTCTCTAGAACTGTTCTAACAATCAATCAATAAGGACTACATTTCAACGCTGGTTTATATCAAAACGATTTATTAGAAGAAATTGCTACGCACACCACTGAATGCAACACACTCTAGTACGATTGCACCTTCATAAAAAAAGAAGATTACAGGTAAATATCTATATACAACTTGCCGCCGGTACCCACTCTATTTATTCTTGTTTAGTCCACGGATTTTATATTCTTTAGAGGAGTATTGTGAAGGAAACCACGGCGGACACATACATGCTAACAAACTGAACAAGTCGCCTATTTACATTCATAATTTTCTCTTTATTTTCTAAAATCCACTATCATAAGTACTTTAAAATTGACAACGTTTTACACACAAATTTACCAGTTTTGAAATTACAGAAATGTGCAGATCTTCTAAGTGGATATTTTTATTTTTGTCAGCACCAAAAGCTGGTAATATTTAGTACATACGGTATAGCTCCTATAAGAAACAAAAATACAAACTTGGCAATGACGATAATAACACATGTAATACATAGCATATCTGTTACCTTTCATACATCCAAGAAATAAATAGCAACACTATAAATAGATCTAAATGAAAAAATAGATATTTAAAGAAGTAGCACACCACAGGGATAAACGTGAAATAAGCGGTGTAATTACCAGATTCAACACATCAGATCTGTTATATAAACTCCAAAACTCAAGCTCGCTGATTGGGCAGCAGCACAGTATCGCTCCAGATCCAACCAATATCTTCTGGTTTCAAATTTAAAAAAAAAAAGAATCCAGCTCACCGATTGGCTATATCTGTTTCAACCAATCGTCTCTGATGCAAATTTCAACCAATCAGATGTCTTTGAAATTTTACACACAAAAAACATCTTCTTAAACTGTGAATGCCAATCTATTTCTGAAAGGCAGGAAAATGGTGATGTGTCTATTTTCATTTCTAGAAGGTGGAATTAAATAATCGAGCTAAACCGAAGAAAAAGCAACCTTTGACAGTAGAGATGGTTGCATACAATTTTTAATGTCATACTTTTTTTAATTGGCTTTATTCCACAGATGTCCTACTCCCTTAATGAACATAAAAACTAGTTAAATTCATAGATGCAAATCACTGATCCCAATAAATTGCCGTAAGAATTTGTTCACAATTGTAAATGAAGATGTAACACGTCTTTTATGAATCACAATTGTACAACATTGCTGCATACAACTAGTGAGAGAAAAAACATTGCTGCATACAACTAGTGAGAGAAAAACATTACACGCAACAACTCGTTGGACAACTCACTTTGTTCCATTATTTCCCAGTAACCTCCATGAACTACAATGGTGATGTTAATTAACCCAGATTAAGAACACATGTCAAATACGATTGATACAGTAGAAAATAAACATGCAACAATTTCGCAAAATTTTCTAAAAAAAGAACTACAAATTCATCATTTCGTCCAGTGTTACCGAGATATACCAACGACGATTTGGCAGAAAATAAAAATAATAATAACAGAAAACAATGAAAAAAGCTGTGACCGTATAAATGCATAATGTGGTTCTTCGGCAAATATGCCAGTATCAATCAATGGCTAGATTTATCCCGCAAAGTGACCTCTTTTTGATCCACTCGGCTCGATTTTATCAAGTCATATTCCAAAAATTAAGTTGATGGCCATATTTCAAACATTAAACAGTCGAACATTTTTTTACAGCTTTCAAAAACTGAAATAAAAAAAAGAGTAACAATAAATATGCTTGAGAAATTGTGCCGATTAATTTCTACTGACATTACAAAGCTCCTCATTGAATACAATGTATGAATGACAGGCAAGCAGACAAATACAACACTGAAGAACATGTTCACACGCATCAGCGCACTCATTATCCAGGACAATCGGCAAGCAAGAGTACACACAGGTTTGGTCCGCTGGGGGTGTGAAGTCTCTCTCTATTATAAATATTCCATACTATATCAGCATAAGCCGCGTCGACATCGCCTAGCAATAGCAACTCTACCAATATGCACAAGCCGCGTCGACATCGCCTAGCAATAGCAACTCTACCAATGTACACAAGCCGCGTCGACATCGCCTAGCAATAGCAACTCTACCAATATGCACAAGCCGCGTCAACATCGCCTAGCAATAGCAACTCTACCATTATGCACAAGCCGCGTCGACATCGCCTAGCAATAGCAACTCTACCATTATGCACAAGCCACAACCAAGTTTTAGTTGAGCCCTGTACGTCAATAAATTGTGTGATTTAATCACATTTCGAGAGTAGAAATGTCGATATAATTCGTTAGTCAATTTATTTCTTCATTTACTCAAGGTGTCGTTTCGACATGTACATATTCACAGCAACATAAAAATTGAGTTACACAGAGAGATGGTTACTAGGCGATCATTTGTCCATTGTGCTGTGCAATTCTTTATACCAACAAAACACGACTTATTGGACCATATCCCGTTGCCTGCCTCACTTGCTTGCCCTATGTTAATATAATTATATACGGATACAAAATTCACTTACTCAACATAAAAGCTTTCAATACACGACACCCAAACGCAGCATAACCACCAAGTAAGGTGTTTGTTCACCAGCGAGTGGTTGAAACCGTCGCTATACCACATCTCCAAACGCAGCATAACCACCAAGTAAGGTGTTTGTTCACCAGCGAGTGGTTGAAACCGTCGCTATACCACATCTCCAAAAATCATTTTGTTTTAAATAGATAAACCACACTTTCTCCACCTGCCATTAAAAATAGATTTTTCAAATACAGTCGCACTTGCGAACAAAGACCATCCTTTGGAGAAGGGAAAGCCGATGTCTGTACACTGGTGGTATGTATCCCCAGGTTCAATGATTCCATATACTCAAGGTATAGATCTAGTCTAAACTTCCCTCAGTAGTCCTTGTGAGAAGGTGGTCGTCGAACACAGGTTTGACTGTACAGTGTATATATATATAGAAAGTCAGCTACGCTCCACGAAATATTTGATGACAAGATTCAATTACATTTTCTCGACTCATAAACAGTTGTTAACGACCCATGAACAGCTGTTGATTAACGACCCATGAACAGCTGTTGATTAACGACCCATGAACAGCTGTTGATCAACGACCCATAAACAGTTGTTAACGACCCATAAACAGCTATTGATTAACGACCCATGAACAGCTGTTGATTAACGACCCATAAACAGCTGTTGATTAACGACCCATAAACAGCTATTGATTAACGACCCATGAACAGCTGTTGATTAACGACCCATAAACAGCTGTTGATTAATGTTGTGGCACTTCTTACTATTGTCTGGTGTTCCTGGGTACATATTACACATTTAGTAGTAGATCTTTTGTAACACATATAAAACATTGCTACAAAAGAATGGCATACAATGGTTACCATGACGATGAAGTCAGTGATATCTAGTATACAACATACACAATGAATTCAGCCGATATCATCAACATAATCAATATTCATATATATATTAAAAAGCATGCAACCTTCTATAAAACTCGATATATATATAAATATATCAAACTTGACGAAACTTTTACTCCATGATCTGTAAACTACAGTATAACATCACGCATGCACACACACACGCACGCACGCACGCACACTTACGACTGAGAGCTTAAACATCCAAACATGTTGCAGGGCTCACTCTAGGTCAGAATTTATGGGAGAAGTGAGAAAGCGTGTGATAGCATCCTTAAATGGTGTATTTAATAAATTTCAACAAAATAGGGTTAAAATACACATTATGTCCATTAAAAAGAACACTTTAATAGAAGCAGTGTATTATAATGGGCCAGTGTATCTTACTGGACCAAATTTTGTATGAAAATTGTAAATTAAAAAAAAATGTTTAGGGAGAAGTGGGGCCGCTACGGGGCTGAAGTCAGGGTCCCTATGGCGACTATTTCGCCCAAGTTGCCCTCTAGAATGAGCCCTGATGTTAATCAAGAGATTTCGGCTATTTTATTCTGGTCTCGTAGCTGAAAGTCCAACTTAACACGACTGGCAGCTACAATCTAGCAGGCTTCATAGTAAATGTTTGATATATATATAAATAAAGAGTGAGAGGGTTTGTACATAATCCAATGTTTTATCTCATAAATCTTGCTTAGCCGTATTAAATCACCAGCATGGATACACAGGTGATCTTGCCGCTATTATGGTGTAGTTACATACATCGTACTATACAAACAGTATTCAGGCTTGTGTTTATAAAAATGTAGTCTATATTTAGTAACAGCTCAGCCTCAATTCCAGATCTTGAGGAAACTATCCCAGGATCCTGTGGCGACAGCCATACCGTCCTCGGTCACGCCCAGACAGCTCACTCTGTTATCGTGGCCAGCAAGAACACCTGAAATATGTCATTAAATGTTCACCATCAACATACAGTATCACAAAATAAGTCATAAATCATTTGTGTGACAATATTTTGTTTGTTTACAGGGTTCAAGTACAAGTACATACACTATCTGCAGGGTTCATTCTAGGTTAGAATTGAGCCCATCAACAAGGTATTTAAATTCCACATTGCCTCTTCTCTCTCCCTCATGGCAATGGATTCCATCAGGAATGTGGTCTCTAGAGTGGTTAATCAGGGTTCATTCTAGGTTAGAATTTTTGGGAGAAGTGAGAAAGCGCATGATCGCTTCCTTAAATGGTGTTCTTTAATATACTTCTGCAAAATAGGGTTAAAATGCACAGTACAACCATTAAATACAACATTTGAATAGAAGGAGTGCTTTATAATGGGCCAGTGTATTTTACTAGACAAAATTTTGTTTGAAAATCATAAAAAACAAAAAATATATATATTTTTTTTTTTAGGGAGAAGTGGGGCCCACAGAGGGCAGTCAGGGTCCCTAGGGCGACAATTTCCACATCGCCCTCTAAACTGATCCCTGCTATCCTGATCAAGCTACAGGTAGCATATGCAAACAGTATCCGCAATTACCAGGCAAAACATTCAGTCGGCAAGAAAGTTCAGATGCATCTATAGCACATCAAATATCTACCAAGCACGTTTATATATGTATATGTCAAGAACAGGGGATTCAGTGAAATTTCTGCTGTTTATTATTCTTGTTGTTGGCAATTTGTTATATAGTTGTAGGCAGTTTGTCATATAGTTGTTGGCAGTTTGTCATATAGTTGTAGGCAGTTTGTCATATAGTTGTAGGCAGTTTGTCATATAGTTGCATGTAGTTTGTCATATAGCTGCATGTAGTTTGTCATATAGTTGTTGGCAGTTTGTCATATAGTTGTAGGCAGTTTGTCATATAGTTGTTGGCAGTTTGTCATATAGTTGCATGTAGTTTGTCATATAGTTGTATGTAGTTTGTCATATAGTTGTTGGCAGTTTGTCATATAGTTGCATGTAGTTTGTCATATAGTTGTATGTAGTTTGTCATATAGTTGTAGGCAGTTTGTCATATAGTTGTAGGCAGTTTGTCATATAGTTGTTGGCAGTTTGTCATATAGTTGCTGGCAGTTTGTCATATAGTTGCATGTAGTTTGTCATATAGTTGCATGTAGTTTGTCATATAGTTGTAGGCAGTTTGTCATATAGTTGCATGTAGCTTGTCATATAGTTGTTGGCAGTTTGTCATATAGTTGCTGGCTGTTTGTCATATTGTTGTAGGCAGTTTGTCATATAGTTGTAGGCAGTTTGTCATATTGTTGTAGGCAGTTTGTCATATTGTTGTTGGCAGTTTGTCATATTGTTGTAGACAGTTTATCACATAGTTGTAGGCAGTTTGTCATATAGTTGTTGGCAGTTTGTCATATTGTTGTTGGCAGTTTGTCATATTGTTGTAGGCAGTTTGCCATATAGTTGTAGGCAACATGTCATATTGTTGCTGGCAGTTTGTCATATTGTTGTAGGCAGTTTGTCATATAGTTGTAAGCAGTTTGTCATATAATTGTTGTCAGTTTGTCATATTGTTGTTGGCAGTTTGTCATATTGTTGTAGGTAGTTTGTCATATAGTTGTAGGCAGTTTGTCATATAGTTGTAGGCAGTTTGTCATATAGTTGTAAGCAGTTTGTCATATAATTGTTGTCAGTTTGTCATATAGTTGTTGGCAGTTTGTCATATAGTTGTAGGTAGTTTGTCATATTGTTGTTGGCAGTTTGTCATATTGTTGTAGGCAGTTTGCCATATAGTTGTAGGCAACATGTCATATTGTTGCTGGCAGTTTGTCATATTGTTGTAGGTAGTTTGTCTATAGTTGTAGGCAGTTTGTCATATAGTTGTAAGCAGTTTGTCATATAATTGTTGTCAGTTTGTCATATAGTTGTTGGCAGTTTGTCATATAGTTGTAGGTAGTTTGTCATATAGTTGTAGGCAGTTTGTCATATAGTTGTTGGTAGCTTGTCATATAGTTGCTGGCTGTTTGTCATATTGTTGTAGGCAGTTTGTCATATAGTTGTAGGCAGTTTGTCATATTGTTGTAGGCAGTTTGTCATATTGTTGTTGGCAGTTTGTCATATTGTTGTAGACAGTTTATCATATAGTTGTAGGCAGTTTGTCATATATTTGTTGGCAGTTTGTCATATTGTTGTAGACAGTTTATCATATAGTTGTAGGCAGTTTGTCATATATTTGTTGGCAGTTTGTCATATTGTTGTTGGCAGTTTGTCATATAGTTGTAGGTAGTTTGTCATATAGTTGTTGGCAGTTTGTCATATTGTTGTAGGCAGTTTGCCATATAGTTGCTGGCAGTTTGTCATATAGTTGTTGGCAGTTTGTCATATAGTTGCTGGCTGTTTGTCATATTGTTGTAGGCAGTTTGTCATATAGTTGTAGGCAGTTTGTCATATTGTTGTAGGCAGTTTGTCATATTGTTGTTGGCAGTTTGTCATATTGTTGTAGACAGTTTATCATATAGTTGTAGGCAGTTTGTCATATAGTTGTTGGCAGTTTGTCATATTGTTGTAGGCAGTTTGCCATATTGTTGTAGGTAGTTTGTCATATAGTTGTTGGCAGTTTGTCATATAATTGTTGGCAGTTTGTCATATAGTTGCTGGCTGTTTGTCTTATTGTTGTAGGCAGTTTGTCATATTGTTGTAGACAGTTTATCATATAGTTGTAGGCAGTTTGTCATATAGTTGTTGGCAGTTTGTCATATAGTTGTTGGCAGTTTGTCATATTGTTGTAGGCAGTTTGCCATATTGTTGTAGGTAGTTTGTCAGTCATATAGTTGTTGGCAGTTTGTCATATAATTGTTGGCAGTTTGTCATATAGTTGCTGGCTGTTTGTCATATTGTTGTAGGCAGTTTGTCATATAGTTGTAGGCAGTTTGTCATATTGTTGTAGACAGTTTATCATATAGTTGTAGGCAGTTTGTCATATAGTTGTAGGTAGTTTGTCATATAGTTGTTGGCAGTTTGTCATATAGTTGTTGGCAGTTTGTCATATTGTTGTAGACAGTTTATCATATAGTTGTAGGCAGTTTGTCATATAGTTGTTGGCAGTTTGTCATATTGTTGCTGGCAGTTTGTCATATTGTTGTAGGTAGTTTGTCATATTGTTGTAGGCAGTTTGTCATATAGTTGTAAGCAGTTTGTCATATAGTTGTTGGCAGTTTGTCATATAGTTGTAGGCAGTTTGTCATATTGTTGTTGGCAGTTTGTCATATAGTTGTAGGTAGTTTGTCATATTGTTGTAGGCAGTTTGTCATATAGTTGCATGTAGTTTGTCATATTGTTGTAAGCAGTTTGTCATATAGTTGTTGGTAGTTTGTCATATCGTAATTTGGTTGGTATTATTTGAAATGGAGCAGGTTTGTTATATGGAATGGAGCAAGTTTGTTATATGGAATGGAGCAAGTTTGTTATATGGAATGGAGCAAGTTTGCTATATGTGGAGCAAGTTTGTTATATGGAATGGAGCAAGTTTGTTATATGGAATGGAGCAAGTTTGTTATATGGAATGGAGCAAGTTTGTTATATGCGGAGCAAGTTTGTTATATGAAATGGAGCAAGTTTGTTATATGGAATGGAGCAAGTTTGTTATATGCGGAGCAAGTTTGTTATATGAAATGGAGCAAGTTTGTTATATGGAATGGAGCAAGTTTGTTATATGCGGAGCAAGTTTGTTATATGAAATGGAGCAAGTTTGTTATATGGAATGGAGCAAGTTTGTTATATGGAATGGAGCAAGTTTGTTATATGGAATGGAGCAAGTTTGTTATATGAAATGGAGTAAGTTTGTTATATGTGAAGCAAGTTTGTTATATGGAATGGAGCAAGTTTGTTATATGGAATGGAGCAAGTTTGTTATATGAAATGAAGATGTACATACCAGCACGCTCTTGTTTCAATACATCCCACACATTACAGTTGAAATCATCGTAACCGCCGAGCAGAAGTCTTCCAGACTTGGAGAAGGCCACTGACGTGATTCCGCAGATGATGTTGTCATGTGAGTACATGCCAATCTCCTGGTCCGCACGAATATCAAACAATCTGCACGTGGCATCATCCGAACCGGTAGCAAATGCAAAACCATTAGGAAAATACTGAAAAGTCAAGTGTTCTGTGTTAACACTTTACTGCACATAAACACCATACAACACTTTACTGCACATAAACACCATACAACACTTTACTGCACATAAACACCATACAACACTTTACTGCACATAAACACCATACAACACTACCACAAAACACCAACAACTTACTGCACATAAACACCATACAACACTTTACTGCACATAAACACCATACAACACTTTACTGCACATAAACACCATACAACACTTTACTGCACATAAACACCATACAACACTTTACTGCACATAAACACCATACAACACTTTACTGCACATAAACACCATACAACACTTTACTGCACATAAACACCATACAACACTTTACAGCACATAAACACCATACAACACTTTACTGCACATAAACACCATACAACACTTTACTGCACATAAACACCATACAACACTTTACTGCACATAAACACCATACAACACATTACTGCACATAAACACCATACAACACTTTACTGCACATAAACACCATACAACACTTTACTGCACATAAACACCATACAACACTTTACTGCACATAAACACCATACAACACTTTACTGCACATAAACACCATACAACACTTTACTGCACATAAACACCATACAACACTCTACTGCACATACAACACATAAACGGTCTCTCAGCTTTTCCCCTCATTTGATGCAGAAAAACAGTGTTTTCTTAAAATGTAATTATAGTGGACTTGGAGCAAGAACACATGAAAAGAAGTCTCCCTAACACACGAGATGTTCAATGTTGCACAACATGCATGTATTAGACAGTAATACACTACAGAACCCATGTGAAAACTACATGTTATACACGTCACAGAACATGAACAAAACGACAGGAAGCCATTTTCTGTATGAAACATGAGGGTTTATCCTACGTTAGAATTTTTGGGAGAAGTGAGAAAGTGTGCGTTTGCATCCTTAATTGGCGTTATAATTTACTAGTAAAAATATACATTAATGATCATTAAACAGAATTTACTAGTTGTGGGGGCAGTCAGGGTCCCTCAGGCCGACCATTTCACCCTCTAGAATGAACCCTGAACAGATCTCATATTATGGATATATATAATTTATTTCTTCTTGAGAACTCCAGAGCAGAAAAATGGAGGACACAAAAAAACTGTCCTAGTAATTGCAGGTAATAAATAGACCCCCCATGAGGCAATTATCCTGAATTCTAAATACAACATGAAATGTAGAGCCGCCATGATAATTTGATTGAATACGGAGAACTAACAGCAAGTTAATTCTACATCAAACAGGGATCATTCTAGAGGGCGATGTGCCCTAGGGACCCTGACTTTTTTACGATTTTCAAACAAAATTTTGTCAATACACTGGCCCATTATAAAGCACTCCTATTCAAATGTTGTATTTAATGGTTGTACTGTGCATTTTAACCCCATTTTGCAGAAGTATATTAAAGAACACCATTTAAGGAAGCGATCACGCGCTTTCTCACTTCTCCCAAAAATTCTGACCTAGAATGAACCCTGCATCAAAGTGCAACAACCATGACACATGATAAGAAGATTTTCATGCTTTTGATGTTACAAGCCGAAACGGAACAATTTCCATAAACTTATTTTAAAAACAAGATCGTAACGGTTTTGGTTTGTATTTATAGCTATGGTTGTATATGTTTTTAAACTGTGGAGGAAGACAGCATGTGTGCCTTTACACATTGTTGCACACACAGACGGACGGACGACCTGGCTAGAATTGGAATGGACGGATGTTTGTATGGTGTTTGGTAGTGGTTGGTTGATACTGAGACAATCAGGCTGTGCTGGCTATCAAATTTGACATTATGCCAATAAACATTTGTGACCTGGATTGAAGAGCCAATTATAATTACACCAGTGAGAGCGGAATACATTTGTTATGAACGGATGGACGGCCAATTCTACAAATAGGTGCTCAAGTAGTGGTAGCTTCCTTACTGAAAGAATTCTATCCTAATAGGTCAGAGACACCAAATGGTGAGGCAAGCAATCATCGGTCAACAAATTTAACCAAAATAGTACGATGTAAAACGACTTTAAAAAGCTTGTATTTGACTACCCAGGAATGTAGCGTCTCAATCTATAATTCACAATATGAGAACAGTCTTACACAGAACTAATATTTCCTCAACATTCAAGAACAGTTCTCCAGTCGAGTGTATTTATCTGTATTTGAAGTAGCCAGTAATGCAGCGAGAACAGTTCTTATTGATTCTGCAGCCAATAAACCCAAGTCCAACGACCAATAATCAATATACTGCAATCCAATGAGATACTGCGTTATTAAAGCGGATTTCCCGTCTCTAGGAGTGTTATACATGTCTAGCAAGTTTAATGATGAATCGAGAAGCACTCGCAGAACTGAAAACTTTCATCACGTAAAAATCCTTAATACATCAGACACAGAGCTGGTATTACAGAACCGACATGTGTGAGAGTATGGATCAATAACCTCACTACGCAACGAGACATTGATCTATGAGACAATACCCTCACTACGCCTCGAGACATTGATCTACGAGAAAATACGTGAGCACCCTCACTACGCACCGAGACATTGATCTATGAGACAATACATGAGCACCCTCACTATGCACTAAGACATTGATCTATGAGACAATACGTGAGCACCCTCACTACACACTGAGACATTACCCTCACTACGCACCGAGCCATTGATCTATGAGACAATACGTGAGCACCCTCACTATGCCTCGAGACATTGATCTATGAGACATTACCCTCACTACGCACTGAGACATTGATCTATGAGACAATACGTGAGCACCCTCACTACGCACCGAGACATTGATCTATGAGACAATACGTGAGCACCCTCACTACGCACTGAGACATTGATCTATGAGACAATACGTGAGCACCCTCACTACGCACCGAGACATTGATCTATTGATCTATGAGACAATACGTGAGCACCCTACCCTCACTACGCACTAAGACATTGATCTATGAGACAATACGTGAGCACCCTCACTACGCACCGAGACATTGATCTATGAGACAATACGTGAGCACCCTCACTACGCACCGAGACATTGATCTATGAGACAATACGTGAGCACCCTCACTACGCACTGAGACATTGATCTATGAGACAATACGTGAGCACCCTCACTACGCACCGAGACATTGATCTATGAGACAATACGTGAGCACCCTACCCTCACTACGCACTAAGACATTGATCTATGAGACAATACGTGAGCACCCTCACTACGCACCGAGACATTGATCTATGAGACAATACGTGAGCACCCTCACTACGCACCGAGACATTGATCTATGAGACAATACGTGAGCACCCTCACTACGCACCGAGACATTGATCTATGAGACAATACGTGAGCACCCTCACTACGCACCGAGACATTGATCTATGAGACAATACGTGAGCACCCTCACTACGCACCGAGACATTGATCTATGAGACAATACGTGAGCACCCTCACTACGCACCGAGACATTGATCTATGAGACAATACGTGAGCACCCTCCTCACTACGCACTAAGACATTGATCTATGTGACAATACGTGAGCACCCTCACTACGCACCGAGAAATTGATCTATGAGACATTACCCTCACTACACCTCGAGACATTGATCTACGAGAAATAACCCTCATTACACCTCGAGACATTGATCTACGAGACAATACGGGAGGATGCTTACAGCAAAAACATCATCTGTCCATTTCGTCTTTCTCAGAAAGCCACATAAACATTCATTTATCACAGGTTTTCCACACACATTTCCCACCGTAGTAATAGAATGGCATAAAATCATATGGATACAAGTGCCATGGAAATATAAGAGGGCATTCACAAGGACAAGTTGTTTCTCAGGGCGGTTACTACGGATTGATGCTGGCGCATTAGTAACATTGTTCAACTGCCTCCAATCCAATTAAGAATAGAATCCAATTAAAAGTGTAGAATCCCATTAAAATGGAGAATACAATTAAAAGTAGATTCTAATTTAGTTTATACAAATTCATTTTAGCTCCTGCGAAACAACTTCTATTAATCACTCTCGAGACCTCATTCATGATGGAATAAATTGCCATGAGGGAGAGCAAAAAGCCAATGTGCAAATTAAATGTCTTGCATAAGGGCACAATATTAACGACTACAGTTGGGCACAAACTCCGAGACATTTGCACATAAAGCGAGCAAACTACCACTGCGCTATCACGACTTCCAATTAATATGTAGACTTTAATTAAAGAGTAAAATTCAAGTAACAGTATAATTAAATTAAATTGTAATATTCAACTTAATATACAATTTAAATATAAAGAGCATAGTTCGATAGAATTGTAGTAGAATCCAAGATGGAGTAGAACTCGATTAAGAGCACAATCCAACTAAGAGTAGATCCAGTAAACGGGGGAATCGCTCTAACCTACTCCCGTAGTGTACAAGGTTTATGGTGCCCGTAACAATCCAGTAAACGGGGGAATCGCTCTAACCTACTCCCGCAGTGTACGAGGTTTATGGTGCCCGTAACAATCCAGTAAACAGGGGAATCGCTCTAACCTACTCCCGCAGTGTACGAGGTTTATGGTGCCCGTAACAATCCAGTAAACGGGGAATCGCTCTAACCTACTCCCGCAGTGTACGAGGTTTATGGTGCCCGTAACAATCCAGTAAAAGGGGGAATCGCTCTAACCTACTCCCAGTGTACGAGGTTTATGGTGCCCGTAACAATCCAGTAAACGGAGGTATAGCTCTAACCTACTCCCACAGTGTACGAGGTTTATGGTGCCCGTAACAATCCAGTAAACGGGGGGAATCGCTCTAACCTACTCCCACAGTGTACGAGGTTTATGGTGCCCGTAACAATCCAGTAAACGGGGGGAATCGCTCTAACCTACTCCCACAGTGTACGAGGTTTATGGTGCCCGTAACAATCCAGTAAACGGGGGAATCGCTCTAACCTACTCCCACAGTGTATGTGTTTTATGGTGCCTGACACAGCTAGGATGCTCTGGTGCGACACTTTAGATCCAGTAAACGGGGGAATCGCTCTAACCTACTCCCACAGTGTATGTGTTTTATGGTGCCTGACACAGCTAGGATGCTCTGGTGCCACACTTTAGATCCAGTAAACGGGGGAATCGCTCTAACCTACTCACGCAGTGTATGTGTTTTATGGTGCCCGACACAGCTAGGATGCTCTGGTGCCACACATTAGAAATGTCTGGTTTCTGATCTCGATCAGTTTTAGCAGTTAAGCTTTAAGAGTACAAACAGTCACACTGCACTTAACCGTTAAAATGCTGAATAAATTGGCGGGAATGTGCACACAATTCAGCCATGTGTTTTAGGTCTACTATCCGTTCTATGCTGTTTGAGCTGAGCTGGCGCTGTGCTGTTTACAAAAGTGACTTTGGTCGTGATTAGCGGGTTATGGGTTAATGAACAGACATTTGACAGTTGACAACTAACACCCGATTGCAATTTATTACAGATTGATCAACAAATTAACAGAGCACCAATTCAATATCATGTACATACACGAGTTATCTCCCAGTATCCCAGAAGTGTAAATCATATTACTGAAAATATTGAATGTCTGTGGGGGAAACAAAGGTCACATGTACACACAAGGGTAGATATTGAACAGTCACTACACATATCAGTATCCCGTTTGATTTTGAAGCGTTTGTTTACGATTGGATTTCGATATGCACCAAACATCCGTCTATACCAAACAACATCCGTCTATACCAAACAACATCCGTCTATACCAAACAACATCCGTCTATACCAAACAACATCCACCTATACCACTGCCAACCACATATATACACATATTTATACCAATCCACATATAAACACACATTTATACCAATCCACATATAAACATACATTTATACCAATCCACATATAAACACACATTTATACCAATCCACATATAAACACACATTTATACCAATCCACATATAAACACACATTTATACCAATCCACATATATACACACATTTATACCAATCCACATATAAACACACATTTATACCAATCCACATATAAACACATATTTATACCAATCCACATATAAACACACATTTATACCAATCCACATATAAGCACACATTTATACCAATCCACATATAAGCACACATTTATACCAATCCACATATAAACACACATTTATACCAATCCACATATAAACATACATTTATACCAATCCACATATAAGCACACATTTATACCAATCCACATATACACACACATTTATACCAATCCACATATAAGCACACATTTATACCAATCCACATATAAACACACATTTATACCAATCCACATATAAGCACACATTTATACCAATCCACATATAAACATACATTTATACCAATCCACATATAAGCACATATTTATACCAATCCACATATAAACATACATTTATACCAATCCACATATAAACACACATCTCCACTAATCCACATGTATATTAACACACATCTCCACCAATCCACATGTATATAAACACACATCTCCACCAATCCACATGTATATAAACACACATCTCCACTAATCCACATGTATATAAACACACATCTCCACCAATCCACATATAATAATGAACAATCTAGTCCCTAAACCCCTACTGTTCGCACATACATACCAATGAGAACTATATTTATATACAGTTGCAATAGCATATATTTAAAGTATTATACTTACTGTAATAGCATTAATATCAGATTCATGTCCAGAGAACGTCTGTTTACACATGCCATCTCTGATATCCCATAACTGAAATATACAACAGTATTTAAACATATGGCATCTCTGATACCCCATAACTGAACATCCAAATTGTCTCGTCCTCCAGTAGTGGCAAAGTTGGTTTTTCTCCCTCACCATACCAAGCTTATATACATATGTCTCCATATTATTTTGGGTCATATTAGAGAGAACATAATCGGAACTTAGACACACCAAAACAGGGCGACGTTTAAGGTATATAATATAGTAGACACACCAAAACAGGGCGACGTTTAAGGTATATAATATAGTAGACACACCAAAACAGGGCGACGTTTAAGGTATATAATATAGTAGACACACCAAAACAGGGCGACGTTTAAGGTATATAATATAGTAGACACACCAAAACAGGGCGACGTTTAAGGTATATAATATAGTTCTACAATCTGGGATAACAGAAGGACTATCACTAGGGGTTATTATTATAGTTCTACAATCTGGGATAACAGAAGGACTATCACTAGGGGTTATTATTATTATAGTTCTACAATCTGGGATAACAGAAGGACTGTCACTAGGGGTTATTATTATAGTTCTACAATCTGGGATAACAGAAGGACTGTCACTAGGGGTTATTATTATTATAGTTCTACAATCTGGGATAACAGAAGGACTATCACTAGGGGTTATTATTATAGTTCTACAATCTGGGATAACAGAAGGACTGTCACTAGGGGTTATTATTATTATAGTTCTACAATCTGGGATAACAGAAGGACTATCACTAGGGGTTATTATTATAGTTCTACAATCTGGGATAACAGAAGGACTATCACTAGGGGTTATTATTATTATAGTTCTACAATGGGAACAGAAGGACTGTCACTAGGGGTTATTATTATAGTTCTACAATCTGGGATAACAGAAGGACTGTCACTAGGGGTTATTATTATTATAGTTCTACAATCTGGGATAACAGAAGGACTATCACTAGGGGTTATTATTATTATAGTTCTACAATCTGGGATAACAGAAGGACTATCACTAGGGGTTATTATTATTATAGTTCTACAATCTGGGATAACAGAAGGACTATCACTAGGGGTTATTATTATTATAGTTCTACAATCTGGGATAACAGAAGGACTATCACTAGGGGTTATTATTATTATAGTTCTACAATCTGGGATAACAGAAGGACTGTCACTAGGGGTTATTATTATTATAGTTCTACAATCTGGGATAACAGAAGGACTGTCACTAGGGGTTATTATTATTATAGTTCTACAATCTGGGATAACAGAAGGACTATCACTAGGGGTTATTATTATTATAGTTCTACAATCTGGGATAACAGAAGGACTGTCACTAGGGGTTATTATTATTATAGTTCTACAATCTGGGATAACAGAAGGACTGTCACTAGGGGTTATTATTATTATAGTTCTACAATCTGGGATAACAGAAGGACTGTCACTAGGGGTTATTATTATTATAGTTCTACAATCTGGGATAACAGAAGGACTATCACTAGGGGTTATTATTATTATAGTTCTACAATCTGGGATAACAGAAGGACTGTCACTAGGGGTTATTATTATTATAGTTCTACAATCTGGGATAACAGAAGGACTATCACTAGGGGTTATTATTATTATAGTTCTACAATCTGGGATAACAGAAGGACTATCACTAGGGGTTATTATTATTATAGTTCTACAATCTGGGATAACAGAAGGACTATCACTAGGGGTTATTATTATAGTTCTACAATCTGGGATAACAGAAGGACTATCACTAGGGGTTATTATTATTATAGTTCTACAATCTGGGATAACAGAAGGACTATCACTAGGGGTTATTATTATAGTTCTACAATCTGGGATAACAGAAGGACTATCACTAGGGGTTATTAAACACACAAACAAAACTATTATTATTATAGTTCTACAATCTGGGATAACAGAAGGACTATCACTAGGGGGTATATTATTATAGTTCTACAATCTGGGATAACAGAAGGACTATCACTAGGGGTTATTATTATAGTTCTACAATCTGGGATAACAGAAGGACTATCACTAGGGGTTATTATTATTATAGTTCTACAATCTGGGATAACAGAAGGACTATCACTAGGGGTTATTATTATAGTTCTACAATCTGGGATAACAGAAGGACTGTCACTAGGGGTTATTATTATTATAGTTCTACAATCTGGGATAACAGAAGGACTATCACTAGGGGTTATTATTATAGTTCTACAATCTGGGATAACAGAAGGACTATCACTAGGGGTTATTATTATTATAGTTCTACAATCTGGGATAACAGAAGGACTATCACTAGGGGTTATTATTATTATAGTTCTACAATCTGGGATAACAGAAGGACTATCACTAGGGGTTATTATTAT
>CM026401.1:6257937-6365048 GCA_014843695.1 Archivesica marissinica | reverse complement strand
TATTATTATAGTTCTACAATCTGGGATAACAGAAGGACTGTCACTAGGGGTTATTATTATTATAGTTCTACAATCTGGGATAACAGAAGGACTGTCACTAGGGGTTATTATTATTATAGTTCTACAATCTGGGATAACAGAAGGACTGTCACTAGGGGTTATTATTATTATAGTTCTACAATCTGGGATAACAGAAGGACTGTCACTAGGGGTTATTATTATTATAGTTCTACAATCTGGGATAACAGAAGGACTATCACTAGGGGTTATTATTATAGTTCTACAATCTGGGATAACAGAAGGACTGTCACTAGGGGTTATTATTATTATAGTTCTACAATCTGGGATAACAGAAGGACTATCACTAGGGGTTATTATTATTATAGTTCTACAATCTGGGATAACAGAAGGACTGTCACTAGGGGTTATTATTATTATAGTTCTACAATCTGGGATAACAGAAGGACTGTCACTAGGGGTTATTATTATTATAGTTCTACAATCTGGGATAACAGAAGGACTATCACTAGGGGTTATTATTATAGTTCTACAATCTGGGATAACAGAAGGACTGTCACTAGGGGTTTATTATTATTATAGTTCTACAATCTGGGATAACAGAAGGACTATCACTAGGGGTTATTATTATAGTTCTACAATCTGGGATAACAGAAGGACTATCACTAGGGGTTATTATTATTATAGTTCTACAATCTGGATAACAGAAGGACTATCACTAGGGTTTTATTATTATAGTTCTACATCTGGGATAACAGAAGGACTATCACTAGGGGTTATTATTATAGTTCTACAATCTGGGATAACAGAAGGACTATCACTAGGGGTTATTATTATTATAGTTCTACAATCTGGGATAACAGAAGGACTATCACTAGGGGTTTTATTATAGTTCTACAATCTGGGATAACAGAAGGACTATCACTAGGGGTTATTATTATAGTTCTACAATCTGGGATAACAGAAGGACTATCACTAGGGGTTATTATTATAGTTCTACAATCTGGGATAACAGAAGGACTATCACTAGGGGTTATTATTATTATAGTTCTACAATCTGGGATAACAGAAGGACTATCACTAGGGGTTATTATTATTATAGTTCTACAATCTGGGATAACAGAAGGACTATCACTAGGGGTTATTATTATTATAGTTCTACAATCTGGGATAACAGAAGGACTATCACTAGGGGTTATTATTATTATAGTTCTACAATCTGGGATAACAGAAGGACTATCACTAGGGGTTATTATTATAGTTCTACAATCTGGGATAACAGAAGGACTATCACTAGGGGTTATTATTATAGTTCTACAATCTGGGATAACAGAAGGACTGTCACTAGGGGTTATTATTATAGTTCTACAATCTGGGATAACAGAAGGACTGTCACTAGGGGTTATTATTATAGTTCTACAATCTGGGATAACAGAAGGACTATCACTAGGGGTTATTATTATTATAGTTCTACAATCTGGGATAACAGAAGGACTGTCACTAGGGGTTATTATTATTGTTATCATACCTTGGCCGAAGCATCACAGGCCCCTGATACAAACGTCCTCATGTCTGGGGCTAGTGAGAGACTCATAACATCCCCGGTATGACCTATATATCCTGTCGTCTGCTGACCTGTCTCTATATCCCATAGTGCACTGAAATTCAAAAATTAGTAGTGGTAATATATATACAATCCATAAGTAAATCGATAAACCATAAGTCAAGGGGGCAATGTTGGTATATAGTAAACAGTGTCTGTGTCTCGGACATAAATAAAGTTTTTTAGGGAGAATTGGGAGACCCCATAGGGCAAAGTCAGGGTCCCTAGGGCGACTATTTAGTATAGCCAGATCCAGGGGTGCCGGACCCCCTAAAATCGGAAAAGTTCGTTTTTTTGGTAAGTAATTTGTGTTTTCTACCAAAAAATGTACCCTCATTTTTCTGCCAAGTAGCGATTTTTATACCTATTCAATATAATAACCAACTGTATGCCTCAAAATGCTCCAGAAACCGCCATTTCATACCTAAACTTCAAATAGAAACGAGACTTGGCTTACAGTCTGTCAGTTGGGATAGATTGCTCCAAAACAATCAACTGAACTCTTCAATGCTTAGGAGGCCGAGAAATGTTATTACTGGTTAGTATAGATTTGATTCATTTTAAGTGTACCCACAAATGCATTATTCTGAGACAGAAAAATAGCTGAATGTTGTTTGTTTAGAAGAATAGTGATATTTGATCAAAACAATTTGCTGTTCGGTTTACAGGGATAATTACAGTTGAAAATTCCTGTTTACAGAGTTTTTTTTTACAATGAACAAAGGGATATTTGGGGACCAAGAAATTTGTTCTGTTTGGAGGGAATTGCAGCTTAGAGTGGTTCCGGTATTTAGGGGTTTCAGTGTATCACCATTACCGCCATACAAGTATTACAGAAAGAGGATAGATGATAACCCCCGATATGCATTATCTATTTGTCCTATAGTTATAATACAGCGGTACAATGAGCTTGGGACAAGCTTTGAAGCAGAACAGAGCCGATTGTTTGTACTAATTAGATCTTGTATTTCATCCAGCTTGTCATCTCCGGCTGCTTAATTAAAACTATGCTAAACAAGTCAAAGTTGCATCTAGCTTCTTGTAAGCAGAAAATCTTCTTACAAACATGTTTATTTTCATTGATTTTCGTCAACCATGATTTTGTGCAAATTGTATCAAAATACGACAACCGACAAGCTAGCGGTTTCTAGCCCAGTCTGGTGAACTTCAGTACAACCGACAAGCTAGCGGTTTCTAGCCCAGTCTGGTGAACTTCAGTACAACCGACAATCTAGCGGTTTCTAGCCCAGTCTGGTGAACTTCAGTACAACCGACAAGCTAGCGGTTTCTAGCACAGTCTGGTGAACTTCAGTACAACCGACAAGCTAGCGGTTTCTAGCACAGTCTGGTGAACTTCAGTACAACCGACAAGCTAGCGGTTTCTAGCCCAGTCTGGTGAACTTCAGTACAACCGACAAGCTAGAGGTTTCTAGCCCAGTCTGGTGAACTTCAGTGAACACATGCTGGGAGCAGGATGAGGTGAATAGATTAGCGCCTTACTGTAACCTGCATAGAACAGACACTCATTACAATTGATTTTAATTGAATTTTAACTGTTTATTTACAATTCAGTTTCTTTGGCATCAGTACATTTTAACCTTTTGTTTACCCACCAGTTTCTTTGGCATCAGTACATTTTAACCTTTAGTTTATCCACAAGTTTCTTTGGCATCAGTACATTTTAACCTTTAGTTTATCCACAAGTTTCTTTGGCATCAGTACATTTTAACCTTTAGTTTACCCACAAGTTTCTTTGGCATCAGTACATTTTAACCTTTTGCTTACTCACAAGTTTCTTTGGCATCAGTACATTTTAACCCATTTTAAACATACACCCCTACCCCTGTACGTGTTTAACAGCCAAATACTGCAGTATTATACAACAGTTGTATATTCAGACAAACAGTTGAATCACCAGTAATATGACGAGAAATTGTGTTTTTGGCATGTTCATTTGTAGGTATACACCTCTGCAGCCTAGCTGCCCGTAACACAATGTATAACCAGTTAAATTACATAACCATTACAGATTTCCGTCTGAATTTTTGATTGCGTTATTCAGGGTTCATTCTAGGTCAGAATTTTTGGGAGAAGTGAGAAAGCGTGTGATCTTAAATGGTGTTCTTTAATATACTTCTGCAAAATAGGGTTAAAATGCACAGTACAACAATTAAATACATTTGAATAGAAGGAGGCTTTATAATGGGCCAGTTTTTTATGTTACTGGACAAAATTTTGTTTCAAAATCGTAAACCCCCCCCTCTTTTATATTTTTAGGGAGAAGTCAGGGTCCCTAGGGCGACAATTTCGCCCACATCGCCCTCTAGAATGATCCATGGCAATGACTGGCCAGCTTCTGATCTGTACAGGTTATTACTGCAATGGCTGGCCAGTTTCTGATCTGTATGTGTTATTACTGCAATGGCTGGCCAGTTTCTGATCTGTATGTGTTATTACTGCAATGGCTGGTCAGTTTCTGATCTGTACGTGTTATTACTGCAATGACCGGCCAGTTTCTGATCTGTACATGTTATTACTGCAATGGCTGGTCAGTTTCTGATCTGTACGTGTTATTACTGCAATGACTGGCCAGTTTCTGATCTGTACATGTTATTACTGCAATGGCTGGCCAGTTTCTGATCTGTACATGTTATTACTGCAATGGCTGGCCAGTTTCTGATCTGTATGTGTTATTACTGCAATGGCTGGCCAATTTCTGATCTGTACATGTTATTACTGCAATGGCTTGTCAGTTTCTGATCTGTATGTGTTATTACTGCAATGGCTGGCCAGTTTCTGATCTGTACATGTTATTACTGCAATGGCTGGCCAGTTTCTGATCTGTACATGTTATTACTGCAATGGCTGGCCAGTTTCTGATCTGTATGTGTTATTACTGCAATGGCTGGCCAGTTTCTGATCTGTATGTGTTATTACTGCAATGGCTGGTCAGTTTCTGATCTGTACGTGTTATTACTGCAATGGCTGGCCAGTTTCTGATCTGTACGTGTTATTATTACTGCAATAGCAGGCCAGTTTCTGATCTGTACGTGTTATTACTGCAATGGCTGGCCAGCTTCTGATCTGTATGTGTTATTACTGCAATGGCTGGCCAGTTTCTGATCTGTATGTGTTATTACTGCAATGACTGGCCAGTTTCTGATCTGTTTGTGTTATTACTGCAATGGCTGGTCAGTTTCTGATCTGTATGTGTTATTACTGCAATGGCTGGCCAGCTTCTGATCTGTATGTGTTATTACTGCAATGGCTGGCCAGCTTCTGATCTGTATGTGTTATTACTGCAATGGCTGGCCAGTTTCTGATCTGTACGTGTTATTACTGCAATGGCTGGCCAGTTTCTGATCTGTTTGTGTTATTACTGCAATGGCTGGTCAGTTTCTGATCTGTACGTGTTATTACTGCAATGGCTGGTGTGTTATTACTGCAATGGCTGGCCAGCTTCTGATCTGTATGTGTTATTACTGCAATGGCTGGCCAGTTTCTGATCTGTACGTGTTATTACTGCAATGGCTGGCCAGTTTCTGATCTGTACGTGTTATTACTGCAATGGCTGGCCAGTTTCTGATCTGTACGTGTTATTACTGCAATGGCTGGCCAGTTTCTGATCTGTATGTGTTATTACTGCAATGGCTGGCCAGTTTCTGATCTGTTTGTGTTATTACTGCAATGGCTGGTCAGTTTCTGATCTGTACGTGTTATTACTGCAATAGCTGGCCAGCTTCTGATCTGTATGTGTCATTACTGCAATGGCTGGCCAGCTTCTGATCTGTATGTGTTATTACTGCAATGGCTGGTGTGTTATTACTGCAATGGCTTGCCAGTTTCTGATCTGTATGTGTTATTACTCCAATGGCTGGTGTGTTATTACTGCAATGGCTTGCCAGTTTCTGATCTGTACGTGTTATTACTGCAATAGCTGGCCAGCTTCTGATCTGTATGTGTTATTACTGCAATGGCTGGTGTGTTATTACTGCAATGGCTTGCCAGTTTCTGATCTGTATGTGTTATTACTGCAATGGCTGGTCAGTTTCTGATCTGTACGTGTTATTACTGCAATGGCTGGCCAGTTTCTGATCTGTACGTGTTATTATTACTGCAATAGCAGGCCAGTTTCTGATCTGTACGTGTTATTACTGCAATGGCTGGCCAGCTTCTGATCTGTATGTGTTATTACTGCAATGGCTGGCCAGTTTCTGATCTGTATGTGTTATTACTGCAATGACTGGCCAGTTTCTGATCTGTTTGTGTTATTACTGCAATGGCTGGTCAGTTTCTGATCTGTATGTGTTATTACTGCAATGGCTGGCCAGCTTCTGATCTGTATGTGTTATTACTGCAATGGCTGGCCAGCTTCTGATCTGTATGTGTTATTACTGCAATGGCTGACCAGTTTCTGATCTGTACGTGTTATTACTGCAATGGCTGGCCAGTTTCTGATCTGTTTGTGTTATTACTGCAATGGCTGGTTAGTTTCTGATCTGTACGTGTTATTACTGCAATGGCTGGTGTGTTATTACTGCAATGGCTGGCCAGCTTCTGATCTGTATGTGTTATTACTGCAATGGCTGGCCAGTTTCTGATCTGTACGTGTTATTACTGCAATGGCTGGCCAGTTTCTGATCTGTACGTGTTATTACTGCAATGGCTGGCCAGTTTCTGATCTGTACGTGTTATTACTGCAATGGCTGGCCAGTTTCTGATCTGTATGTGTTATTACTGCAATGGCTGGCCAGTTTCTGATCTGTTTGTGTTATTACTGCAATGACTGGTCAGTTTCTGATCTGTACGTGTTATTACTGCAATAGCTGGCCAGCTTCTGATCTGTATGTGTCATTACTGCAATGGCTGGCCAGCTTCTGATCTGTATGTGTTATTACTGCAATGGCTGGTGTGTTATTACTGCAATGGCTTGCCAGTTTCTGATCTGTATGTGTTATTACTCCAATGGCTGGTGTGTTATTACTGCAATGGCTTGCCAGTTTCTGATCTGTACGTGTTATTACTGCAATAGCTGGCCAGCTTCTGATCTGTATGTGTTATTACTGCAATGGCTTGCCAGTTTCTGATCTGTATGTGTTATTACTGCAATGGCTGGCCAGCTTCTGATCTGTACGTGTTATTACTGCAATGGCTGGTGTGTTATTACTGCAATGGCTTGCCAGTTTCTGATCTGTATGTGTTATTACTGCAATGGCTGGCCAGCTTCTGATCTGTATGTGTTATTACTGCAATGGCTGGTGTGTTATTACTGCAATGGCTGGCCAGTTTCTGATATGTTTGTGTTATTACTGCAATAGCTGGTGTGTTATTACTGTAATGACTGTTGCGTTATTACAATGACTGGCCACGATTTTCAGTATTTTTCTCATTATACGTCCACCGAGCATTATTTACTGTACAAGTGAATTGAAGACAGCCCAGCTTGTGAACGTTACTACAACGACAGGCCATTTGTTTTTTTATTTATATCATTTATCGTCCTCTCATTTATCATAAACATAACAACATTTCTGTTAGAACAAGAGGAAACGTTCATAATTGAACAAGATATACGAGCTATCCTCAGGGAATTTTCTTGTTTTGTTTCTTTTCCAGAGGAACCTTTTCAACCCAATTTATGGTTTAATTTCCCAGTGGACCATTGACTTACAATAATCTCAATTGTTGTTTTTATCTAATTTCTTAATCTAATTTGTATTGCCAGATAGTTCAAGGTCTTTGAGCATCTGGTTTTTGTAATGAGGTTAATGGCAAATTTATGGCTTGCTTATATAGATCTCACAACTGGTTCTTGCAATGAAGTTAATGGCAAATTTATGGCTTGCATATATAAATCGTACAACTGGTTCTTGCAATGCATTGGATGACAAATTTATTGGGGTTATTGCAGTGTTGTCAAGGACAAACTTATGGCTTGCATCTCAACACGAATTCTTGAAATGCGGCTAAACACAAATTTATGGCTGGGCTGAGCATTCAAATAACATTATATCCATCTAACATATTCACACATCAATGAATACGAGATGCCGGACAGCACAGTCCTCACTCTATGCTGTCCGGCATCTCATATTCACACATCAATGAGATGCCGGACAGCACAGTCCTCACTCTATGCTGTCCGGCATCTCATATTCACACATCAATGAGATGCCGGACAGCACAGTCCTCACTCTATGCTGTCCGGCATCTCATATTCACACATCAATGAATACGAGATGCCGGACAGCACAGTCCTCACTCTATGCTGTCCGGCATCTCATATTCACACATCAATGAATACGAGATGCCGGACAGCACAGTCCTCACTCTATGCTGTCCGGCATCTCATATTCACACATCAATGAATACGAGATGCCGGACAGCACAGTCCTCACTCTATGCTGTCCGGCATCTCATATTCACACATCAATGAATACGAGATGCCGGACAGCACAGTCCTCACTCTATGCTGTCCGGCATCTCATATTCACACATCAATGAATACGAGATGCCGGACAGCACAGTCCTCACTCTATGCTGTCCGGCATCTCATATTCACACATCAATGAGTACGAGATGCCGGACAGCACAGTCCTCACTCTATGCTGTCCGGCATCTCATATTCATTGATACTGACCCTATATAGTGTGTGCTTGTTATGTTATATTTCGGGTTTTACGCCTGCATCAGCACCATTTTGGGCTATATCGCCGGCGGGCAGTTTACCTAACAACACCTTTCCTGGGCAGGCCCCAGTATTTGGGTGCACCAACCTCCGTAAGAAGTGATGATAGGTTACAGTGGTATACAAGTCAGCGACCGTAACCACTCGACCACGGAGGCGGACCAGTGTGTGCTTGTAGCCTAATCTATGGTAGGGCTGAGCATTCAAATAATATTACGAACTCACACAATATAACCACTGTAGTTAATAAAACATTAGGCGTAGTGATATTTAAATGTCTCAGTACGCCGGCTGCAAGGGTAAATATCATCATAGCCATCCAACAAGTAAAATCTTAGAGAAAACTGACATGTTATCCAAATAAGTAGACTACTACAGATCAGAAAAGCGTACATTGATCATTATAGTTTGGGATCAGACAGCAGATAATTGGGTGTATATCATTGATGCGATTTATCCTCTAATCTTTTCTCCTTGATGCATTTATACCGAGAATGACATCACGTATTGATCAAGCACTAACATCATATAGCGGCTGGAGCTTGCAGCAAAAACAATAATCAATACCCCTGTTACTAGTATAGGCGAGGCCATGCACCACTGCTCATTTCCCAATCACTCTAGTAGCAAGACAACGACAACAAAGACAATACCCCTGTTACTAGTATAGGCGAGGCCATGCACCACTGCTCATTTCCCAATCACTCTAGTAGCAAGACAACGACAACAAAGACAATACCCCTGTTACTAGTATAGGCGAGGCCATGCACCACTGCTCATTTCCCAATCACTAGTAGCAAGACAACAAAGACAATACCCCTGTTACTAGTATAGACGAGGCCATGCACCACTGCTCATTTCCCAATCACTCTAGTAGCAAGACAACAAAGACAATACCCCTGTTACTAGTATAGGCGAGGCCATGCACCACTGCTCATTTCCCAATCACTAGTAGCAAGACAACAAAGACAATACCCCTGTTACTAGTATAGGCGAGGCCATGCACCACTGCTCATTTCCCAATCACTCTAGTAGCAAGACAACAAAGACAATACCCCTGTTACTAGTATAGGCGAGGCCATGCACCACTGCTCATTTCCCAATCACTCTAGTAGCAAGACAACAAAGACAATACCCCTGTTACTAGTATAGGCGAGGCCATGCACCATTGCTCATTTCCCAATCACTCTAGTAGCAAGACAACAAAGACAATACCCCTGTTACTAGTATAGGCGAGGCCATGCACCATTGCTCATTTCCCAATCACTCTAGTAGTAAGACAACAAAGACAATACCCCTGTTACTAGTATAGACGAGGCCATGCACCACTGCTCATTTCCCAATCACTCTAGTAGCAAGACAACAAAGACAATACCCCTGTTACTAGTATAGGCGAGGCCATGCACCACTGCTCATTTCCCAATCACTCTAGTAGCAAGACAACGACAAATTGATGAAATATTTTTTAACAGTCTGGTGCCCGGTCTTATTGCTATCACCATGTTTAAACAAGCCACCCTGCTTGAAAATATCCCACCCGATTTGCAACTTGTGAACAAAATATAGGGATGGGGGAATATTCAGGGGTTTTGGCATATCTCCGTAACCCCTTCACACTCACCATATGCCAGCACCAAAGTTGTGTTGTGTAGAGTCATTCTTTTACTTTTTATAATGCATGAAATTATATTTGCGAATATACGATAACTTAAATTGGCACCATTGTATACATGCTAGATTATATTTAGCCTGGGAACAGGCGTCGATATATTTTGCCTGGTCAGTCAAATAAATATATTTTAACACCAAGATTAACTATTAATTGGGCAGTATTGAGTTTTTGATCATATCAACGCCTGGGGAATTATTGTCAAGTATATGTATAATGCGCACCCACGATTTGGCACGAAAATCGGGGGAAAAACTGAGTTCCGATGTATTGCGCATGTGAAAAACGCAATTTTCCAAGTCAAAATTTAACATTTCTCAATCGCTAAATATTGTGCTTCGTGATTTTTACAACTTATATTAATCACTCGAGGTACCTCATCGAGGAACGGTAACGCACTCAGGCATGATTTCATGAAAATCACATGCATATCGTGGATGCGTACGTGCAGAAATACACGTTTCGGGAAATGTTGCATAAAAGAAAACACAAGTTTATGATAAGACAATTCTGAGGTATTTCTGAGTGATATGATGTCAATCAGAGAATGTTTACTGCTTGTCTGATGACAGCTTCGATGACATGGCATTAAATTGACAAGTTGAGCGATAATTAATTTCTCAAACTTAACACCTGCTCAAATTTCTCAACACGTTCTCAAACATGTCAGCAGATGCTCAAACTTCTCAACACGTGTAGCCTACCTAATTAACTGGGACCCATTGTGAAAGGTTTGTCGAAATTAATTATCGCTACAAACAATTGAAATACTGCAGCCAAAAAAAGTTTGTTTTTTATGCAATGCATTGTACATAGTAAATATTTCCCGTAAAAATAACCAACACATCGTGTCTTTAATCATGTCGTATTTAAAAACATACGGTATATTAAATCAAATAAACTATTATTACAAAGTTTCTTTATCTCTATGATATCGTACGTATGCTGCGTCGCTTTATGCGGCGAAGTACGCGAAAAGTACGGGAAATATTACATACGATAAAACCACGTGATGTTATCAAATCGCCATTTTTATGCATTTACTAATTTCAATTAAATTCTTCAGTTTGCCAAAATTAACGCAGTATATGCTAATTTTGTGGTCTTATTCATTTCATTTATTTATATAGACTATCGGCAACTGGTTTTAATAGCTAGTTTATAACGTTTGTCGAATGTAACAAATTATAGAATGACTGTGGGGCCCGTTCGGGTCGAATTTCACGAAATATTGGTCAATTTTGGTCCGGAAAAAATGTCCTGATGTCTGTACTGGTGTATAATGCGCGGTAGATAAAATGGATGAGGATTTCAGTAAGAAATGTGCGCACTATACACAGCTAAATACGGTAGCATTAATCCTATTAATAGGCTTATTAGCATGTGACTTAATTAATGACGTACTTGAATCGAAAGCGAGGCACCTGCAATGTTGATAAAACTTTATAATTAGAGTTGTCGTTCTTCAAATCTACACCCTGATAAATGGGGTGTAAGTAGATGGCGCTACGATCGGAAATCAAGTTTTCCCAGGCTGTCATTTTGCCAGAATTTAAGAAGTGAAAAATCGACAGACTGGAACCCAGGCTAGATTATATTCACTGTTAAACGATGTATTATCAGGAGCTGATAAATGAACGATTTCATATCTGGCTTTCAATCAAGCCATATTGGCAACAATGGTCTCCTCAACTTAATGTCTTAATGTTAACAGCAATAACCCCAATAAAGTCGTGAAAGTGCAGTGGATGCGCGTTCGCTTAAGATGCGACTCTCCAGCTAGTATTGGTGGCGGAAGACACAAGGCCCACAAGCAGTATTTTAGGCAATGACGTGCACCCGGGTAAAGCCACCGACCTACCGCAAACTAGCTGGATAACGGGGAAAAGAGTTAATTATAAAATATGTTACTAATTACCAGGTCATATCACCAGAACTTGTTACTATCTGGTTATCGTCTAGAAATCTACAGCACGACAGGTACCCCGTATGCCCGGGCAATTCTCGACTGACACGCACATTGCCCTCGCGCGTTTTTAAACTGTAGATTGAACAGATATTATCTAGACCACCACAGGCTACGTATGCCCCTGATGGGGCGTAGGCACAAGTCATCACCCAGCTCGAACGCAGTGGAATTGCATGAACCTGAAAATAATAAACAAATAAATTCATACATTTGTAGGCTCAAACAATATATTCCTTATAGAGTAATATATATCCACACCAGTGAGGTACAGGGGCTCGTCATTTCTACATCTGTCGGAATCCTTTCCCAGCAAGGAGTTTGTCACTTCCACATCTGCCTGACTTAGTCCCTAGCAAGGTGTTAGTTCTTTCCACATCTGCCCGACTTAGTCCCTAGCAAGGGGTTTGTCCCTTCCATGTCTGCCTGACTCTTTATCATATGCAGGTGTTTCAACTAGCCCATATTCTTTGAGGGGGGATGGAAGGAGGGAAAGGGAAGAGAGATGGCAGTAGGATGATAAACAAACATACACAGCCGAATGTTTATAATAGTGAGATAAATGACATGTTCACAAGCATGACAGTTGGTTGGGACAGTATCTATCACACTTTGTTTTATACATTAATTATATACATCAACGGGACATTCAAGGACTGGAGACAGACAGAAATAAGCTGCTTGTAAACATGTGATCCATTACAACCACATCAGGTATTTTACAGGTTATTTATTGTAGTTGCTCATTAAATTGGCTTGATTGTGTCGCTATGTAGCTATCATGTACTGCATAGTGTAGTGTATTGCAGCACCAAGTGTGACATAACATAAATACTTATACATTTCCCACAATATGATAAATACTTATACATTTCGCACAATATGATAAATACTTATACATTTCCCACAATATGATAAATACTTATACATTTCCCACAATATGATAAATACTTATACATTTCCCACAATATGATAAATACTTATACATTTGACAAATACTCTACTGTGACGTTCTGTTCTGTCAATACCAATTGCACATTTTTCTCAAATAACACATTCATTTGGTTGCCTGGCAACTCTGCAGTGATTGTGGTTTCAACACCACATTCCTGCATAAATTCCTGACCAGTATTTCCATAGATTTCTTTATTGTGGGCACTATAGAGTGATCAATAGAGATCGACAGCCAGATATATTAACCCTTTGCCTGCTGTGTAAATAAAATCACATTTGCAAACAACATAGATCCAAATCAGCCGCAGCATAACGCCGCGTCTGATCAGGATCTATGTTGTTTGCTATGCAGTCTTTTATCTCCACTATTCGCATAGCAAACAGCCTGATCAGACGGCACATTCTGCATCGTCTGATCTGGCTCTATGACGTTTGCAAAAGTAATTTTATCTGCCGCTAGCATGCAAAGAGTTAAACACTGTCGTACATTGTTAGAATACAGAACCAGCGACACATTATTTGTTCTAGTAGACAGCAGAAATTCACAGCTCACTAGCATACTAAATAATGCACAATGTTCCTTTTATTCTCATCCTCAATACACACACGATTGCTAGAAACGTTGCGAGGTGATTTTGTCTTTGCTTATTACAGCTGTTTAGCTATAAAGCACTAGACATTGCATTGTTCCGTGATTACAGTGTCTGGGCTTACTAAAAACTTCTTTCTATTATGTTAGTTTAGAATGTCATTAAGACCCTATAGCTACATTTTTCTTAGTTTGGAAACATGCCAACTTTGTTCATACAAACTGAAAAAGTAATTTATTTTCTATATGTACATCTTTAAAGATCTGTATGTATATATATGTATAGTGGCGTTATACATTTATCTTCTGCACATGAAAACATATAGACTACAGTCAAACCTGTCTTAAACAGCCAACCACGAGAATCACAGAAAGTGGCTGCTTAGCACAGGTGGTCAGCCAGAACTACGACAATGGTGTCCTTTGGGCAAGACATGTAAATCCACATTACATTCTCTGTGTCATACAACCGATAATCGAGGAACCGATTGCCATTCACTAATAAATCTACATTAGTTTATACAAATTTAGCTTAGCTCGATTGCGAAAGAAGTTCTTACAACTAATACGAATCACTCTCGAGACCTCATTCCTGATGGAATCCATTGCCACGAGGGAGAGAGAAGAGGCAATGTGGAATTTAAATGCCTTGCCTAGGGGTACAATCGTAATGGCTCCAGAGGGGTTCAAACTTCAGGCCTTTTGCACCTGAAGCCAATGCACTACCACTGCGCTATCATAGCTTGACAATGGATTCCATCAGAAATGAGGTGTCGAGAGCGATTAGTCAATGGTTGTAAGAACTTGTTCTCAATCCAGCTAACAGAAACATTAACATCAGTGCACTTCATAATCATGCATTCAAAAATGTTCATATAATTCATGCAGATAAAATATGACGTGAATGCTAGTGAACATGAGTACAGCTTTTCAAAACATTATTTATAGATCAATAATGCACAAGTTGTCTCTCTTTCCAATGACTAGACACTTGAGGCAGAATGCATAAAATTCAAGGTGTGCATCTATGATTTTCAACCTATTGTGTGTTCTGGTGGATTTAGTGTGGGCTTAGTGCGTTCTGGAGCAATTTACACAGTGTGTTGCATTTAATGAATGTTCTGGTGCATTTAGTGTGGGCTTAGTGCGTTCTGGAGCAATTTACACAGTGTGTTGCATTTAATGAATGTTCTGGTGCATTTAGTGTGGGCTTAGTGCGTTCTGGAGCAATTTACACAGTGTGCTGCATTTAATGAATGTTCTGGTGCATTTAGTGTGGGCTTAGTGCGTTCTGGAGCAATTTACACAGTGTGCTGCATTTAATGAATGTTCTGGTGCATTTAGTGTGGGCTTAGTGCGTTCTGGAGCAATTTACACAGTGTGCTGCATTTAATGAATGTTCTGGTGCATTTAGTGTGGGCTTAGTGCGTTCTGGAGCAATTTACAGTGTGTTGCATTTAATGAATGTTCTGGTGCATTTAGTGTGGGCTTAGTGCTTTCTGGAGCAATTTACACAGTGTGCTGCATTTAATGAATGTTCTGGTGCATTTAGCCGTGCAAGGACACCACGATTATAGTTCTGACAGGTCTCGAACCTGTAAGCCTCGGTGACAAGGCGGACACGTATCAATTACAACACAAAGGTTCCACATATATACATACCATTATCTCCACACTTTTGCACCTGTGCATAATTATTTTGGACTATTCTGAATTCCTACCTTATTTGTTGTGTATCCATCCCAAACTATAAGTTTACCATCTTGGGAAGCTGAGACTAAGTTTCTGAAACATAGTAATTAGACATATGTTTAACACAAAACTGAACACGAACTGGCTTATTGGTGTTGTTGGTCAAGTTTATAGAACAGAACATAAGTTTATTTGGGGTTTAAAGTCGCACACAAACAACTTGGGCAACATGGCGACTCTCCAGCTATTATTGGTGGAGAAAGACCCAACAGTATTGCAGACATGGACAGGCACCTGGTTAGAACCACCGACCTTCCGCAAGCCAGCTGGATAGCTTCCTCACATGAAAGAATTCGACACCTACAATGAGATTTGAACCTACAGCTGTGATGGGAAAGTGATTTGAAGATTGAACCACCACTTTCTGGGCTGCTGACAGCCAAACATTCCACACAAAAATATTTTCTATGCCACAGTTCTCCCTTTTCTTGTTTTAGCCAGGATTGTAGTAACAAATGTGTTCAGAACATAGCAAGTGTGTTCAGACTCAATAACGTTAGTTGGAACAGAGTTGGATCAAAGTCCAGAAGTACGAGTATTTGGTAAAGTCTTTTGAAGTGTGGGCGAAAATGGAGCAGGAACAGAATTTGGACTTGAAACTAATCTTGGAACTGTCACCGAGATTAGGATAGAGAATGCAATTGAATACCGAGTTTGGTGTAGAGACAAAGTTCCGAGACGAGCCTGAGTTGAGAATAGCGATCAACCTTGAAATACAGATCTATGTATAAAACCCGAGTTTGTACCAGTGACTGCGCTTGGAGCAGAGAATGTATCTGGAGAAAGACTCTGGAGCAGAGAATGTATCTGGAGAAAGACTCTGGAGCAGAGAATGTATCTGGAGAAAGACTCTGGAGCAGAGAATGTATCTGGAGAAAGACTCTGGAGCAGAGAATGTATCTGGAGCAGAGAATGTATCTGGAGCAGAGAATGTATCTGGAGCAGAGAATGTATCTGGAGCAGAGAATGTATAGCAGAGAATGTATCTGGAGCAGAGAATGTATCTGAAGCAGATCTATCTGGAGCAGAGAATGTATCTGAAGCAGAGAATGTATCTGGAGAAAGACTCTGAAGCAGAGAATGTATCTGGAGCAGAGAATGTATCTGAAGCAGAGAATGTATCTGGAGCAGAGAATGTATCTGGAGCAGAGAATGTTATGTTATGTTATATTTCGGGTTTTACACCTGCATCAGCACCATTTTGGGCTATATCGCCGGCGGGCAGTTTACCTAACAACACCTTTCCTGGGCAGGCTCCAGCGGTTAACGAGTACTTGGGTGCACCAACCTCCGTAAGAAACTGCCAACTTTTTCATATAAATGAGACACGGTCTGAGCGGGGCTCGAACCCGTGACCATCAGTGATGATAGGTTACAGTGGTATACAAGTCAGCGACCTTAACCACTCGACCACGGAGGCGGACGGAGCAGAGAATGTATCTGAAGCAGAAAATGTATCTGGAGCAGAGAATGTATCTGAAGCAGAGAATGTATCTGGAGAAAGACTCTGAAGCAGAGAATGTATCTGGAGCAGAGAATGTATCTGAAGCAGAGAATGTATCTGGAGCAGAGTCTGAAGTTTGGAGCAGAATACTAGATAAACAGAATTAAAATATGAAATATCACTTACTTGCTAAGGCTGTACGGATTCCACCACCATTTCTGTATATTAGAATTACAAAAGTTAAATATATAGCAACAATATTTGTTTTTGGTCATTATTCTTACAATAAATAACAACGCTGTTTGCACAGCTATATATACTGAATTACATACCTAGAATCGGATGCCCAATGCATCGCATATATTTTAGCCAGATGGCCCCGGAGTGTACGCCGGGTGCGCATCTGTATTCGACTAAGTGGTTCAACATTTGCTGTGGCTTGTACTAAACTAGTGTCTGCTGCCGCTTTTCTAGCTTCCTGCAAACAGAAGAAAACTCGGTAAATAATGATTTACCACAATAATACAAATCACAAACTCTTAATTAAACACAAACAGAAGAAAACACGGTAACTAATGAATCTTTTCCCTCATCTGAAAATAGGGAGATATACAAACAGGTTAGGGAGATCATTTCTCACTCAACAAAAGAAGGGGGCTGGTGTGTCAGGTTAGGGAGACAATTTTTCCATAGCCATAAAATAGGGAGATGTGGCAGGTCACAGATATAATATCTCCCTCCGTCAAACATAGGTAGGAGATATGGCAGGCTATGTATACAGTATACCATTTTTTCTCAGCTGAAATTAAGGAGGAATAGCAGGTTAAGCAGACCCAGGGTTCATTCTAGGTCAGAATATTTGGGAGAAATGAAGAGCACGCAATCACGTTCGTAAATGGTGTTATTTAATAAATTTCAATAAAATATGGTTAAAATGCCACAGTATGACCATTAAATACAACATTTGAATAGAAGAAGTGCTTTATGGCCAGTGTAACTTACTGGACAAAAATGTGTATGAACATATATATATATAAAAATTCCGGGTCCCTAGGGCGACTATTTCGCCCACATCGCCCTCTAGAATGATCCTCGAGACCTGATAACCCAATTCCAATAGTCGGAAACAGCAGCATTAACACAACTGGTAATACTTTCCCCAAACAAACCCTGATTACAATATGTCCATCTTTAGAAGAAAGAATGGATGGGAAATCTGTCATTTTGTCCATCTTTAGAAGAAAGAATGGATGGGAAATCTGTCATTTTGATACCTGATTAGAACACTATTAGCATCCCCAAGATCTGGGAGATATGATGCACAATGCCCATATATGGTAAAATTAAACTTGAAACAATTTACATCTCAGAATAGCCATAAAATTAAGCTTCAGTAGCTGGAGATTTTTCAAACGAATGCTTAATTGACGGATAATTGATTTGCCTGGAGTGAGAGTATTCTGTAACAGCTTGTATTCCCATCAATATTATCCCAGATACTCTCGATATAATATACAGGCTACTTTACATGTATGGATCTATTACCGTATTTAGCTGTGTATAGTGCGCTACCGTGTATAGTGCGCACCCACGATCTGGCACGAAAATCGGCGGAAAAACTGAGTTCCTATGTATACTGCGCACGTGAAAAACGCAATTTTCCAAGTCAAAATTAAACATTTATCAATATTCGCTAAATATTGTGCTCCGTGATTTTTACAACTTATATTAATCACTCGAGATACCTCATCGAAAAACGGTAACGCACCCATAATTTCATGAAAAAAGAGAATGTTTACTGCTTGTCTGATGACAGCTTCGATGACATGGCATTAAATTGACAAGTTGAGTGATAATTAATTTCTCAAACTTAACACCTGCTCAAACATCTCAGCAGATGCTCAAACTTCTCAACACGTGTAGCCTACCTAATTAACTGGGACCCATTGTGAAAGGTTTGTCGAAATTAATTATCGCTACAAACAATTGAAATACTGCACCCAAAAAAAAGTGTGTCGCTTTATGCGGCGAAGTACGCGAAAAGTACGGGAAATATTACATACGATAAAACCACGTGATGTTATCAAATCGCCATTTTAACTTTCAATTAAATTCTTCAAAGTTTGCCAAAATAAACGCAATATATGCTAATTTTATGGTCTTATTCATTTCATTTATTTATATAGACTATCGGCAACTGGTTTTAATAGCTAGTTTATAACGTTTGTCGAATGTAACACATTATAGAATGACTGCGGGGCCGTTCGGGTCGAATTTCATGAAATATTGGTCAATTTTGGTCCGGAAAAAAATGTCCTGATGTCTGTACTGGTGTATAATGCGCAGTAGATAAAATGGATGAGGATTTCAGTAAGAAATGTGCGCACTATACACAGCTAAATACGGTATATACTTTAGCTTTTACATTATAAGTCCCACAGACAACTAGGGTTTTATTCATACACAGTCAAACCTGTCCATCTCCATTAAGCAGTCAACCTGTGTTAAGCAGCCAGTATCCAGATTTCTAAAATGTTGTTTTATTATACATTTGACATACATAAGCAGCCACCTGTGCTAAACAGCCACTTAATGTGATTCCATTGGCTTACTGCTTAACACAGGTTTGACTACATGTAACAACTTTATTAATGTGTAATATTTTTGTTTGTGTCGCTAATGAAACAAAACCTTCATGGAGAGATCCCATGTGACCATGTGGATAAAGACTTTCATGGAAGACTATCCCATGTGACCTTGTGGATAAAGACTTTCATGGAGGACTATCCCATGTGACCTTGTGGATAAAGACTTTCATGGAGGAAGACCCAGGTGCCCCTTATGTAGGAAGACCCAGATGCACATTTGGGTATAAGTCAACAGGATAGCTTAATGACTAACCCAACCCAGGCAGAGTGCTTAACCTCCTATAGGATAGACTTATGTTTAAAGTCACACAAAACAGCTTAGGTCGGTTGTTGGTGGAAGAAGAACCCAGGTGTCCCTCCGTGTAGCATTGCAGGCAGGCAGTCTGGCACATGGGTAGAACACCACCCAATGAGATTCGTACCAACAGCAGTTGAGTGGTGATTGACAGATTTTCTATCATATGATTACAATGATTTTAACCGCCGATAGGGCCAGCTTGTGCAACATTTATTTTCTATTATATTGTAACGCGACGTCTTCAGTGAGCATGTTTATCATGTTGTAAGATCGTGTAGCTTGCTCGAGGTTTTCAGGATGATTGTGATCTGCTACAGCTTGCTATTATTATATTGGCTTGTAAGAGTATGGCAGTCAGTATGTAACCATGGTGATATTGATTCAGACTCGCCACACTGAGTTCGCAGATAACACAGAAAACTCTTTGTCATGCTAGGAAGTATTTATTTTCATTTTGTAATTAAATTGATTGGCTTATTTCATTTTTTCTCACAATGAGGATAGGATGTAGGAAGATTATTTATGAACACAATAATGTTCACATAGTTACATAAAAAGATTATTTAGTTACATAGAAAGATTATTTTCGAGAAAAAAAACTCACTAAAAGACAACCACACCTTTGTACAAATGTAACTTGATGAATAGTTGTTAGAACATGTTGTAATTAGGGTTTCTAAAACGGACAAAACCAAATCAGTCAGGGCCAAAATCTACCACCACTACCCCACCTCCATCTCTTTCCTATATATTTGTGCTTACTCCCCCCTCCCAACCCACCATAAACAGTAAATGCCATGCTCCCTCCCAACCCACCATAAACAGTAAATGCCATGCCCCCTCCCAACCCACCATAAACAGTAAATGCCATGCTCCCTCCCAACCCACCATAAACAGTAAATGCCATGCCCCCTCCCAACCCACCATAAACAGTAAATGCCATGCCCCCCTCCCACCCACCATAAACAGTAAATGCCATGCCCCCTCCCAACCCACCATAAACAGTAAATGCCATGCCCCCTCCCAACCCACCATAAACAGTAAATGCCATGCCCCCTCCCAACCCACCATAAACAGTAAATGCCATGCCCCCTCCCAACCCCCATAAACAGTAAATGCATGCTCCCTCCCTCCCACCCACAATAAACAGTAAATGCCATGCTCCCTCCCAACCCACCATAAACAGTAAATGCCATGCCCCCTCCCAACCCACCATAAACAGTAAATGCCATGCTCCCTCCCAACCCACCATAAACAGTAAATGCCATGCTCCCTCCCTCCCCACCCACAATAAACAGTAAATGCCATGCTCCCTCCCAACCCACCATAAACAGTAAATGCCATGCTCCCTCCCTCCCCACCCACAATAAACAGTAAATGCTATGCCGCCTGCCCACCATAAACAGTAAATGCTATGCCCCCTACCTCCCCACCCACCATAAACAGTAAATGCTATGCCCACCCCCCCCACCCACCATAAACAGTAAATGCCATGCCCCCTCCCAACCCACCATAAACAGTAAATGCCATGCTCCCTCCCCCACCCACAGTAAATGCCATGCTCCCTCCAACCCACCATAAACAGTAAATGCCATGCTCCCTCCCTCCCCACCCACAATAAACAGTAAATGCTATGCCGCCTCCCGGCCCACCATAAACAGTAAATGCTATGCCCCCTACCTCCCCACCCACCATAAACAGTAAATGCTATGCCCCCTCCCACCCACCATAAACAGTAAATGCTATGCCGCCTCCCCACCCACCATAAACAGTAAATGCTATGCACCCTCCCCACCCACCATAAACAGTAAATACCATGCCCCATCCCTCCCCACCCACCATAAACAGTAAATGCCATGCCCCATCCCTCCCCACCCACCATAAACAGTAAATGCCATGCCCCATCCCTCCCCACCCACCATAAACAGTAAATGCTATGCACCCTCCCCACCCACCATAAACAGTAAATGCCATGCCCCATCCCTCCCCACCCACCATAAACAGTAAATGCTATGCACCCTCCCCACCCACCATAAACAGTAAATGCCATGCCCCATCCCTCCCCACCCACCATAAACAGTAAATGCTATGCACCCTCCCCACCCACCATAAACAGTAAATGCTATGCACCCTCCCCACCCACCATAAACAGTAAATGCTATGCACCCTCCCCACCCACCATAAACAGTAAATGCCATGCCCCATCCCTCCCCACCCACCATAAACAGTAAATGCTATGCCGCCTCCCCACCCACCATAAACAGTAAATGCTATGCTCCCTCCTCACCCACCATAAACAGTAAATGCTATGCTCCCTCCTCACCCACCATAAACAGTAAATGCTATGCCCCCTCCCTCCCCACCCACCATAAACAGTAAATGCTATGCTCCCTTCCCACCCACAATAAACAGTAAATGCTATGCCGCCTCCCCACCCACCATAAACAGTAAATGCTATGCCGCCTCCCCACCACCATAAACAGTAAATGCTATGCCCCCTCCCCACCCACCATAAACAGTAAATGCTATGCCGCCTCCCCACCCACCATAAACAGTAAATGCTATGCTCCCTTCCCACCCACAATAAACAGTAAATGCTATGCCCCCTCTGCACCCACCATAAACAGTAAATGCTATGCCGCCTCCCCACCCACAATAAACAGTAAATGCTATGCCCCCTCCCCACCCACCATAAACAGTAAATATATAGATGAATGGGAGATTGTAGTACAACTTACCCTAATTTGGTTCTTGAGTTGTTCTGTTTCCTGTCGCAGAGCATCTAACTCGGAAGTCATCTTGACAGCCTAAAACAAGGGGGGAAACTCCTGAAAATAGAAATAAACACTAGGTAAGACAAGGGAGAAAACTCCTGTGTAATTACCAAATAGGTAATACAATGGACAAAAATACTGGAGAGCACTCCTAGGTAACAGAGGAATCACCTGGTAAAATAAGATAGAAAACTGCTAAACAGAGTAACAAAGGGGAAACAATGGAGAAGATTCCTGTGAATACAAAGGGGAAACAATGGAGAAGATTCCTGTGAATAGATATACATGTACACAGGGCAAAGCAAGGGTAAAAAAACTCCTGTCTGACCCTAATAAAATTAACAGTCTTTCAGATGGGACTTTAAACTGAGGTCTTGTGTCGGTGCTTTACACCATGCACGTAAAAGAACCAGGAGACTCTGGAATGGGTCTCTGTATGTCTCATTGCACTATCCTCCAAAATCTAAAATGACTAATCTCTTCTGGAGGCGTCGCTCATATGGGCAACCGGTAGCGACGATAAATAAACGTAAAACACACACACACACGGCAAAACAAGGGAGAAAACTCCTCTGTGAATAGAGATACACATTAAACCAAAGGAGCAAACTCATGTGAGTACATGACTTTTGTACACTGGGCAAAAACAAGGGAGCAAACTCCTGTGAATAGATATACACAGGGCAAAACAAGGGAGAAAACTCCTGCGAATAGAGATACACATCAAACGAAGGGAGAAAACTCCTGTGTGAGTTACAAAAGGCAAACACGGGAACGCACCCACCCATCTTGTTCCACAGTTACATTGTCCAATAGCTTCAGTAGTACATAAACACTTTTCATAGAAAAAAACCAAATGTTTAATTGCAGTGGTGGCAGTTGTTGATCATGTTCAAGGATTGAGCTACAGAGACTAAATCTCCTCTGGTTGCCCTCCAGAGAGCATAGACAACAGTTCACACAGGTCTGCAAGCAGATACAGAAGAGTGATACAAACATATAAAACCAATCACAGCTTGTTTCATTGATCCTGAAGCACCTTGTTTACAAATAGGACATCAATAATGTGGAGGTATTGACCTCTCATTATATTTACTGATGTCTTTGTTTAAGTACATTCGTTGACCAAAACCGTAGGAGGCAGTATTTGGTACTTCATTATGTATGAATGTAAAATCTTTAAAATAGCAGATAATATAGCATACAAAACACCGAATATTGATAGTGGTTCCAAATTTACACTAGTTTAGTTTTTATTATTAAATTTAACAAGTTTTATACAAATTTATTTTAGTTCAATTGCGAAACAAGTTATTTCAATTTATATTAATCACTCTCAAGACCTCATTCCTGATGGGATCCATCGCCACGAGGGAGAGAGAAGAGGCAATATGGAATTTAAATGCCTTGCCTAAGCGCACTATCGTAATGACTCTAACTCCGGACCTTTCACACCGGAAGCCTACGCGCTTCAAACCTGCGAACAAGTTTTTTATCAGCAGTATTCATGAAAAACGGAAGTTACTGTCTTCAAGAATCAAAACAATAGACGAAGTGATGTTGCCATGTAGAATAGACGAAGTGATGTTGCCATGTAGAATAGACAAAGTGATGTTGCCATGTAGAATAGACGAAGTGATGTTGCCATGTAGAGCGTGCAGTTTTCCTGCTCTAACATTGAATGTCCGTCATACGGTGTCGCAGGAATGGTGTATACGTATATATGTACATGTATGCTAGTAAACCCGATACCACAGCTCCATCACCTCACTGGCTATTATTAAATGAAATTGATGAGCAGCATGACAAACATTGTCTGGCTATGCTTCTCCCTGGGAACTATCCGTATAAATCCCCATATTTCCAATGGTTGAACGGAGAGACAACCGATGTGTATCAATACAGGGTTCATTCTAGGTCAGAGTTTTTGGGAGAAGTGAGAAAGCGCGCTATCGCGTCCTTAAAATAGTGTTATTTAATCAATTTCAACAAAATACGGTTAAAATGCACAGTATGACCATTAAATAGAAGGAGTGCTTTATAATGGGCCAATGTACCTTACTGGATACAATTTTGTATGAAAATTGTAAAAATAAAAAATAAGGGAAAAGTGGATACCCCAGAGGGCGAAGTGAGTGTCCCCGGGGCGACTATTTCGCCCACATCGACTTTAGAATATCCCTGCGATCCCTGCAACAGTTTTGTATTACCATGACTACTCCCACAGATCAAGCTTGCATCTATATGCTGATACACCATGTGTCTGTCATAGTAATAGTATAGTGTTGCAGATAATTCCTTTCCTTAACCCTTTTCCAGCTAATCATGAATAAAGTCACTTTTGCAAACAGCATAGAGAGCCAGATCAGACGGAACAGTGCTCTTCAGAAAGTGGAGCGGAAACACATGACAGAATAGCAAACAGCATAGAGAGCCAGATCAGACGGAACAGTGCTCTTCAGAAAGTGGAGCGGAAACACATGACAGAATAGCAAACAGTATAGAGAGCCAGATCAGACGGAACAGTGTTCTTCAGAAAGTGGAGCTGAAACACATGACAGAATAGCAAACAGCATACATGTAGATCATGAGCAGACATGGCATAAGATCTGGATTCTCCTGTCTATTGTATATCAATCAATTGATAGGGAGAAGAACTATAATTATAAGTTTTCTTTCATTCTAATCCCTTTCAGTCTAAAATTTAAATTAAATTATATGTAAAATGTTCATTTCTTGATTACACGTACAAATACTGAAATAAATACATGTTTAAACTACGATCTGGATCTATCGTGTCTGCACATTCCCTTAAATTTAATCATTAGGATAATGGTTGAAGTGTTTATTATTTTCTTGTCTAATTGCAGTTTTTAGGCTTTAGGCCTGTCATGGTCAGCTATTGCATCAGTGTTTTAGGCCTGTCACGGTCAGCTATTGCATCACAGTGTTTTAGTCATCTGCTCATTTCATGTACATGACTGTAATAACATATTTTTGTTTTCTTTGCAAATAATGCTCAATTGTTATTTTTATATAAGCCTTTCAACACCACAGACCTCTAAATAGGCTTACAAAAAGTGTAGATCCAGAAGAGCCGGCCCATGACGATCATCAGGATCTGCACTTTTTGCCAGTAATATTACTACTTATAGACAAAATTACCCATCTTCATATAGTTCACATACATTACACCCCCCCTCTCCCCATCAGAGTCTACATACATTACACCCCCCATTCTCTCCATCAGAGTCTACATACATTACACCCCCCATCAGAGTCTACATACATTACACCCCCCATTCTCTCCATCAGAGTCTACATACATTACACCCCCATTCTCTCCATCAGAGTCTACATACATTACACCCCCTCTCTCCATCAGAGTCTACATACATCACACCCCCCCTCTCTCCATCAGAGTCTACATACATTACACCCCCCTCTCTCCATCAGAGTCTACATACATTACACCCCCCTCTCTCCATCAGAGTCCACATACATTACACACCCCTCTCTCCATCAGAGTATACATACATTACACCCCCCTCTCCCCATCAGAGTCCACATACATTACACCCCCTCTCTCCATCAGAGTCTACATACATTACACCCCCATTCTCTCCATCAGAGTCTACATACATTACACCCCCCTCTCTCCATCAGAGTCCACATACATTACACACCCCTCTCTACATCATAGTCTACATACATTACACCCCCCTCTCTCCACCAGAGTCTACATACATTACACACCCCTCTCTACATCATAGGCTACATACATTACACCCCCCATCCTCTCCATCAGTTATCACCGCACTGTTAGCATTCAGTGACTTCAGTCTGGTTTTTTCCACAAGAAGCACTTATTTGATCAGAAGTCCATTAAGGCCAATCTTGTCGGCAGAAGTATCGATATGAACAGACAGAATACAAATTGACAGGTTGATATTTTATATAGAGATTTGGTACATCTACATTGGTACGGTGGAGGAAGTCGGCAAACATCATTAAATATAGTAGCATTAGTAAACTGTAGTGAACAATGACAATCCATCTTCGTTATATATTATATTTATATTTCGGGTTTTCGGCAGTTTACGTAACAACACCTTTCCTGGGCAGTTATTATGTTATATTTCGGGTTTTACGCCTGCATCAGCACCATTAACATGCTTCCACGAACCAACATCATACTTCCAGGAACAACTCACAGATTTCCACGAACCATTCTCAGACTTCCAGAATCCACGCACTGACTTGCAGGAACCATTCCCAGACTACCTGAAACCACTCATAGACGTTCCAGGAAACACTTCCAGGAACGATTCACAAGCTTCAACGAACCAACAGCTTACTTCCAGAAACCACTCGTAGACGTTCCAGGAAACACTTCCAGGAACGATTCACAAGTTTCCATGAACTAACAGCATATTTCCAGAAACCACTCGCAGACGTTCAGGAACGATTCATATGTTTCCATGAATAAACAACATACACATACCAGTTCCAGACAGGTACCCATGTAGAACCACCAACATTCCACATCCAGACATTCACCCATGTAGAACCACCAACATTCCACATACCAGTTCCAGACATTCACCCATGTAGAACCACCAACGTGGTCGAGTGGTTATGGTCGCTGACTTGTATACCACTGTAACCTATCATCACTGATGGTCACTGGTTCGAGCCCCGCTCAGACCGTGTCTCATTTATATGAAAAAGTTGGCAGTTTCTTACGGAGGTTGGTGCACCCAAGTACTGGTTAACTGCTGGAGCCTGCCCAGGAAAGGTGTTGTTAGGTAAACTGCCCGCCATTAACGTCCATGTAACTACAACCATAGAGTCCATGTAACTACAACCATAGAGTCCATGTAACTACAACCATAGAGTCCATGTAACTACAACCATAGAGTCCATGTAACTACAACTATAGAGTCCATGTAACTACAACCATAGAGTCCATGTAACTACAACCATAGAGTCCATGTAACTACAACCATAGAGTCCATGTAACTACAACCATAGAGTCCATGTAACTACAACTATAGAGTCCATGTAACTACAACCATAGAGTCCATGTAACTACAACCATAGAAAGCAGATATGCACTCCCAGCAGCAGTAAAATTATCAAACTTTTTATTTAATTTCACAATGTTGATTTGATAAATCATGATAAAATTTTATAAGCTAAAATGCTGAACGGTCTACTAAAATATTGTATATAAACTTATAGACCAACTTAAAATGAACATTCTACTGAAATATCCTCAGTTTTTATGTATAGCAAACAGAGTAGGATGCTGTTGCTGTTTATCATACTACTGTACATTCTTTGTTGGCGTGAGTTTCACTTTTGTAACACATCGCAAATGAACATTTTTCGCAAAATTAAGACTTCACTAAATTCAACCGATTGTCGTCTATATATTCCATGAATGCAATTTTAGGTGTCACAGACAAGAATTTGCAATTATACGAACAAATCAAACACTGGAAAAGCTTGCAAAAAAAGCTCATGCAAAAGATTCAGTAAATTACAGTAATATAGAAAGTTTACCTGCTTGCTTGAACTTGACAAGTAGCCAACTACCTGGTGGTGAAACCAACAATCAGGAAAAAACAGAAAACTAAATATAGATTGGAAGCAAGGAGGTAAACAAGACAGATATTCTGTGATAAACCAGTGTCTAGACCATGCAATATGCTATGTGAAGCCCTGTAATATGCTATGTGAAAACCAGTTTCAAAATCCAAAGAATGAGTGTCAAATTGCTGGCTGTTCTATTACACCCATAATGCTAATGTTATTTGTTGGCTTTTCTATTACCTCCCTAATGCTATGTGTGTTTACGTTTATTTATCGTCGCTACCGGTTGCCCATATGAGCGACGCCTCCTGAAGAGATCAGTCATTTTAGATTGTTGAGAGGATAGTGCAATGATACAGACAGAGACCCATTCCAGAGTATCCTCTGGTTCTTTTACGTGCATGGTGTAAAGCATCGACACGAGACCTTGGTTTAACGTCCCATCTGAAAGACTCAATTTTATTAGGGTCAGACGGGGGATCGAACCTGTGATCCCTAGATTAACTGTCCAACGTGTTAACCACTGGACTATAGATCCGTCTGTTCCCTAATGCTAATGTTATGTGTTGGCTTTTCTATTACCTTCCTAATGCTAATGTTTTATGTTGGCTGTTCTATTACCTCCCTAATGCTAATGTTATTTGTTGGCTTTTCTATTACCTCCCTAATGTTAATGTTATTTATTGGCTGTTCTATTACACCTCTAATGCTAATGTTATTTGTTGGCTTTTCTATTACCTTCCTAATGTTATTTGTTGGCTTTTCTATTACCTCCCTAATGTTAATGTTATTTATTGGCTGTTCTATTACACCTCTAATGCTAATGTTATTTGTTGGCTGTTCTATTACACCTCTAATGCTAATGTTATTTGTTGGCTTTTCTATGTTTATTGGTCCTTTTAGTTGGGATCCATTAATATGGATGCATATTTAACCGGTTGCCTGATGAGTACATAAAATCACTTTTGCAAACAACATAGATCCAAACGAGCCACAGCGTAGCGCCGAATCTGATCAGGATCTATGTTGCTTGCGATCAGCCCAGTGTTTATCTCCACTATCGGAATAGCAAGCAGCATAGAGCCTGATCAGATGTCACCTAATGCTACTGGCCAATGCAGATTTTAGGGATCACGATAGTGGCTATTTCAGAATTAATGTATCACGGTACCGGTATGTTTTATATATGGGCCTGGGGAGGGCTCAGACTGACTGTATGTGAAGCTAGCCAACAGCAGACACAGTAGAAAGTGTGCATTGTCAGCTACCAGAGCATTTGCAAACGCTACACTTATTTAGCTAGGTGCATTGATGATGCACAAAACATGGTCGATATTCCAGATGCAGTTGTTGCATAAGCAATGATGCACATGCAAAACCTGCTCTAATTGACAGCTTCCATACAAGTACTTGATATTGGAAAAACTACATAGAGAATTTTAGGTTACTATCTTATAAATTTATTTACCCCACCTTCATGCGAAATAACGTAAAAAAACGGCCTGCCTAATAAATTTTGCTTTATTAGTCAGTGCCTAATAAAGCTTTCGTGACGTCATAGGGCTAACCGTGGATATAAATAAAAATATCAATGCGCAACATATTACCAAGTGCGTAGCGAGTTTGTAAGCTGTCATGGCTAGTTTGTTTGTTTTTGTGCACACTCAGAATGTAGGATAAATACAGAGCCTTGCCGTGTATTGTTTCTCCGACTTAGGTGAGTAAGAGAAAATATAATGTACGGCAAGGTTCTGCTCATATATAAGACAGTATTTATCCTATCTTCTGATAACAGGGATCGCAGGTTCGATCCCCCGTCTGACCCTAATAACATTAGATTGGACATTAACACATGTCGGTGCTGTACACCGTGCATGTAAAAGAACCAGAGGAGACTCTGGAATGTATTATTGCACTATCCTCCAAAAATCTAAAATGACTAATCTCTTCAGGAGGCGTCGCTCTCATATGGGTAACCGGTAGCGACGTAAAACACTGTTCTGATAAGAGGAAAGATTACTGAATATTCATGAATTAAAGTTTATCATATCATCTGTGAACAGGAAGCCACATCACTTATGATGTCACACAAGATTGATTAGGCACTGTCAAATCAAGCAAAGTTTATTAGGCCATTTTTGACCATTATTGCACAAGGATAAATAAGTGAAAGTAGCATGTCCAGGTCTCTGTATCATCCAGCAATACACAAGTCGTGCAAACCATGTACTATTACACTTACATGTACGGATATCTTCCATGCAAACTACTTGAAGTAGCATGTTCATTTTCTCTTTTCAATCAACGTAACATGCGTTAAATTTCTAATCGTCCAATTAGTGTCCATTCTGTAATTCGTTACCAAGCATGAATGAATTATATCAAATTGTTGCTAACAAGCAACTGATGTTCAATGTCTCTCACAAAATCAAAGGGAATTAAGTACTATTATCCACATCTAGTGACACAGCACATTTCCCTAGCAACCTTTATAGCAACAAACTCCGTACAGTTTTGTCACTACCCTTTCTAGTAACCAATCTCCGTACAGTTTTGTCACTACCCTTTGTAGCAACCAATCTCTGTACAGTTTTGTCACTACCCTTTGTAGCAACCAATCTCCGTACAGTTTTGTCACTCCCCTTTGTAGCAACCAATCTCTGTACAGTTTTGTCACTACCCTTTGTAGCAACCTTTGTAGCAACCAACCTCCGTACAGTTTTGTCACTACCCTTTGTAGCAACCAATCTCCATACAGTTTTGTCACTACCCTTTCTAGCAACCTTTGTAACAACCAATCTCCGTACAGTTTTGTCATAACCCTTTCAATTCATCATTCTATAGGCCTAGCACGATTGCTCTGTTTTCTACATCTATATGCACACAGCCCAGGTTTTGTTATAATTCTATATATTGCTAAACTATTTACGACTTTAATTAAGTTAACAGGTGCTGTTATAATTTGAGCAGCAGCTAACTGTGTGCTCAGTTGGTTTTTACTTTGCAGAACCTGTCGACACGATTGTTTGGTCAAGTTTGGACAGATCTTGTGAACATTTCTGAATTTGTCTATGTGTAGTAGTAAATTTAAAGCCACATTATGTGTTTACTTAGAATGTGCTGCACACCAAGATATTGTAAGGATACGATGATATTAGACAGTGTGATTATTGTCTTATATTTTCATTTTTCAATAATAAATTATCACGGTAAAACGTAATATTTAGAAAATATGGCCACCCTTTTAAAAATAAAATCACCAATAACTATGTAAGTGGTGATTTTACTAAAGATTACACTAGGACAAATTTACATATGAATCATAGTATTATTTTTCCAACTAAAGAAGGAAAAACGCACAAAGAGACAAAGGTCATTGGATAAAGATTTTTTGAGTCTAGTGAATGGCTCATGCTAGAGGGTATAATGGAGAAGTTTTATTGACTTGGCCAATTGTCATATACATGTACAGTCAAACCTGTATTAAGCAGCCAGTTTCCAGATTCCCTATATGTTGTTTTATTATCTATTAAGCATCCACCTGTGCTAAGCAACAACTTTTCGTGATTCCCTTGGCTGGCTGCTTACGGCAGGTATGGGAGAAATGAGTCCACTCAGGGAGATTGTTTCTTCCAAATCCCCCTCTACTGCCTCTAAATCCCCCTCTACTGCCTCTAAACCCCCCTCTACTGCCTCTAAATCCCCCTCTACTGCCTCTAAATCCCCCTCTACTGCCTCTAAATCCCCCTCTACTGCCTCTATATCCCCTCTACTGCCTCTAAATCCCCCTCTACTGCTCCACACCTCTAAATCCCCCTCTACTGCCTCCAAATCTCCCTCTACTGCCTCTAAATCCCCTCTACTGCCTCTAAATCCCCCTCTACTGCTCCACACCTCTAAATCCCCTTCTACTGCCTCCAAATCCCCCTCTACTGCCTCTAAATCCCCTCTACTGCCTCTAAATCCCCTCTACTGCCTCTAAATCCCCCTCTACTGCCTCCAAATCCCCATCTACTGCTACACGCCTCTAAATCCCCCTACACTGCCTCTAGGCCTGATAAGCTTTACTTGTTGGATCAATGCTGAGTAGTCAGTCACTTATACACAAGTTAATCTCTACATCATGCATAATATCAGCAAGTTATCAAGAATGAAACAAGATCAATATTAAAACAGGAAATAGATGCTTCACTAGTGGTGGAGATACCAATAACCCTAGCAACTTGGATGCAATCCAACAAACCATAAACTTCCTCATAACTTAATTTGCAAAAACTATTTTCTTCTAACATCAGTAAAATTACAAAAGATTCAGGGTTAAACCTTCAAAACAATGAACCGGGCTCAAGAATGAACTTCAATATAATGAACTGGGCTCAAGAATGAACTTCAATATAATGAACTGGGCTCAAGAATGAACTTCAATATAATGAACTGGGCTCAAGAATGAACTTCAATATAATGAACTGGGCTCAAGCAAGATCTTCAAAATAATAGGGTACAGGGCTCAAGTTAAGATCTTCAAAATAATAGGGTACAGGGCTCAAGTTAAGATCTTCAAAATAATAGGGTACAGGGCTCAAGTTAAGATCTTCAAATAAGAAATGGGGCTCAAGCTAAACCTTGAAAATAAAGGGAAGAACATGACTTTGGGAGATGGTTGACTCTCTACATGAATAACTGCTCCCTGATCTCAGAACAAGATGTGGGGTTACTAAGGGCTACTAATCCAACTTGCCCCACAAGAGGTTCAATATATTACAATGTCCCTCTACATATTATTTATTCCTCTCCCTCAGCAAGGAACTTCAGGGAGATCAGTTTTTCAAATAGCCCTTTAATCACGGCCCTGCTACTACGGTAGTATTATGTTATTTGCTATTCTTATATAGATAAATCAATAATTATAAGACGAGAACGTGGATTAAAATTGATAGAATGCTGTGTAAAGGGGATTAAAATTGATAGAATGTTATGTAAAGGAAACAACGATAAAAACAGAGGAAAACACTTAAGAGGACCTATTTACTTTTAGGGAGTATTCTGGGGGCAGTAAACGACTGATATCTACAACTACAGTACAAAAAACGATTCTTGAACAATGAACATGCAGTTCAATCACACCCATTTTTGCACCAAAAGCCACACCCAAATCCTACAGACACAGTTAGCAGACTTTTCAATAAACTGTATGAATGTGCACTGCAGTTCCCTACAACTGGTGGAACCGATACACTGGCATACAATCAGCAACCATCACCCAGACAACATCCACTGCAAGTATATATTCTAATCTCATAGATGCTTACCTTACAACACTTGTGATCACAAATGCATCCAAAAGATGCCTCAAAAATGTTGATTTCTTCTTAATCACATGAATAAAACATTTGGCCCGGAGCCAATTCAAAATCCGACAATTTTCTCTATTTCTCACATTTTCCACTTATTTCTGGTCAACTCCAGTTTTCCGAATGAATTGATGAACATATAACGGTAATATTCCTATACAATCAGGAGCTCTGCACTGTAGAGGTAATAATCAAAATGTATCCCAGCCTGACAAAGCTAAAACATCATGTCTAGCACACACAAACTGCTGAAATAATTCCTATCAATATATCTACCAGTAAACTCTAAACTGGTGCTAAAATCCAAATACAGCTTCCAAGTCTTTCACAGCACTAGATATTTGGAGAGAAAAACTCACTTAAAAACAATCAGCAGCATCGAGCTAGTAACCGTTGAAAGAAAGAGCGAAATCACGAGATGAGAAAATGTCTGCCGGTATTGATTGCCTGCCCGGTGCCTGTGCCTCTACGACTGTGTAATCATTAACATATAGCTATTTATAGTTTATCAGGTTCACTGTATGGATTTTTCACTTGTTAGAAGCAGCAGAGAAAAACTAACTTTACAGTCAATCATCCCATTAATTCCTTTCTCCCAAAAGCACATTACATGCTTGTTTTAGTTTTACCAAGTGGCACTGGATATCACAAATCAATGTATTGTACCATCAATGTATAACCGTTTAGCTGGGTTTCATTTGGGGTTGAAAATCAGACATTTCACCTACAGCTTATAATAACCAGAACTACACCAAGTACAGTAAAACATCACATAAGCAGCCAATGAGGGGAAAGGCCATTTTTTTAGCTTTTTACTCGAGGTGACCTCCTGTTAATGGATCACCCAACTTGACTAAATCTTTATATCTATGTTGTATAGATGTGTGTTTGTGTTATAAATAGATATTTCACGGGTTCTTGTCATACATGTACATTGTAGTCCTCAATGATCTCACGTTTCCTCAGTAATGTATCCGGTATCTGGGGCCTACCGGTGCGAATCTCTTTTGCCAATTTCCTGGAGCTTTTACGAGAATCAAAGCCCAATATTACTTCTACCCGATCACTTTCCGTATTTTGTGAAGACATATGTGCATAACAACCAATATATTACAATTTTTTGATTTGTAATAACTAATAATTAACCCATTCAACACCAAGTAACTGACATGGACTGGTGCATTCAACCCCAAGTAACTGACATGGACTGGTGCATTCAACCCCAAGTAACTGACATGGACTGGTGCATTCAACCCCAAGTAACTGACATGGACTGGTGCATTCAACCCCAAGTAACTGACATGGACTGGTGCATTCAACCCCAAGTAACTGACATGGACTGGTGCTTTCAACCCCAAGTAACTGACATGGACTGGTGCTTTCAACCTCAAGTAACTGACATGGACTGGTGCATTCAACCCCAAGTAACTGACATGGACTGGTGCATTCAACCCCAAGTAACTGACATGGACTGGTGCATTCAACCCCAAGTAACTGACATGGACTGGTGCATTCAACCCCAAGTAACTGACATGGACTGGTGCATTCAACCCCAAGTAACTGACACGGAATGGTGCATTCAACCCCAAGTAACTGACATGGACTGGTGCATTCAACCCCAAGTAACTGACATGGACTGGTGCATTCAACCCCAAGTAACTGACATGGACTGGTGCATTCAACCCCAAGTAACTGACATGGACTGGTGCTTTCAACCCCAAGTAACTGACATGGACTGGTGCTTTCAACCTCAAGTAACTGACATGGACTGGTGCTTTCAACCTCAAGTAACTGACATGGACTGGTGCATTCAACACCAAGTAACTGACATGGACTGGTGCATTCAACACCAAGTAACTGACATGGACTGGTGCATTCAACACCAAGTAACTGACATGGAATGGGGCATTCAACACCAAGTAACTGACGTGGACTGGTGCATTCAACCTCCTCAAGTAACGGACATGGACTGGTGCATTCAACCTCCTCAAGTAACTGACATGGACTGGTGCATTCAACCCCAAGTAACTGACATGGACTGGTGCATTCAACACCAAGTAACTGACATGGACTGGTGCATTCAACCCCAAGTAACTGACATGGACTGGTGCATTCAACCCCAAGTAACTGACATGGAATGGTGCATTCAACCTCCTCAAGTAACTGACATGGACTGGTGCATTCAACCCTAAGTAACTGACATGGAATGGGGCATTCAACACCAAGTAACTGACATGGACTGGTGCATTCAACCCCAAGTAACTGACATGGACTGGTGCATTCAACCCCAAGTAACTGACATGGACTGGTGCATTCAACACCAAGTAACTGACATGGACTGGTGCGTTCAACACTAAGTAACTGACATGGACTGGTGCATTCAACACCAAGTAACTGACATGGACTGGTGCATTCAACACCAAGTAACTGACATGGACTGCAACACCAAGTAACTGACATGGAATGGTGCATTCAACACCAAGTAACTGACATGGACTGGTGCATTCAACCCCAAGTAACTGACATGGAATGGGGCATTCAACACCAAGTAACTGACATGGACTGGTGCATTCAACCTCCTCAAGTAACTGACATGGACTGGTGCATTCAACCCCAAGTATGACATGGAATGGGGCATTCAACACCAAGTAACTGACACGGACTGGTGCATTCAACACCAAGTAACTGACATGGACGGGTGCATTCAACCCCAAGTAACTGACATGGACTGGTGCATTCAACACCAAGTAACTGACATGGACTGGTGCTTTCAACACCAAGTAACTGACATGGACTGGTGCATTCAACACCAAGTAACTGACATGGACTGGTGCATTCAACACCAAGTAACTGACATGGACTGGTGCATTCAACACCAAGTAATTGACATGGACTGGTGCATTCAACACCAAGTAACTGACATGGACTGCAACACAAAGTAACTGACATGGTATGGTGCATTCAACACCAAGTAACTGACATGGTCTGGTGCATTCAACACCAAGTAACTGACATGGTCTGGTGCATTCAACACCAAGTAACTGACATGGTCTGGTGCATGATATTTTTAGACAATAAATTAATGAGAAAATAACATTTGGACAAGTGCATTTATCAAATTGGGTAGTTTTGTCTAAAATTAGTAATATTACTGGCAAAAAGTGTACATCCTGATGAGACGGCTCATCACTTTTGTTTTTTAACACAACACATTTGTCAAATACATGGCTTTAAATAATTATCTGTGAACTATGGCTCTTTAGTTGTCTCCAAGTTTTTCAAATTGGCTCCACAGCTTTTTTTCAAATGGCGACAGAAGTGGTGCAGACAAATATTCAGACAGACTCCCCCCCCCCCCCACCGAGTGTAGGTGGATTGATTCTGAAGATGAGTCTGTTAGTTTCATGTGCCTAGGTTAACAGAAAATATTTATATGCTTAATAAAGAACATTCATATTAAAAGAAGATAAAGCCAACTTGCTAAAAAAAGATTTAAACAACATTTTCTAAGTGTTTCTGTTAAATTATGCAGCAGAGTTATGGAACTTGATTCACCTTATAATTTGAGAAGAAACATTTATGTTAAGTTTCATTAACATACAATGAATGTTTGAGGAGAAAAGAGAAGTTGGTGAAAAACCGTAACAACATTTTGCAAGTGTAAAAAAGGGACATAATTCTGTTAACTTAGGTGACAGATTTATGGAACAGGACTCGTACAGTTTATATTTTGATAAGAAACATTAATGTGAAGTTTCAATAACATGCAATGAGTGGAAGTAAAGCCACATTGCTAAAAAACACCAACCAGATTTGTGTTAAAGTGTAAACGGGGCATTATTCTGTTAAATTATAAAACAGAGTTATGGAACTTGACTGAAACAAGTCGCATTTTGATATGGAACAATTGTGTTTCAAAGGTATATAGTAGACGGTTAAAGAGGGATGCAACCTTGCTGTATAACTTTAACCAAACCACAGCATGCAGCGCAGGGATGAGTACAATAGCCCTCGCTATCCATCAACTAGTCTAGCTAAAACAGGTTGTACAGGTTAATTAGATCCTCGTTATTACTCGTTGTCTAGCTAAAACAGGTTGTACAGGTTAATTAGATCCTCATTATTCCTCGATGTCTAGCTATAACAGGTTAATTAGATCCTCGTTATTCCTCAATGTCTAGCTAAAACAGGTTGTACAGGTTAATTAGATCCTCGTTAATCCTCGATGTCTAGCTAAAACAGGTTGTACAGGTTAATTAGATCCTCGTTATTCATCAATGTCTAGCTAAAACAGGTTGTACAGGTTAATTAGATCCTCGTTATTCCTCGATGTCTAGCTAAAACAGGTTGTACAGGTTAATTAGATCCTCGTTATTCATCGATGTCTAGCTAAAACAGGTTGTACAGGTTAATTAGATCCTCGTTATTCCTCAATGTCTAGCTAAAACAGGTTGTACATGTTAATTAGATTCTCGTTATTCCTCGATGTCTAGCTAAAACAGGTTGTACAGGTTAATTAGATCCTCATTATTCCTCGATGTCTAGCTATAACAGGTTAATTAGATCCTCGTTATTCCTCAATGTCTAGCTAAAACAGGTTGTACAGGTTAATTAGATCCTCGTTATTCCTCGATGTCTAGCTAAAACAGGTTGTACAGGTTAATTAGATCCTCGTTATTCATCAATGTCTAGCTAAAACAGGTTGTACAGGTTAATTAGATCCTCGTTATTCCTCGATGTCTAGCTAAAACAGGTTGTACAGGTTAATTAGATCCTCGTTATTCATCGATGTCTAGCTAAAACAGGTTGTACAGGTTAATTAGATCCTCGTTATTCCTCAATGTCTAGCTAAAACAGGTTGTACATGTTAATTAGATTCTCGTTATTCATCGATGTCTAGCTAAAACAGGTTGTACATGTTAATTAGATTATCGTTATTCCAAGATGTCTAGCTAAAACAGGTTGTACATGTTAATTAGATCCTCGTTATTCCTCGATGTCTAGCTAAAACAGGTTGTACATGTTAATTAGATCCTCGTTATTCCTCGATGTCTAGCTAAAACAGGTTGTACAGGTTAATTAGATCCTTGTTATTCCTCGATGTCTAGCTAAAACAGGTTGTACAGGTTAATTAGATCCTCGTTATTCCTCGATGTCTAGCTAAAACAGGTTGTACATGTTAATTAGATCCTCGTTATTCCTCGATGTCTAGCTAAAACAGGTTGCACATGTTAATTAGATCCTCGTTATTCCTCGATGTCTAGCTAAAACAGGTTGCACAGGTTGATTAGATGTATATAAAATTAAATACGGTGACGGTAGTTTTGTCTGCGAATTGTGAAGAGATAAATTAATAAAAATTCCGGATTGCACAGTTGATTCGGATCGGTTACGACTCTTACAAAAACTATTTCAGCTATGAACAAAATGTACATACATATTGGATAGTTGATGAACCTGGCTAATTAACAGCCACATGTTGATTTGGAAATATTGTTTACTGTTTAATTTCAGCCCTGATAATCAAATACATGTACAGAATGTCATAACATTTAGCTGAAACCCTTTCTATAATGTACACATAAATATAATGGGATTTTGTTAGTCGAAACTACACGACGCTAAAATAATCCAGTTTATCACCATCCCCCAACCTGTTTACCACATTTGCTTACACTGTGTGTAGTTTATATCAAATTATTTAAAACAAGAGGACCTGTATCGCTCACCAAACTCCTTTTTATACCACCGGGTCACCATATTAACAACTTTGAGTATTGTACACCCAGGGTTCCCGTTGTCGGTCGCCAATGGCGTCAAAAAACAAATATTGACGCTAAATGTTGTGAATTGGCGAAAATATTTGGTGCAACCTTTTGGGAGGGGGGGCACATGTTTTGTCAAATACATGGCTTCAAATATTTATTTGGGAACTATATGGATCTTAGTTTGCTCCAAGTTTTTTTAATTGGCTCCAGTGTTTTTCAATTGGCGACAGCAGTGGCGCAGACAAACATTCAGACAGAAGGAACCCTGACACCATTCATTCATACATGTACCAAATGTTGCTAAAATATGTTTGAAGAATTTGTGTTATTTTTAGACGGTGGCTATCATTTATTCGCGGCAACCTTTTAACAAATCTGAAAGGATACACATATGGACTATAACTGTGAAATTTGGCTATCATTGAAGAAGAATTTTGAAATCTATAATAAAAGAACGATCTTTTGGCAGCCTTGGATGGCAAAATTATCTGATGTCTAAAACAATTGAATAAAAGCGACCGCCTCGTTGATACCTTCAATTTCATATATGACATGACCATATTCACTCAACACTAAAATTTTACCCCCAGGACACGCCCATTTTTATCCCAGGATCACCATTTGAACAACTTTGAATGAGTACTCAAAACTGTACAATCATCCCTACCAAGATTCATCAGATTTGTGAGAAGATTTGCTAAGCATTTATTTTAGATGGTGGCCATCTTGAATTTCAGGAAACTTAATTTTCAGCTTCACTGAATGATCATACAACAAGTAGACTTTCTTGAACATTGGGTAATCAATGAGAATAAGACGTTTGAAATCTCTCCATTAAAGGTTGACCGTTTTGACGTCCATCTTGGTCGATGTAATAATCCAATTTTGATGAAAATTGCATTAGAGAGATAACCATGTCAATACCATATTCATTCAAAAATAATATCTGACCCTTACTTGATGTACTACTGTACATCGATCATTCCTACCAAGATTCGTCGAAAATCAGCAGCCATCTTGGACTAATATAATGACGAGATTTGAACAATCATGTAATCATCAACCTACTCAAGTATAACCATAAATGGTGGCTATAGACACAATGGTTGCAGGGTTCCCGCTGTTGGTCGCCAATGGCGCCAAAAAACAAATATCGGCTCTAAATTTTGTGCATTGACGAAAATAGTTGGCGCAACTTTTTTTTTGGGGGCACATGTTTTGTCAAATTCATGGCTTCAAGTATTTATTTGTGAACTATATGGCTCTTGGTTGGCTCCAAGTTTTTTTAATTGGCTCCAGTGTTTCTCAATTGGCGACTGAAGTGGCGCAGACAAACATTCAGACAGATGGAACCCTGGGTTGCCGAGGACAAGACGTTTGAGATGTTCACGGACGCAGACACATTGCGGTAACAATACCTCACATGAGCTTTGCTTAGGTTATCATTTTTTAGAGCAGAATGGCAGGGTGCTCCGTCTTGCGCGCTTTTTAGCCCCGCCCTGCCCCTTTTTAAAAAAACAAACATTATTTATTTTATACAAGCCTCAACAAGCGAGTGTGCGTGTGTTTTACATTTATTTATTGTCACTAACGGTTGCCCATATGAGCGATGCCTCCTGAAGAGATTAGTCATTTTAGATTTTTGGAGGATATTGCAATGATACAGACAAGCGAGTGGCTTCCGATGCACAGACCTATATGACTAGGAACGCGTCCGCACTTTTCACCAATATGCACCGCCTTACTGTCTCTGATAAATCAACGTACGCAAGTTAGCAAAATTTTCTAGGGGATTACCCCAAAAATGCCCCCACCTGCATCTAATCGCAGATAAAAATGCACCCTGCCCCATGTTCAGACCAACCTTGCCCCTTTTCCACTCTAGAATCGACAGGTTACCTAAAAATGCATAACTATGGATAGAGTCAGAGGTCAAACATTAGTGTGGATTAAAAGTTTTCTAGATAACAGACTCCAGTCTGTTGCCTTTAATACATCAGTTCAGATGCCATTCCTGTATCTTCCGGAGTTCCACAGGGATCTGTACCTGCTAGTTTTAGTTTATATAAATGACATTCCACAAAACATGAGTTTCCAGAGTCGCTATCTTTGCAGATGATACTGTAGTCTATCTAAATCTGCAAATAAGCCGGTCACCCTCCAAAATGATCTGGAGGGGTTAGAAAAGTGGGAGTTAGTGGGACATTGAATTCAAGACCTCCAAATGTCAAGTTATCCACGCTATTAGAAGGAAACATTCTATATATTCAGTACACGCCAGGACGGATTAATAAAACGCGTCGTGTCTTAGCGAAGCAAAATAAAAACGGACAGAGGCATCATGCGAGTCTCGTGACAAAAATGTTGACGGGACAGAATTAACTGCTGTGTTGGCGATTCGGCACGAAAGAATTTTTCGGAAAAATATTTAACGTTTCGTGACAAATCAACGCGGAATCTCACCTGTTAAAATAGGAATGGCAACGTTTCGTGACGAATCGACGCAGAATCTTACCTGTTAAAATAGGGATGACAACATACGAGTACAGTACATTGTATTTTTCTCAAATAAAATGTTTCTGTGTATACTGCATATTACTGTTTGTTTAATTTTCAATCAATTAATATTCAAACACAAAGGAATGGTCCGATGCAGGCTCGGAGATGCGAACAAGTGTCATGATTTGTCGCTATGCTTGCAACAAAGATAGGTGATGACATGCTTGCTCATAATTACATGATCTTACACATGCTACAAATTGAGTAATGCAGTCTAATTGACGGGCAGACAGATCTGTAGTACAGGGTTAACACGATGGACCGGTAATTCGGTGATCGCAGGTTCGATCCCCCCATCTGACCCTAATACAATTAACAGTCTTTCAGATGGGATATTAAACTGAGGTATTGTGTCATTGCTTTACACTGTGCACGTAAAATAACAAGGAGACTCTGGAATGGATAGCTGTCTGTATTATTGCACTCTCCTCCAAATATCTAAAACTAATCTCTTCAGGAGGCGTCGCTCATATGGGCAACCGGTAGCGCAGCACACAATTGATGGGCACTAGCGGAGAATAATAATTGTATCCTTTGTCAGCAAACTTCAAAACATTTTGCCTGACAATGTTTGAAAACTGTCTCGCATTAAGGTACAATGTTTAGGTCACTTTGACATGTACATGCTTATATTATTGACATGGGAATTTAATTGCGATATACACACAGAAGCATGCATTCTGCAAATACTTGCAGATGGCGTATGTGTCATTTAACACGTACATGTATACATGATCCAGGTTAGAATTACAGCAGTTCTGGCCGCTATATAGAGATTTTCAGAAAATACATGAATCGATACAAATAAACGACGTAGAAACCTTGCAGGATGTACAGGTCATGCTATTGTTTATATATATATATATATTTATCATGATGAACAACGGGACATAATGTATTCAATAAGGTATAAGATAATTTTGGATCAGTATGATTTTGACCGTCCACTAGAAATCGAAAATTAACACCAATTCATTACTTTGTCACCAATCGACACAGCGATTTATTTTCGCACGATCCAAGGGAAATTGCTCTATGCAAATAATCAATCCATCTTTTTCGTCCATTTAATTTATAGCGGAATTTCGTGAAGAACGAACAATGGCACGTGTGGGTTTGGGGTCAGTCTGGCGTGCACTGTAGAGTTAGCAACGTTTTGTACCAAAGTCTGGACAGTTTGTACCCTAGGATTAAAGTTAGACAACGTTTTATACATTTTGGTCATATACGAAATTATCCATGTTTTGTGTCCTGTTTTTCGCATTTATATCATATTGGATGGATCTTGTCTGTCGATATATACAGATATGGTACAAAACCCTTAATCCTTGGGTACAAACTGTCCAGTCTCATGTATGAATTGTCTCAGACCTGCACCCATCCGACGATGTTACTCCATAAAATCTCATTTCATTTCCATCTCTATCTATCTTCCTCTAATGTCGAACACCTCGCGGGGATGTAGACATGTTGCGCGTCAAAAACCGCAAAGAAGTTAAAAGTACGAGTAGTTAAAAGCATAATTATAAGAAAGTAATGAAAAATAAGTTGTGGTAAAACTTTAAAAGCAGCTGCGCAGAACAAATAGGGACTGGCATGATCAATATGGCAAACTGCCGTATTGAATTGCTCTATGGTAGGGAGATGGATAATGTCAGGAGGGAGATGGTTCCAATGGTAGATTGTTCTTGGAAAAAAGGAAAACTTGTAGTGGTCTGTAGTTGCTGTAATTAACCTATTGCTTAAGGAATGGCGAGCAGGACGGGAGAGGGAAACTAGGTAATTTTCAATGGGGAGAGCAACAAGATCATTATGAATTTTATACATAAGGGATAACCTATTGTTAATACGCTGTTCATCTAGTCTGCATATATCTTTCTTACCCCAACATGATTCTGTCGCTAATACCCACAATTGTCGTAGTAAGAACACATTTAAAAAGATAAATCGTGGCTGTAGTATAGGATCAGAAATTATTTATAATTCAATAATCGCGTGGTGTCCGTGGTCCAATGGTAGAGCGTCGGATTTGGAATCGAACGGTCCGGGTTCGATACTCACTCAGTTAGGCTACGTATGTCTACGTCCCCGCGAGGGGTTTGACATAAAAGGAAGATAGATATTATGTAGCGTCAGGAAAACATGTCTAGATCCCCGCAAGGTGTTTGACATTAATGGAACAAACATACATACAGTAACAATCACATTATATGACAATAATTCAACAATCATTTTACAATGTACAGTAAATTAGATATAACATATCATTATGTAATGCTAAAATCAGTACAATACACTGCAAAGGTTAATATTATAGACATCAATTCAACTTGTTAAATATAATGAATAGCAGCACATTAGCAGTACTGGAGCACATTTGTAGCTGAAGTGGATCTTCACATTGGCTTGGCTCGTCCTTTCGATGCAATTTACTCTACATTGCACGGCTTTGGTAAACTGTTCGATTTAACAAGTAGCGTTTCCCACATGTGCATTCTAAATTTATGACACAACTTACCATCTTAATGCAATATATAGCTGGTGAAATGGTGTATTCGTGTTTTGACAAGTGGGTGGGGGATGGGGTAAACAAAACAAAATGGCTTCCGTTCATTGAAATTTTCCAAAATTTTCCACTTTTATGCTCCCGTTGAATACTTGTAACCAGTGTGATTTGACATATATACGCCTCAACTTACCCTATATGTGCACCAACTGATCAAAATGCTTTTCACAAATTCATATATACGGAATTAGTTAATCACCCGGCATCAATAACGTATTTTTCTATGCACAATGGGTGCGGTTGCTTTGTTTTCCAAGGTTCAACCCGCAGATTGACGAAAATGGCAAAGTGCGCAGACTCATACGGGAACGTGACGTCACAAAACTCATTAGCATACGCATGTAAATAATGTATGCGTATAAATCTATCCAAGTATCTTCCGTTTCTATGAAACCCCTGCTGGGGACCTAGATAGAGTTTGTCCGTCTGTTAATAGCAAAATAAGACAAAACTAAGTTTATAGCGCAGTGGAATGTTTGCGAAAACAGCTAAATATATGCCAGAAGATTATCTCATAAGAACTATTGATTTTAATCATCTATTGATAATCAGTTGAATCATGGCAATGAGGAATATATTAAAATCGAACGTGCATGCATGTATAGAGAATCATAATATGACAATTAGATATATTGAGAAGGGACAGCTGCAAGGTTAAGCTAATTGGTCTGCATTATTGTCTACTCTGCCTGTCAAAATTAAACCAGCTGATGATTTCAAGCACCCGTATCCATACATGCATGCAGGCACGTAGCTACCTGAAGACCCGAGCAAGCAGATTGTCACAGAACAATAATTCTAAAATGAGAACTGTAGATGGGATGGGGGTATGACCGAACAGTTGGGTCGTCAACAGATTGAATTTCGAGGTCACATACATTCTGCACACGATGCTGTAAATTTAAATACGTCAGAATGCACCATTGACATTCTAGTATCCAAAATGTTCCAACAGGAGCAATTCCATAAATGCAATAGTTACTCAAAGTTGTGCAAAAGGCCGTATTTGAACGTTACATAATTTGACTAACTTGGTAAATCGGTACTTGTTGTGACGTCATAGTAAAGTAATTGTTGTGACGTCATAGTCGCGCGTGCTCCATTCATATGATTGACATAAAAATATACGTGTACATAGAACGTACACTGTTGTTTAGAATACAGACAGACAGAGCATTTATTAAAGTCTCACCATTGTACAATATTTACATCGCATTGTACAATATTTACATCGCATTGTACAATATTTACATCGCTATTGCAATTCATTGTGCCCTGATGTATACATTTTCGTATGGGGGTTCTCAACTAGGCCTAATGATATGCAGCTGCCATGCGCAGTCGAAGTTACGGGCATGCGCATTCGCAGTGTTAGGCAGTGTTTGTCGCGAGAAAAGGCGTGTCTTACACTGTTCCAAGGATGATCTATTTACCTGTTATATGTTATGCTGGACTAAAACTATTTTAAATGCAAAGTGCTATATTTTCTTTTTAATGAATGAATCGTGGGTTAATAGTTTCCATCAGGTTATGAACTACATTGGGCATGCTTAAAGTATGTGTGGAGCCTGGGTATGAATTACACTGGCGTGGTTAAAGTGTGTGGCGGCAGAAGGAAACTATTAACCCGCGAATCATTACTTATATTTACATTATTATTCTTTTCCATGAAACAACGATACAACACAAATGATACAACATAAATGATACAACACAAATGATACAACATAAATGATACAACACAAATGATACAACATAAATGATACAACATAAATATTATACACACAAGGCATGCTATTATAAGATAAGATAAATTTTATTTTGAGTTGGCAAGACATATCACAAATAACATAAGCTCTGATGAGCTTTTATAACCGACTATATATATATAAATATATACAATATATATACAAATGATTGATATATATATATTATCAAATAAAATACAAAGCCAATCATTAATGATTTATGAGAGTCTATGGATACAATATTTGGGCCAATAATTAAAATACATGATAGTCATTAAATATACAAATTAAGAGGAATACATTTAATAGGCCTAGTGTTTATAGTAGTTTGATGAATTTAAAAGCTGATTATCACATACGTAAAGTAACTAATACCAGTAAAATTACAAATAAAATGTGAACTACTTTTGTTGCGTTTACTATTCAGTTGTCGATAGTAGGCTATCATGTTGTGGCATGTAATGATCATTAACTGGAAAAGGCACATGGGCATGGTGGCACCGTGTGCAATGTACAAATGGACGAGTAAATATATGAGAGGTACTCAGTCAGACATCGCACATAAAACTCGTGTTATTAGGTACTATAGAGAAGGTATACATGACCCACAATCTCGTGCAATCAGTGTATAGAGCAGATTTATATGGCCAACACTCTTGTGTACACAGAGTACAGGGAATATTTATATGGAAAACAATCTTGTGTAATCAAAGTAGATGGCATATTTATATGACCAACACTCTCGTGTAAGCATGTAGAGTGCAGGTTTATATGACCAACACTCTCGTGTAAGCAAGATATAGAGCAGCAGGTTTATATGACCAACAATCTCGTTTAAGCAGGCTATAGAGCAGCAGGTTTATATGACCAAGAATCTCGTGTAAGCAAAGAATAGAGAAGCAGGTTTATATGACCAACAATCTCGTGTAAGCAGGCTATAGAGCAGCAGGTTTATATGGCCAACACTCTCATGTAAGCAAGATATAGAGAAGCAGGTTTATATGACCAACACTCTCGTGTAAGCAAGGCATAGAGCAGCAGGTTTATAAGACCAACACTCTCGTGTAAGCAAGGTATAGAGCAGCAGGTTTATATGACCAACACTCTCGTGTAAGCGGGGAATAGAGCAGCATGTTTATATGACCAACAATCTCATGTATGCAAGGTATAGAGCAGCAGGTTTATATCACCAACAATCTCATGTATGCAGGCTATAGAGCAGCAGGTTATTATTACCAACACTCTCGTGTAAGCAGGCTATAGAGCAGCAGGTTTATATGACCAACACTCTCGTGTAAACAAGATATAGCCCAGCATGTTTATATGACCAACAATCTCGTGTAAGCAGGCTATAGAGCAGCAGGTTTATATGACCAAAATGCTCGTGTAAGCGGGGTATAGAGCAGCAGGTTTATATGACCAACAAGCTCGTGTAAGCGGGGTATAGAGCAGCAGGTTTATATGACCAACAAGCTCGTGTAAGCGGGGTATAGAGCAGCAGGTTTATATGACCAACAAGCTCGTGTAAGCGGGGTATAGAGCAGCAGGTTTATATGACCAATAGTCTCGTGTAAGCATCGTATAGAGAAGCAGGTTTATATGACCAACAATCTCGTGTAAGCAAGGTATAGAGCAGCATGTCTATATGACCAACAATCTCGTGTAAGCAAGGTATAGAGCAGCAGGTTTATATGACCAACACTCTCGTGTAAGCAAGGTATAGAGCAGCAGGTTTATATGACCAACACGCTCGTGTAAGCAAGGTATAGAGCAGCAGGTCTATATGACCAAGACTCTCGTGTAGGCAAGGTATAGAGAGGCAGGTTTATATGACCAAGAATCTCGTGTAAGCAAGGTATAGAGCAGCAGGTTTATATGACCAAGAATCTCGTGTAAGCAAGGTATAGAGCAGCAGGTTTATATGACCAACAATCTCGTGTAAGCAAGGTATAGAGCAGCATGTTTATATGACCAACAATCTCGTGTAAGTAACGTATAGAGCAGCAGGTTTATATGACCAACACTCTCGTGTAAGCAGGCTATAGAGCAGCAGGTTTATATGACCAACAATCTCGTGTAAGCAGGCTATAGAGCAGCAGGTTTATATGACCAACACTCTCGTGTATGCAGGCTATAGAGCAGCAGGTTTATATGACCAACATTCTCGTGTAAGCAAGCTATAGAGCAGCAGGTTTATATGACCATCAATCTCGTGTAAGCAATGTATAGAGAAGCAGGTTTATATGACTAACAATCTCGTGTAGGCAAGGTATAGAGCAGCAGGTTTATATAACCAACACTCTCGTGTAAGCAAGGTATAGAGAAGCAGGTTTATATGACCAACAATCTCGTGTAAGCAAGGTATAGAGCAGCATGTTTATATGACCAACACTCTCATGTAAGCAAGGTATAGAGAAGCAGGTTTATATGACCAACGCTCTCGTGTAAGCAAGGTACAGAGAAGCAGGTTTATATGACCAACAATCTCGTGTAAGCAAAGTATAGAGAAGCAGGTTTATATGACCAACGCTCTCGTGTAAGCAAGGTACAGAGAAGCAGGTTTATATGACCAACACTATCGTGTAAGCAAGGTATAGAGAAGCAGGTTTATATGACCAACAATCTCGTGTAAGCAGGCTATAGAGCAGCAGGTTTATATGACCAACACTCTCGTGTAAGCAAGCTATAGCGCAGCATGTTTATATGACCAACAATCTCGTGTAAGAAGGCTATAGAGCAGCAGGTTTATATGACCAACAATCTCGTGTAAGCAAGGTATAGAGCAGCATGTTTATATGACCATCAATCTCGTGTAAGCAAGGTATAGAGCAGCAGGTTTATATGACCAACACTCTCGTGTAAGCAGGCTATAGAGAAGCAGGTTTATATGACCAACAATCTCGTGTAAGCAGGCTATAGAGCAGCAGGTTTATATGACCAACACTCTCGTGTAAGCAGGCTATAGAGCAGCAGGTTTATATGACCAACACTCTCGTGTAAGCTAGCAATAGCGCAGCATGTTTATATGACCAACAATCTCGTGTAAGCAAGGTATAGAGCAGCAGGTTTATATAACCAACAATCTCGTGTAAGCAACGTATAGAGAAGCAGGTTTATATGACCAACAATCTCGTGTAAGCAAGGTATAGAACAGCATGTTTATATGACCAACACTCTCATGTAAGCAGGCTATAGAGCAGCAGGTTTATATGACCAACAATCGCGTGTAAGCAGGCTATAGAGAAGCAGGTTTATATGACCAACAATCTCGTGTAAGCAAGGTATAGAACAGCATGTTTATATGACCAACACTCTCATGTAAGCAGGCTATAGAGCAGCAGGTTTATATGACCAACAATCTCGTGTAAGCAAGGTATAGAACAGCATGTTTATATGACCAACACTCTCATGTAAGCAGGCTATAGAGCAGCAGGTTTATATGACCAACACTCTCAGGTAAGCAGGTTATAGAGCAGCATGTTTATATGACCAATAATCTCGTGTAAGCAAGGTATAGAGAAGCACGTTTATATGACCAAAGCTCTCGTGTAAGCAAGGTATAGAGAAGCAGGTTTATATGACCAACGCTCTCGTGTAAGCAAAGTACAGAGAAGCAGGTTTATATGACCAACAATCTCGTGTAAGCAGGCTATAGAGCAGCATGTTTATATGACCAACACTCTCGTGTAAGCAAGCTATAGCGCATCATGTTTATATGACCAACAATCTCGTGTAAGAAGGCTATAGAGCAGCAGGTTTATATGACCAACAATCTCGTGTAAGCAAGGAATAGAGCAGCATGTTTATATGACCATCAATCTCGTGTAAGCAAGGTATAGAGCAGCAGGTTTATATGACCAACACTCTCGTGTAAGCAGGCTATAGAGCAGCAGGTTTATATGACCAACAATCTCGTGTAAGCAGGCTATAGAGCAGCATGTTTATATGACCAATAATCTCGTGTAAGCAAGGTATAGAGAAGCACGTTTATATGACCAAAGCTCTCGTGTAAGCAAGGTATAGAGAAGCAGGTTTAAATGACCAACGCTCTCGTGTAAGCAAAGTACAGAGAAGCAGGTTTATATGACCAACAATCTCGTGCAAGCAGGCTATAGAGCAGCAGGTTTATATGACCAACACTCTCGTGTAAGCAAGCTATAGCGCAGCATGTTTATATGACCAACAATCTCGCGTAAGAAGGCTATAGAGCAGCAGGTTTATATGACCAACAATCTCGTGTAAGCAAGGTATAGAGCAGCATGTTTATATGACCATCAATCTCGTGTAAGCAAGGTATAGAGCAGCAGGTTTATATGACCAACACTCTCGTGTAAGCAGGCTATAGAGCAGCAGGTTTATATGACCAACAATCTCGTGTAAGCAGGCTATAGAGCAGCAGGTTTATATGACCAACACTCTACTGTAAGCAGGCTATAGAGCAGCAGGTTTATATGACCAACACTCTCGTGTAAGCTAGCTATAGCGCAGCATGTTTATATGACCAACAATCTCGTGTAAGCAAGGTATAGAGCAGCAGGTTTATATAACCAACACTCTCGTGTAAGCAACGTATAGAGAAGCAAGTTTATATGACCAACAATCTCGTGTAAGCAAGGTATAGAACAGCATGTTTATATGACCAACACTCTCATGTAAGCAGGCTATAGAGCAGCAGGTTTATATGACCAACAATCTCGTGTAAGCAGGCTATAGAGAAGCAGGTTTATATGACCAACAATCTCGTGTAAGCAAGGTATAGAACAGCATGTTTATATGACCAACACTCTCATGTAAGCAGGCTATAGAGCAGCAGGTTTATATGACCAACACTCTCATGTAAGCGGGCTATAGAGCAGCATGTTTATATGACCAATAATCTCGTGTAAGCAAGGTATAGAGAAGCACGTTTATATGACCAAAGCTCTCGTGTAAGCAAGGTACAGAGAAGCAGGTTTATATGACCAACAATCTCGTGTAAGCAAGGTATAGAGAAGCAGGTTTATATGACCAACGCTCTCGTGTATGCAAAGTACAGAGAAGCAGGTTTATATGACCAACACTCTCGTGTAAGCAAGGTATAAAGAAGCAGGTTTATATGACCAACACTCTCGTGTAAGCAGGCTACAGAGCAGCAGGTTTATATGACCAACAATCTCGTGTAAACAAGGTATAGAGAAGCAGGTTTATGTGACCAACAATCTCGTGTAAGCAATGTATAGAGCAGCAGGTTTATATAACCAACACTCTCGTGTAAGCAACGTATAGAGAAGCAGGTTTATATGACCAACAATCTCGTGTAAGCAAGGTATAGAGCAGCAGGTTTATATGACCAACACTCTCGTGTAAGCAAGGCATAGAGAAGCAGGTTTATATGACCAAGAATCTCGTCTAAGCAAGGTATAGAGCAGCATGTTTATATGACCAAGAATCTCGTGTAAGCAAGGTATAGAGAAGCAGGTTTATATGACCAACAATCTCGTGTAAGCAGGCAATAGAGCAGCAGGTTTATATGACAAACAATCTCGTGTAAGCAAGGTGTAGAGAAGCAGGTTTATATGACCAACACTCTCGTGTAAGCAGGCTATAGAGCAGCAGGTTTATATGACCAACCATCTCGTGTAAGCAAGGTGTAGAGAAGCAGGTTTATACGACCAACACTCTCGTGTAAGCAGGCAATAGAGCAGCAGGTTTATATGACCAACAATCTCGTGTAAGCAAGGTGTAGAGAAGCAGGTTTATATGACCAACACTCTCGTGTAAGCAGGCTACAGAGCAGCAGGTTTATATGACCAACAATCTCGTGTAAACAAGGTATAGAGAAGCAGGTTTATGTGACCAACAATCTCGTGTAAGCAATGTATAGAGAAGCAGGTTTATATGACCAACAATCTCGTGTACGCAGTAGGTATATATGACCAACAATCTCGTGTAAGCAAGGTATAGAGCAGCAGGTTTATATGACCAACACTCTCGTGTAAGCAAGGCATAGAGAAGCAGGTTTATATGACCAAGAATCTCGTCTAAGCAAGGTATAGAGCAGCATGTTTATATGACCAACACTCTCATGTAAGCAGGCTATAGAGCAGCAGGTTTATATGACCAACACTCTCAGGTAAGCAGGCTATAGAGCAGCATGTTTATATGACCAATAATCTCGTGTAAGCAAGGTATAGAGAAGCACGTTTATATGACCAAAGCTCTCGTGTAAGCAAGGTATAGAGAACAGGTTTATATGACCAACGCTCTCGTGTAAGCAAAGTACAGAGAAGCAGGTTTATATGACCAACAATCTCGTGTAAGCAGGCTATAGAGCAGCAGGTTTATATGACCAACACTCTCGTGTAAGCAAGCTATAGCGCAGCATGTTTATATGACCAACAATCTCGTGTAAGAAGGCTATAGAGCAGCAGGTTTATATGACCAACAATCTCGTGTAAGCAAGGTATAGAGCAGCATGTTTATATGACCATCAATCTCGTGTAAGCAAGGTATAGAGCAGCAGGTTTATATGACCAACACTCTCGTGTAAGCAGGCTATAGAGCAGCAGGTTTATATGACCAACAATCTCGTGTAAGCAGGCTATAGAGCAGCATGTTTATATGACCAATAATCTCGTGTAAGCAAGGTATAGAGAAGCACGTTTATATGACCAAAGCTCTCGTGTAAGCAAGGTATAGAGAAGCAGGTTTATATGACCAACGCTCTCGTGTAAGCAAAGTACAGAGAAGCAGGTTTATATGACCAACAATCTCGTGTAAGCAGGCTATAGAGCAGCAGGTTTATATGACCAACACTCTCGTGTAAGCAAGCTATAGCGCAGCATGTTTATATGACCAACAATCTCGTGTAAGAAGGCTATAGAGCAGCAGGTTTATATGACCAACAATCTCGTGTAAGCAAGGTATAGAGCAGCATGTTTATATGACCATCAATCTCGTGTAAGCAAGGTATAGAGCAGCAGGTTTATATGACCAACACTCTCGTGTAAGCAGGCTATAGAGCAGCATGTTTATATGACCAACAATCTCGTGTAAGCAGGCTATAGAGCAGCAGGTTTATATGACCAACACTCTCGTGTAAGCAGGCTATAGAGCAGCAGGTTTATATGACCAACACTCTCGTGTAAGCTAGCTATAGCGCAGCATGTTTATATGACCAACAATCTCGTGTAAGCAAGGTATAGAGCAGCAGGTTTATATAACCAACAATCTCGTGTAAGCAACGTATAGAGAAGCAGGTTTATATGACCAACAATCTCGTGTAAGCAAGGTATAGAACAGCATGTTTATATGACCAACACTCTCATGTAAGCAGGCTATAGATCAGCAGGTTTATATGACCAACACTCTCGTGTAAGCAGGCTATAGAGAAGCAGGTTTATATGACCAACAATCTCGTGTAAGCAAGGTATAGAACAGCATGTTTATATGACCAACACTCTCATGTAAGCAGGCTATAGAGCAGAAGGTTTATATGACCAACAATCTCGTGTAAGCAAGGTACAGAACAGCATGTTTATATGACCAACACTCTCATGTAAGCAGGCTATATAGCAGCAGGTTTATATGACCAACACTCTCATGTAAGCAGGCTATAGAGCAGCATGTTTATATGACCAATAATCTCGTGTAAGCAAGGTATAGAGAAGCACGTTTATATGACCAAAGCTCTCGTGTAAGCAAGGTACAGAGAAGCAGGTTTATATGACCAACAATCTCGTGTAAGCAAGGTATAGAGAAGCAGGTTTATATGACCAACGCTCTCGTGTATGCAAAGTACAGAGAAGCAGGTTTATATGACCAACACTCTCGTGTAAGCAAGGTATAACGAAGCAGGTTTATATGACCAACACTCTCGTGTAAGCAGGCTACAGAGCAGCAGGTTTATATGACCAACAATCTCGTGTAAACAAGGTATAGAGAAGCAGGTTTATGTGACCAACAATCTCGTGTAAGCAATGTATAGAGCAGCAGGTTTATATAACCAACACTCTCGTGTAAGCAACGTATAGAGAAGCAGGTTTATATGACCAACGATCTCGTGTAAGCAAGGTATAGAGCAGCAGGTTTATATGACCAACACTCTCGTGTAAGCAAGGCATAGAGAAGCAGGTTTATATGACCAAGAATCTCGTCTAAGCAAGGTATAGAGCAGCATGTTTATATGACCAAGAATCTCGTGTAAGCAAGGTATAGAGAAGCAGGTTTATATGACCAACACTCTCGTGTAAGCAGGCAATAGAGCAGCAGGTTTATATGACCAACAATCTCGTGTAAGCAAGGTGTAGAGAAGCAGGTTTATATGACCAACACTCTCGTGTAAGCAGGCTATAGAGCAGCAGGTTTATATGACCAACCATCTCGTGTAAGCAAGGTGTAGAGAAGCAGGTTTATACGACCAACACTCTCGTGTAAGCAGGCAATAGAGCAGCAGGTTTATATGACCAACAATCTCGTGTAAGCAAGGTGTAGAGAAGCAGGTTTATATGACCAACACTCTCGTGTAAGCAGGCTACAGAGTAGCAGGTTTATATGACCAACAATCTCGTGTAAACAAGGTATAGAGAAGCAGGTTTATGTGACCAACAATCTCGTGTAAGCAATGTATAGAGAAGCAGGTTTATATGACCAACAATCTCGTGTACGCAGTAGGTATATATGACCAACAATCTCGTGTAAGCAAGGTATAGAGCAGCAGGTTTATATGACCAACACTCTCGTGTAAGCAAGGCATAGAGAAGCAGGTTTATATGACCAAGAATCTCGTCTAAGCAAGGTATAGAGCAGCATGTTTATATGACCAAGAATCTCGTGTAAGCAAGGTATAGAGAAGCAGGTTTATATGACCAACAATCTCGTGTAAGCAGGAAATAGAGCAGCAGGTTTATATGACCAACAATCTCGTGTAAGCAAGGTGTAGAGAAGCAGGTTTATATGACCAACACTCTCGTGTAAGCAAGGTATAGAGCAGCAGGTTTATATGACCAACACTCTCGTGTAAGCAAGGAATAGAGCAGCAGGTTTATATGACCAACAAGCTCGTGTAAGCGGGGTATAGAGCAGCAGGTTTATATGACCAACACTCTCGTGTAAGCAAGGTATAGAGAAGCAGGTTTATATGACCAACACGCTCGAATAAGCAAGGTATAGAGAGGCAGGTTTATATGACCAACACTCTCGTGTAAGCATCGTATAGAGAAGCAGGTTTATATGACCAACAATCTCGTGTAAGCAAGGTATAGAGCAGCATGTTTATATGACCAACACTCTCGTCTAAGCAAGGTATAGAGAGGCAGGTTTATATGACCAACAATCTCGTCTAAGCAAGGTATAGAGCAGCATGTTTATATGACCAACAATCTCGTGTAAGCAAGGTATAGAGCAGCAGGTTTATATGACCAACACTCTCGTGTAAGCAAGGTATAGAGCAGCAGGTCTATATGACCAAGAATCTCGTGTAGCAAGGTATAGAGAGGCAGGTTTATATGACCAAGAATCTCGTTTAAGCAAGGTATAGAGCAGCAGGTTTATATGACCAAGAATCTCGTGTAAGCAAGGTATAGAGCAGCAAGTTTATATGACCAAGAATCTCGTGTAAGCAAGGTATAGAGCAGCAGGTTTATATGACCAACAATCTCGTGTAAGCAAGGTATAGAGCAGCATGTTTATATGACCAACAATCTCGTGTAAGCAAGGTATAGAGCAGTAGGTTTATATGACCAACACTCTCGTGTAAGCAGGCTATAGAGCAGCAGGTTTATATGACCTACAATCTCGTGTAAGCAGGCTATAGAGCAGCAGGTTTATATGACCAACCCTCTCGTGTAAGCAAGCTATAGCGCAGCATGTTTATATGACCAACAATCTCGTGTAAGAAGGCTATAGAGCAGCAGGTTTATATGACCAACACTCTCGTGTAAGCAAGGTATAGAGCAGCATGTTTATATAGCCAACAATCTCGTGTAAGCAAGGTATAGAGAAGCAGGTTTATATGACCAACAATCTCATGTATGCAAGGTATAGAGCTGCAGGTTTATATGACCAACAATCTCGTGTAAGCAAGGTATAGAGCAGCAGGTTTATATGACCAACAATCTCGTGTAAGCAAGGTATAGAGCAGCAGGTTTATATGACCAACACTCTCGTGTAAGCAGGCTATAGAGCAGCAGGTTTATATGACCAACACTCTCGTGTAAGCAAGCTATAGCGCAGCATGTTTATATGACCAGCAATCTCGTGTAAGCAGGCTATAGAGCAGCAGGTTTATATGACCAACAATCTCGTGTAAGCAAGGTATAGAGAAGCAGGTTTATATGACCAACACTCTTGTGTAAGCAAGGTATAGAGCAGCAGGTTTATATAACCAACAATCTCGTGTAAGCAACGTATAGAGAAGCAGGTTTATATGACCAACAATCTCGTGTAAGCAAAGTATAGAGCAGCATGTTTATATGACCAACACTCTCATGTAAGCAGGCTATAGAGCAGCAGGTTTATATGACCAAAAATCTCGTGTAAGCAGGCTATAGAGCAGCAGGTTTATACGACAAACAATCTCGTGTAAGCAAGGTATAGAGCAGCATGTTTATATGTCCAACAATCTCGTGTAAGCAAGGTATAGAGCAGCAGGTTTATATGACCAACAATCTCGTGTAAGCAAGGTATAGAGAAGCAGGATTATATGACCAACGCTCTCGTGTAAGCAAGGTACAGAGAAGCAGGTTTATATGACCAACACTCTCGTGTAAGCAAGGTATAAAGAAGCAGGTTTATATGACCAACACTCTCGTGTAAGCAGGCGATAGAGCAGCAGGTTTATATGACCAACAATCTCGTGTAAACAAGGTATAGAGAAGCAGGTTTATATGACCAACAATCTCGTGTAAGCAAGGTATAGAGAAGCAGGTTTATATGACCAACAATCTCGTGTAAGCAGCAAGTTTATATGACCAACACTCTCGTCTAAGCAAGGTATAGAGCAGCAGGTTTATATGACCAACAATCTCGTGTAAGCAAGGTATAGAGCAGCATGTTTATATGACCAACAATCTCGTGTAAGCAAGGTATAGAGCAGCAGGTTTATATGACCAACAATCTCGTGTACGCAGTAGGTATATATGACCAACAATATCGTGTAAGCAAGGTATAGAGCAGCAGGTTTATATGACCAACAATCTCGCGTAAGCAAGGTATAGAGCAGCAGGTTTATATGACCAACACTCTCGTGTAAGCAAGGTATAGAGAAGCAGGTTTATATGACCAACACGCTCGTGTAAGCAAGGTATATAGAGGCAGGTTTATATGACCAACAATCTCGTCTAAGCAAGGTATAGAGCAGCATGTTTATATGACCAACAATCTCGTGTAAGCAAGGTATAGAGCAGCAGGTTTATATGACCAACACTCTCGTGTAAGCAAGGCATAGAGCAGCAGGTCTATATGACCAAGAATCTCGTGTAGCAAGGTATAGAGAGGCAGGTTTATATGACCAAGAATCTCGTGTAAGCAAGGTATAGAGCAGCAGGTTTATATGACCAAGAATCTCGTGTAAGCAAGGTATAGAGCAGCAAGTTTATATGACCAAGAATCTCGTGTAAGCAAGGTATAGAGCAGCAGGTTTATATGACCAACAATCTCGTGTAAGCAAGGTATAGAGCAGCATGTTTATATGACCAACAATCTCGTGTAAGCAAGGTATAGAGCAGTAGGTTTATATGACCAACACTCTCGTGTAAGCAGGCTATAGAGCAGCAGGTTTATATGACCAACAATCTCGTGTAAGCAGGCTATAGAGCAGCAGGTTTATATGACCAACACTCTCGTGTAAGCAAGCTATAGCGCAGCATGTTTATATGACCAACAATCTCGTGTAAGAAGGCTATAGGGCAGCAGGTTTATATGACCAACACTCTCGTGTAAGCAAGGTATAGAGCAGCAGGTTTATATAACCAACAATCTCGTGTAAGCAAGGTATAGAGAAGCAGGTTTATATGACCAACAATCTCATGTATGCAAGGTATAGAGCTGCAGGTTTATATGACCAACAATCTCGTGTAAGCAAGGTATAGAGCAGCAGGTTTATATGACCAACAATCTCGTGTAAGCAAGGTATAGAGCAGCAGGTTTATATGACCAACACTCTCGTGTAAGCAGGATATAGAGCAGCAGGTTTATATGACCAACACTCTCGTGTAAGCAAGCTATAGCGCAGCATGTTTATATGACCAACAATCTCGTGTAAGCAGGCTATAGAGCAGCAGGTTTATATGACCAACAATCTCGTGTAAGCAAGGTATAGAGAAGCAGGTTTATATGACCAACACTCTTGTGTAAGCAAGGTATAGAGCAGCAGGTTTATATAACCAACAATCTCGTGTAAGCAACGTATAGAGAAGCAGGTTTATATGACCAACAATCTCGTGTAAGCAAGGTATAGAGCAGCATGTTTATATGACCAACACTCTCATGTAAGCAGGCTATAGAGCAACATGTTTATATGACCAACAATCTCGTGTAAGCAGGCTATAGAGCAGCAGGTTTATACGACAAACAATCTCGTGTAAGCAAGGTATAGAGCAGCATGTTTATATGTCCAACAATCTCGTGTAAGCAAGGTATAGAGCAGCAGGTTTATATGACCAACAATCTCGTGTAAGCAAGGTATAGAGAAGCAGGATTATATGACCAACGCTCTCGTGTAAGCAAGGTACAGAGAAGCAGGTTTATATGACCAACACTCTCGTGTAAGCAAGGTATAAAGAAGCAGGTTTATATGACCAACACTCTCGTGTAAGCAGGCTATAGAGCAGCAGGTTTATATGACCAACAATCTCGTGTAAACAAGGTATAGAGAAGCAGGTTTATATGACCAACAATCTCGTGTAAGCAAGGTATAGAGAAGCAGGTTTATATGACCAAAAATCTCGTGTAAGCAGCAAGTTTATATGACCAACACTCTCGTGTAAGCAAGGTATAGAGCAGCAGGTTTATATGACCAACAATCTCGTGTAAGCAAGGTATAGAGCAGCATGTTTATATGACCAACAATCTCGTGTAAGCAAGGTATAGAGAAGCAGGTTTATATGACCAACACTCTCGTGTAAGCGGGTAAATAGCAGCAGGTTTATATGACCAACACTCTCGTGTAAGCAAGGCATAGAGAAGCAGGTTTATATGACCAAGAATCTCGTGTAAGCAAGGTATAGAGAAGCAGGTTTATATGACCAACAATCTCGTGTAAGCAAGGTATAGAGCAGCATGTTTATATGACCAACAATCTCGTGTAAGCAAGGTATAGAGAAGCAGGTTTATATGACCAACAATCTCGTGTAAGCAAGGTATAGAGCAGCAGGTTTATATGACCAACACTCTCGTGTAAGCAAGGTATAGCGCAGCAAGTTTATATGACGAACAATCTCGTGTAAGCAAATAATAGAGCAGCAGGTTTATATGACCAACAAGCTCATGTAAGCGGGGTATAGAGCAGCAGGTTTATATGACCAAGAATCTCGTGTAAGCAAGGTATAGAACAGCAGGTTTATATGACCAAGAATCTCGTGTAAGCAAGGCATAGAGAAACAGGTTTATATGACCAACAATCTCGTGTAAGCAAGGTATAGAGCAGCATGTTTATATGATCAACAATCTCGTGTAAGCAAGGTATAGAGCAGCAGGTTTATATGACCAACAATCTCGCATAAGCAAGGCATAGAGCAGCAGGTTTATATGACCAACACTCTCGTGTAAGCAGGCTATAGAGCAGCAGGTTTATATGACCAACACTCTCGTGTAAGCAGGCTATAGAGCAGCAGGTTTATATGACCAACACTCTCGTGTAAGCAGGCAATAGAGCAGCAGGTTTATATGACCAACAATCTCGTGTAGACAAGGTATAGAACAGCATGTTTATATGACCAACAATCTCGTGTAAGCAGGCTATAGAGCAGCAGGTTTATATGACCAACACTCTCGTGTAAGCAGGCTATAGAGCAGCAGGTTTATATGACCAACAATCTCGTGTAAGCAAGGTATAGAGAAGCAGGTTTATATGACCAACAATCTCGTGTAAGCAGGCTATAGAGCAGCAGGTTTATATGACCAACAAGCTGGTGTAAGCGGGGTATAGAGCAGCAGGTTTATATGACCAAGAGTCTCGTGTAAGCAAGGTATAGAGCAGCGGGTTTATATGACCAAGAATCTCGTGTAAGCAAGGTATAGAGAAACAGGTTTATATGACCAACACTCTCGTGTAAGCAAGGTATAGAGCAGCATGTTTATATGATCAACAATTTCGTGTAAGCAAGGTATAGAGAAGCAGGTTTATATGACCAACAATCTGGTGTAAGCAAGGTATAGAGCAGCAGGTTTATATGACCAACAATCTCGCGTACGCAAGGTATAGAGCAGCAGGTTTATATGACCAACACTCTCGTGTAAGCAAGGTATAGAGAAGCAGGTTTATATGACCAACACGCTCGTGTAAGCAAGGTATAGAGAGGCAGGTTTATATGACCAACAATCTCGTGTAAGCATCGTATAGAGAAGCAGGTTTATATGACCAACAATCTCGTGTAAGCAAGGTATAGAGCAGCATGTTTATATGACCAACAATCTCGTGTAAGCAAGGTATAGAGCAGCAGGTTTATATGACCAACACTCTCGTGTAAGCAAGGTATAGAGCAGCAGGTTTATATGACCAACACTCTCGTGTAAGCAAGGTATAGAGCAGCAGGTCTATATAACCAAGAATCTCGTGTAGCAAGGTATAGAGAGGCAGGTTTATATGACCAAGAATCTCGTGTAAGCAAGGTATAGAGCAGCAAGTTTATATGACCAAGTATCTCGTGTAAGCAACGTATAGAGCAGCAGGTTTATATGACCAACAATCTCGTGTAAGCAAGGTATAGAGCAGCAGGTTTATATGACCAACACTCTCGTGTAAGCAAGGTATAGAGAAGCAGGTTTATATGACCAACAATCTCGTGTAAGCAAGGTATAGAGCAGCATGTTTATATGACCAACAATCTCGTGTAAGCAAGGAATAGAGCAGCAGGTTTATATGACCATCACTCTCGTGTAAGCAGGCTATAGAGCAGCAGGTTTATATGACCAACAATCTCGTGTAAGCAGGCTATAGAGCAGCAGGTTTATATGACCAACACTCTCGTGTAAGCAGGCTATAGAGCAGCAGGTTTATATGACCAACAATCTCGTGTAAGCAAGGTATAGAGAAGCAGGTTTATATGACCAACAATCTAGTGTAAGCAAGGTATAGAGCAGCAGGTTTATATAACCAACACTCTCGTGTAAGCAACGTATAGAGAAGCAGGTTTATATGACCAACAATCTCGTGTAAGCAAGGTATAGAGCAGCATGTTTATATGACCAACACTCTCATGTAAGCAGGCTATAGAGCAGCAGGTTTATATGACCAACAATCTCGTGTAAGCAAGCTATAGAGCAGCAGGTTTATACGACAAACAATCTCGTGTAAGCAGGCTATAAAGCAGCAGGTTTATATGACCAACACTCTCGTGTAAGCAAGGTATAGAGCAGCATGTTTATATGACCAACAATCTCGTGTAAGCAAGGTATAGAGCAGCATGTTTATATGACCAACAATCTCGTGTAAGCAAGGTATAGAGCAGTAGGTTTATATGACCAACAATCTCGTGTAAGCAAGGTATAGAGCTGCAGGTTTATATGACCAACAATCTCGTGTAAGCAAGGAATAGAGAAGCAGGTATATATGAACAAGAATCTCGTGTAAGCAAGGTATAGAGCAGCAGGTTTATATGACCAACAATCTCGTGTAAGCAAGGTATAGAGCAGCAGGTTTATATGACAAACACTCTCGTGTAAGCAAGCTATAGCGCAGCATGTTTATATGACCAACAATCTCGTGTAAGAAGGCTATAGAGCAGCAGGTTTATATGACCAACAATCTCGTGTAAGTAAGGTATAGAGCAGCAGGTTTATATAACCAACACTCTCGTGTAAGCAAGGTATAGAGAAGCAGGTTTATATGACCAACACTCCCATGTATGCAAGGTATAGAGCTGTAGGTTTATATGACCAACAATCTCGTGTAAGCAAGGAATAGAGAAGCAGGTTTATATGAACAAGAATCTCGTGTAAGCAAGGTATAGAGCAGCAGGTTTATATGATCATCACTCTCGTGTAAGCAGGCTATAGAGCAGCAGGTTTATATGATCAACACCCTCGTGTAAGCAGGCTATATAGCAGCAGGTTTATATGACCAACACTCTCGTGTAAGCAGGCTATAGAGCAGCAGGTTTATATGACCAACACGCTCGTGTAAGCAAGGTATAGAGCAGCATGTTTATATGACCAACAATCTCGTGTAAGCAAGGTATAGAGAAGCAGGTTTATATGACCAACAATCTCGTGTAAGCAGTAGGTTTATATGACCAACACTCTCGTTTAAGCAAGGTATAGAGCAGCAGGTTTATATGACCAACAATCTCGTGTAAGCAAGGTATAGAGCAGCAGGTTTATATGACCAACAATCTCGTGTAAGCAAGGTATAGAGCAGCAGGTTTATATGACCAACAATCTCGTGTAAGCAGGCTATAGAGCAGCAGGTTTATATGACCAACACTCTCGTGTAAGCATGTAGAGCAGCAGTTTTATATGACCAACAATCTCGTGTAAGCAGGGTATAGAGCAGCAGGTTTATATGACCAACACTCTCGTGTAAGCAGGCTACAGAGAAGCAGGTTTATATGGCCAACACTCTCATGTAAGCATGGTATAGAGCAGCAGGTTTATATGACCAACAATCTCGTGTAATCTGGGTATAGAGCAGCATGTTTATATGACCAACACTCTCGTGTAAGCGGGGTATAGAGCAGCAGGTTTATATGACCAACAATCACGTGTAAGTGGGGTATAGAGCAGGTTTATATGGCCAACAATCTCGTGTAAGCGGGGTATAGAGCAGCAGGTTTATATGGCCAACACTCTCGTGTAAGCGGGGTATAGAGCAGCAGGTTTATAGGACCAACAAGCTCGTGTACGCGGGGTATAGAGCAGCAGGTTTATATGACCAACAATCTCGTGTAAGCGGGGTATAGAACAGCAGGTTTATATGACCAACAAGCTCGTGTAAGCGGGGTATAGAGCAGTAGGTTTATATGGCCAACAATCTCGTGTAAGCGGGTTATAGAGCAGCAGGTTTATATGACCAACACTCTCGTGTAAGCAGGCTATAGATCAGCAGGTTTATATGACCAATACGCTCGTGTAAGCAAGGCATAGAGCAGCAGGATTATATAACCAACAATCTCGTGTAAGCAAGGTATAGAGAAGCAGGTTTATATGACCAACAATCTCGTGTAACCAAGGTATAGAGCAGCAGGTTTATATAACCAACAATCTCGTGTAAGCAACGTATAGAGAAGCAGGTTTATATGATCAACAATCTCGTGTAAGCAAGGTATAGAGCAACATGTTTATATGACCAACACTCTCATGTAAGCAGGCTATAGAGCAGCAGGTTTATATGACCAACAATCTCGTGTAAGCAGGCTGTAGAGCAGCAGGTTTATATGACCAACAATCTCGTGTAAGCAAGGTATAGAGCAGCATGTTTATATGACCAACAATCTCGTGTAAGCAAGGTATAGAGCAGCAGGTTTATATGACCAACAATCTCGTGTAAGTAAGGTATAGAGAAGCAGGTTTATATGACCAACAATCTCTTGTAAGCAGCAGGTTTATATGACCAACAATCTCGTGTAAGCAAGGTATAGAGAAGCAGGTTTATATGACCAACAATCTCGTGTAAGCAAGGTTTAGAGAAGCAGGTTTATATGACCAACGCTTTCGTGTAAGTAAGGTACAGAGAAGCGGGTTTATATGACCAACACTCTCGTGTAAGCAAGGTATAGATAAGCAGGTTTATATGACCAACAATCTCGTGTAAGCAGGCTATAGAGCAGCAGGTTTATATGACCAACACTCTCATGTAAGCATGGTATAGAGCAGCAGGTTTATATGACCAACAATCTCGTGTAAGCGGGGTATAGAGCAGCATGTTTATATGACCAACACTCTCGTGTAAGCGGGGTATAGAGCAGCAGGTTTATATGACCAACAATCTCGTGTAAGTGGGGTATAGAGCATTTTTATATGGCCAACAATATCGTGTAAGCGGGGTATAGAGCAGCAGGTTTATATGGCCAACACTCTCGTGTAAGCGGGGTATAGAGCAGCTGGTTTATATGACCAACAAGCTCGTGTAAGCTGGGTATAGAACAGCAGGTTTATATGACCAACAAGCTCGTGTAAGCGGGGTATAGAGCAGCAGGTTTATATGGCCAACAATCTCGTGTAAGCGGGGTATAGAGCAGCAGGTTTATATGACCAACAATCTCATGTAAGCGGGGTATAGAGCAGCAGGTTTATATGACCAACAATCTCGTGTAAGTTGGGTATAGAGCAGGTTTATATGGCCAACAATCTCGTGTAAGCGGGGTATAGAGAACCAGGTTTATATGACCAACAATCTCGTGTAAGCGGGGTATAGAGCAGGTTTATATGGCCAACAATCTCGTGTAAGCGGGGTATAGAGCAGCAGGTTTATATGACCAACACTCTCGTGTAAGCGGGGTATAGAGCAGCAGGTTTATATGACCAACACTCTCGTGTAAGCGGGGTATAGAGCAGCATGTTTATATGACCAACACTCTCGTGTAAGCAAGGTATAGAGCAGCAGGTTTATATGACCAAAACTCTCGTGTAAGCGGGGTATAGAGCAGCAGGTTTATATGACCAACACTCTCGTGTAAGTGGGGTATAGAGCAGCAGGTTTATATGACCAACATTCTCGTGTAAGCGGGGTATAGAGCAGCAGGTTTATATGACCAACACTCTCGTGTAAGCGGGGTATAGAGCAGCAGGTTTATATGACCAACACTCTCGTGTAAGCGGGGTATAGAGCAGCAGGTTTATATGACCAACACTCTCGTGTAAGCGTGGTATAGAGCAGCAGGTTTATATGACCAACACTCTCGTGTAAGCGGGGTATAGAGCAGCAGGTTTATATGACCAACACTCTCGTGTAAGCGGGGTATAGAGCAGCAGGTTTATATGACCAACACTCTCGTGTAAGCGGGGTATAGAGCAGCAGGTTTATATGACCAACACTCTCGTGTAAGCAAGGTATAGATCAGCAGGTTTATATGACCAACACTCTCGTGTAAGCGGGGTATAGAGCAGCAGGTTTATATGACCAACACTCTCGTGTAAGCGGGGTATAGAGCAGCAGGTTTATATGACCAACACTCTCGTGTAAGCGGGGTATAGAGCAGCAGGTTTATATGACCAACACTCTCGTGTAAGCGTGGTATAGAGCAGCAGGTTTATATGACCAACACTCTCGTGTAAGCGGGCTATAGAGCAGCAGGTTTATATGACCAACACTCTCGTGTAAGCAGGGTATAGAGCAGAGTTATATTACCAACACTCTCGTGTAAACAGGGTATAGCCTATAGGGCCGATACATGTTTGGCCAACAATCTCGTGTAATTATGTACAACAATACAGCAGGAATACATGACAAACAATCTCGTGTAATCAGAGTATATTGCAGATTTATATGGCCAACACTCTCCTCGTGTATGCAGGGTATATAGTAGCTTTATGTAGCTAGCACACTCGTGTAAGCAGTACATAGAGCACATTTATATGGCCAACACTCTCCTCGTGTATGCAGGGTATATAGTAGCTTTATGTAGCTAGCACACTCGTGTAAGCAGTACATATAGCAGATGTATATGGCCAACAATCTCGCTTAGGCAGATAGAGGGCAGGTTTATATGACCAACACTCTCGTGTAGGCAGGGTATAGGGCAGATTTATATGACCAACACTCTCGTGTAAGCATGGTATAGAGCAGGTTTATATGACCAACACTCTCGTGTAAGCATGGTATAGAGCAGGTTTATATGACCAACACTCTCGTGTAAGCAAGGTATAGATCAGGTTTATATGACCAACACGCTCGTGTAAGCATGGTATAGAGCATATTTATATGACTAACAATCTCGTGTATAAAATGGTATAGAGCAGGTTTATATGGCCAACACTATCGTATACGCATGGCATAGATCAGGTTTATATGACCAACACGCTCGTGTATGCAGGGTATAGAGCAGGTTTATATGACCAACAATCTCGTGTATGCAGGGTATAGAGCAGGTTTATATGGCCAACAATCTCATGTAAACATGGTATAGAGCAGGTTTTTATGGCCAACACTCTCGTGTAAGCAGGGTATAGAGCAGGTTTATATGACCAACACTCTCCTGTATGCAGGGTATAGAGCAGGTTTATATGACCAACACTCTCGTGTAAGCAGGGTATAGAGCAGGTTTATATGACCAACACCCTCGTGTATGCATGGTATAGAGCAGGTGTATCTGGCCAACACTCTCGTGTAAGCATGGTATAGAGCAGGTTTATATGGCCAACAATCTCGTGTATGCATGGTATAGAGCAGGTTTATATGGCCAACTCTCTCGTGTATGCATGGTATAGAGCAGGTTTATATGGCCAACACTCTCGTGTATGCATGGTATAAAGCAGGTCTATATGGCCAACAATCTCATGTATGCATGGTATAGAGCAGGTTTATATGGCCAACACTCTCGTGTATGCATGGTTTAGAGCAGGTTTATATGGCCAACACTCTCGTGTATGCATGGTATAAAGCAGGTCTATATGGCCAATATTCTCGTGTATGCATGGTATAGAGCAGGTTTATATGGCCAACACTCGTGTATGCATGGTATAGAGCAGGTTTATATGGCCAACAATCTCGTGTAAGCATGGCATAGAGCAGGTTTATATGACCAACAGTCTCGTGTAAACATGGTATAGAGCAGGTTTATATGGCCAACACTCTCGTGTATGCATGGTATAGAGCAGGTTTATATGGCCAACTCTCTCGTGTATGCATGGTATAGAGCAGGTCTATATGGCCAACAATCTCGCGTAAACATCGTAGGTAAACCCAACATTTTCACATTCCACTGGGGATGGGTGTCGAATTCTTCATGTGAGGTAGCTATCCAGCTTGTATGCGACAGGTCGGTGATTTGATCGTGGGACCCTTCCGTGCCTGAAATACTGCTCGCATAGGAACACGAGGTCTTCCTCCACCAATAGTAGATGTAGAGTCGCCATATGACTCAAGTTGTTGATGTGGTTGTATCATGGATATGGTATGTACTTCATTGATGGTATGTACTTCATTGATGCCATGTACTTCCTTGATGGTATGTACTTCATTGATGCCATGTACTTCCTTGATGGTATGTACTTCATTGATGGTATGTACTTCATTGATGCCATGTACTTCCTTGATGGTATGTACTTCATTGATGCCATGTACTTCCTTGATGGTATGTACTTCATTGATGGTATGTACTTCATTGATGCCATGTACTTCCTTGATGGTATGTACTTCATTGATGCCATGTACTTCCTTGATGGTATGTACTTCATTGATGGTATGTACTTCATTGATGCCATGTACTTCCTTGATGGTATGTACTTCATTGATGGTATGTACTTCATTGATGCCATGTACTTCCTTGATGGTATGTACTTCATTGATGGTATGTACTTCCTTGATGGTATGTACTTCATTGATGCCATGTACTTCCTTGATGGTATGTACTTCATTGATGCCAAGGAGCATGACACACACCAATTACAGGAGCAATCATACGACATGGCACACCAATTACAGGAGCAATCATACAACATGGCACACCAATTACAGGAGCAATCATACAACATGGCACACCAATTACAGGAACAATCATACAACATGGCACACCAATTACAGGAACAATCATACATGGCACACCAATTACAGGAGCAATCATACATGGCACACCAATTACAGGAGCAATCATACAACATGGCACACCAATTACAGGAGCAATCATACATGGCACACCAATTACAGGAGCAAGCATACAACATGACACACCAATTACAGGAGAATTGGGATAAACATAGAACATAACATGTATTAATTTCATTGTTTTTTTTATTATTCTTTTTTCTTTTAATTTCAAATGAGCCAAACTTATTGCAATTAAAATACTCAAGCATGATTATTTATAATACTTGCTAGTAGATTGAAATTTAAACATTTCCTCCATAGAAGTACATCTCGACACCATCTACCAATTGCACATGCATTGACACATTGGAAGAGTAATATAGTGAATACAACCTGCAATAATCCAACATAACCTCTATGCAAGTTGGGAAGGTAAATTGACTGCTGATTAGTATCTTTTGTTTCGTTTTGTTCGGGTTTTACGCCCGCATCAGCACCATTTTGGGCAATATCGCCGACGGGCAGTTCACCTAACAACACAATTCCTGGGCAGGCTCCAGCGGTTAACCAGTACTTGGCGCACCAACCTCCGTAAGAAACTGCCAACTTTTTTCATATATAGACACGGCCTGAGCTGGGCTCGAACCACTGACCATCAGTGATGATAGGTTACAGTGGTATACAAGTCAGCAACCGTAACCACTCGACCACGGAGGCGGATGATTAGTATCTTATAATACTTTCAAGTATCTTTGATTTTTTAAATGGCATGAGAGCACAAGAACAATAATTCTATTGCGAGACAGTGAGAACGTTCTTCTTTTCATGATCAGTGAATAGTGGCTGCATACTAACTGGAGTTAATCAGGATTAGAGGTAGCTGGAAAACAATCAACGATCATTAAACATGTCCTTTGCACGCTAGCCGTGAAAATAACAGTCAGACAACGGGTGCCAACATTTGCCAAAGGGAGCGAGCACAAGCCAACGGTTGCCAAACGGAGCAGGCACCAGCCAACGGTTGCCAAACGGAGCAGGCACCAGCCAACGGATGCCAAACGGAGCAGGCACCAGCCAACGGTTGCCAAACGGAGCAGGCACCTGCCAATGTCATCATATGTTTATAGATTAATGGATAAAATAAATGAAGTGTTTAACGGCTAACTGCCGGTGATAATAGATGAAACGATGATCTTACTGAAGTCATGGACACGCAGAACTAATACAGGAGATACGACGGAACAGAAGAGGATACGACGGAACAGAAGAGGATACGCAGGAACAGAAGAGGATACGCAGGAACAGAAGAGGATACGAAGGAACAGAGGAGGATACGAAGGAACAGAAGAGGATACGAAGGAACAGAAGAGGATACGAAGGAACAGAAGAGGATACGAAGGAACAGAAGAGGATACGCAGGAACAGAAGAGGATACGAAGGAACAGAAGAGGATACGAAGGAACAGAAGAGGATACGAAGGAACAGAAGAGGATACGCAGGAACAGAAGAGGATACGAAGGAACAGAAGAGGATATGAAGGAACAGAAGAGGATACGACGGATACTCTAAACAATTCCAGGAAATGGGACCTTCCATAAACAAGGGACATACATGCATATAAAATAATGCCTTGAACAAACGTGAAACCAGTCGATACACGGCGATGTTGAAATCAATAATGTAAAACCCAACAATAACTACCGGTAGGCATCGATTTATATTTTAAAAACAGATCAATATTTTTACGAAAATGATGGCGGTTTCAATAATAAAATGTTCAGATAATTATAATTCTACTCAATCCCTGCACAAGTGTTTTGTTCAGTGTTATCCAGCTACCGTTAAACTCCAGTTTTACTTATACACAATCCTATCGGGACCATCCTCGTGTCACTTTCACAAATTAGCGACACTCTATTGAATAACATTGCCATGCAACAGGACGACACATTGATCGTACAACACGACAATGAGGCAATCACAAAACGCTTTGATCGTACAACAAATCGCGATGCTACCCACCGACATACATCGACTCGGTTTATTCTGCCGGGTGATGGTCCAAACAGGATTCCATAGTTATATTAGGCATTAATTACATATACAAAATTGCTAATTGACAATAAGATTGACCCATTACTTTTTCTTCCACCTTAAATCGTCGCCTCACTCTTAACACCGCTTGCTGCATGTGTTAACAGTATTCTCGTAATCAAAATCAACAAGTTTACATTATAATATATCTATAGTATCTCACTCCATTAGCTCTGTAGGAAATCTGGTAGGCAACAGAAAAACTTGTATTAAATCATTAGTTCGTCCTCATCGAGACCTTGCTGCACACCGAGATATTGTAAGGAGATAATGTAATGACTGGATCAGTTTCCCGTCATTGACCAATCATCTGAAATGAACATCTAAAACAATGCTGTTCTAAGATTAGTCAGAATGGGTAACCGACAAGTAAATGGAGGATATTTGTAGGACTGGTATCGACAAAGTAAGCGACATATCAACTTGAAAATATAGAGATATATCAATATAATATTGATATCAACGTGGAAATATAGCAATATATCTATATATTGATATCAACTTGAAAATATAGCAATATATCTATATATTGATATCAACTTGAAAATATAGCAATATAAACTTGAAAATATAGCAATTTATCAATATATTGATATCAACATGAAAATATAGTGATATATCGATATAAGATTGATATCAACGTGGAAATATAGCGACATATCAATATCAACATATAATGATATAGCAATATCAACATGAAAATATACCGATAGTGATATACCGATATCAACATGAAAATATGCCAGTAGTGATATCAACAAGAAAATATATCGATAGTGATATATCAATATGAAAATATACCAGTAGTGATATATCGATATCAACATGAAAGTATAGCGATATATCAATATCAACTGAACATTCTGAACACTCCAATAAGTAATTATATTAAAAAATGAGAAGGAAAGTTCTAATTTATTTGTAAATTTAATTAATGGCCGACTGTCTTTTGCTAAATTAGAAACAAATTAATACAGTTTTTGCACATATACTGACAGCAAACATGCTTCCGGTTTGTTTACGATGTTTAGTTTTAACATCTCTGTGAAAAGAACATTTGCGCTTGGGTTGTTTAGGTGTATAAAGCTATGATATCAATACTTGCATATCGGCGATATTAAAGATATCAATCCCAGCCCTGTTGTGAACAATCGAATTATATATCAGTGATTGAATATTGGAATATTGAAAGTAATATTATATCAGTGATTGAATATTGAAAGTAATATTATATCAGTGATTGAAAGTAATATTATACCAGTGATTGAAAGTAATATTATACCAGTGATTGAAAGTAATATTATACCAGTGATTGAATATTGAAAGTAATATTATATCAGTGATTGAAAGTAATATTATACCAGTGATTGAAAGTAATATTATACCAGTGATTGAATATTGAAAGTAATATTATCACAAGTGGAGGTAAACACAACGGATAATTGTAGCATTCCACTTTCATATTATTTGATCACACACTTAAAGCGAACAAATTTTATTTTTATTTTAGACCAAAGTGGTTTTACTTAATTTGACAGATGATGCTACATGTATGTTATGTTACAATGTGGAGATAAGATGTCGTCCCCAACAATTCAAGCCTGAAAGGTTTGATGCCGATGATACTCCACATTAAAGTGGCAGGGAACAATAGACGCAGAGCACCGAGAATAATGTGTTACTCCAAATTAAAGTGGCAGGGAACAATAGACGCAGAGCACTGAGAATAATGTGTTACTCCACATTAAAGTGGCAGGGAACAATAGACGCAGAGCACCGAGAATAATGTGTTACTCCACATTAAAGTGGCAGGGAACAATAGACGCAGAGCACCGAGAATAATGTGTTACTCCAAATTAAAGTGGCAGGGAACAATAGACGCAGAGCACCGAGAATAATGTGTTACTCCACATTAAAGTGGCAGGGAACAATAGACGCAGAGCACTGAGAATAATGTGTTACTCCACATTAAAGTGGCAGGGAACAATAGACGCAGAGCACTGAGAATAATGTGTTACTCCACATTAAAGTGGCAGGGAACAATAGACGCAGAGCACTGAGAATAATGTGTTACTCCACATTAAAGTGGCAGGGAACAATAGACGCAGAGCACTGAGAATAATGTGTTACTCCACATTAAAGTGGCAGGGAACAATAGACGCAGAGCACCGAGAATAATGTGTTACTCCACATTAAAGTGGCAGGGAACAATAGACGCAGAGCACCGAGAATAATGTGTTACTCCACATTAAAGTGGCAGGGAACAATAGACGCAGAGCACCGAGAATAATGTGTTACTCCACATTAAAGTGGCAGGGAACAATAGACGCAGAGCACTGAGAATAATGTGTTACTCCACATTAAAGTGGCAGGGAACAATAGACGCAGAGCACCGAGAATAATGTGTTACTCCACATTAAAGTGGCAGGGAACAATAGACGCAGAGCACCGAGAATAATGTGTTACTCCACATTAAAGTGGCAGGGAACAATAGACGCAGAGCACCGAGAATAATGTGTTACTCCACATTAAAGTGGCAGGGAACAATAGACGCAGAGCACCGAGAATAATGTGTTACTCCACATTAAAGTGGCAGGGAACAATAGACGCAGAGCACTGAGAATAATGTGTTACTCCACATTAAAGTGGCAGGGAACAATAGACGCAGAGCACCGAGAATAATGTGTTACTCCACATTAAAGTGGCAGGGAACAATAGACGCAGAGCACTGAGAATAATGTGTTACTCCACATTAAAGTGGCAGGGAACAATAGACGCAGAGCACTGAGAATAATGTGTTACTCCACATTAAAGTGGCAGGGAACAATAGACGCAGAGCACTGAGAATAATGTGTTACTCCACATTAAAGTGGCAGGGAACAATAGACGCAGAGCACTGAGAATAATGTGTTACTCCACATTAAAGTGGCAGGGAACAATAGACGCAGAGCACTGAGAATAATGTGTTACTCCACATTAAAGTGGCAGGGAACAATAGACGCAGAGCACCGAGAATAATGTGTTACTCCACATTAAAGTGGCAGGGAACAATAGACGCAGAGCACCGAGAATAATGTGTTACTCCACATTAAAGTGGCAGGGAACAATAGACGCAGAGCACTGAGAATAATGTGTTACTCCACATTAAAGTGGCAGGGAACAATAGACGCAGAGCACTGAGAATAATGTGTTACTCCACATTAAAGTGGCAGGGAACAATAGACGCAGAGCACTGAGAATAATGTGTTACTCCACATTAAAGTGGCAGGGAACAATAGACGCAGAGCACCGAGAATAATGTGTTACTCCACATTAAAGTGGCAGGGAACAATAGACGCAGAGCACTGAGAATAATGTGTTACTCCACATTAAAGTGGCAGGGAACAATAGACGCAGAGCACTGAGAATAATGTGTTACTCCACATTAAAGTGGCAGGGAACAATAGACGCAGAGCACTGAGAATAATGTGTTACTCCACATTAAAGTGGCAGGGAACAATAGACGCAGAGCACTGAGAATAATGTGTTACTCCACATTAAAGTGGCAGGGAACAATAGACGCAGAGCACTGAGAATAATGTGTTACTCCACATTAAAGTGGCAGGGAACAATAGACGCAGAGCACGGAGAATAATGTGTTACTCCACATTAAAGTGGCAGGGAACAATAGACGCAGAGCACTGAGAATAATGTGTTACTCCACATTAAAGTGGCAGGGAACAATAGACGCAGAGCACTGAGAATAATGTGTTACTCCACATTAAAGTGGCAGGGAACAATAGACGCAGAGCACGGAGAATAATGTGTTACTCCACATTAAAGTGGCAGGGAACAATAGACGCAGAGCACTGAGAATAATGTGTTACTCCACATTAAAGTGGCAGGGAACAATAGACGCAGAGCACTGAGAATAATGTGTTACTCCACATTAAAGTGGCAGGGAACAATAGACGCAGAGCACTGAGAATAATGTGTTACTTCACAGCATCCAACCAGCGAAATAACACATTTTTATTTAACTGATCAATTTCTATATTTCATTGAAAAGCATAAAAATAGAACATTATCGTCGCCAAGAACCACAACAATACAATCAAATAATCAATTGTCTATTGCTTACACAAATTTCCCTAGAAACTATGGTCTGAAATTCATTCTAAATCAGTATCATTTCCGTTATAAATTATGGTATAAAACGACAGCAGTAAAATGACTTTTTCTAATTACTTGTAAAACAAATGTGTGGTTCCTAGTACAAGTGAATTATAACATGTGTGTGAGTCACGAAATAACCATCAATGTAATACTGAATTTAAGCTTATCCATTGGATGGGTGATTATAGCCAATCAGAGGCCTCGTTTTAATCACAGCTACAGAACCCATTGGATTGTTTGTGTTACCTTGGAAATAAGGTAAAAGTGCCCCTGAAAGCAAGAAATCTATTGACTGGCAATTATGCAAAACAAGCAATCATGATCTCCCTGAGCATGCTTCAAAGTTCTGTAACAGTCTTTGGGGGGGGGGGGGGGTTTACAAAATTGCCCTATTAATTATGATATGTCGTAAATAGGAAGCATTGCTATGTATCTGCATTGGAAATCTATTTCAAGAAGCAATGAAATCATATTCACGAATACAAGCGCATTACGATATGCCTAAGCCACGAGACAGTTTCATGAAACCATCCAATCACTTTATTGCTGATAAAATAATACAAAAATATTGCTCGACAAGGCAAAACATAAATGGGAAATAAAATCGAGCTGGAGTTTCAATACAATAATGAAACAAAATTTTAACAAGTTCGAATAAAATAGTAGACATAAAATACTTTTACCGGTTCACAATTATCAACATATTTAATGAAAGAATAGACAGATTATTCGAAATACGACTTTGAAAACATATACCTTTGTGTCATTGTAGTTATTAAACTCTTTTGCCTGCTGAGTAAATAAAATCACCATTGCAAACAACATAGATCCTGATCAGATGGCAACAACATAGATCCAGATCAGTCGTCTGATCATGATCTATGTTGTTTGCTATTCAGCCAAGTGTTTTAGCTCAACTATTCGAATAGCCAACAGCTGGCTCTATGCTGTTTGCAAATGTGATTTTATCGGCCGCTAGCGTGCAAAGGGTTAAGTTATCCGATTTAAAAAATACAACTGAAGAGATGTACCTTAGAAATAAAGTTGTAAAACTGCGTTAAATATGCATGTTTGGCGTTTTAAATACAACAATGCATTGTGGGGGCTTAAATCCAAATCAACATAATGATGGCAGATTTTGTCTCAAAATAAAATAGATAAAAAAAAAATGGCATTAAAAAATAACAATTGCTCGCAACAAATGGGACAGCGATCTTTCATCTAATATTTTATATGTCAACAGTAAAACGACTGCCAACAATATAGTAAAAATAACCATTGTATCAAAATGTTCTTTAAAAAAAGGTAAGAACATTCCATGCTTTCCTTTAATGCATTAAGTGTTACCAAGTGAAATAGACTGCAAATAGTCATGGACACAGATTTACTTAGTACTCTAAATAACAAGAGGGCCATAAAGGCTCTGGAAAAGGGTCATGAAGGCTCTCGATCCCTCGCCCGAGTCGAAAGGCCCAAAGGGCTATAAAAACACAAGAGCGTTCGGCAAGTTACTAGTAGTACATTCATTTTAAAACTACTAGGTACAACAAATTCATATCATATTATTTCAACAGGTCTCCCAATGAAAGATTACAGTTGCATTATAGCTACCCATAGTATCCACACAGCTAGATTGGTGTCTCTGTGTAATGGGGAGGGAAATGTAGCTAACATATGTGATTTATGTTCTTAACCCATTCAACACCAAGTAACTCACATGGACTGGTCCACGATATTCATAAACCAATAAATGAATCAGAAAATCACATTTGGACAAGTTCATTTATCAAAATGGGTAATTATGTCTAAAAATAGTCATATCACTGGCAAAAAGTGCAGATCCTGATGAGACGGCTCGTCATGAGCCGGCTCATCTGGATCTACACTTTTTGTAAGCCTATTTAGAGGTCTGTGGTGTTGAAAGGGTTAAGTGCAGCAACAATATTTTGGTATGCGGCAAACATGTATCTGCATGTCAATTACTTTGGTATCTGTATATCCTCAAGTAATGAACATAATGTTTGGATAAGATTATCAGAAAGGCATACCAACAGGATTGGTGGTTACATAAACTACCTGGCGTCTGTATATAACAGGTACTCTAGTGGCAAAGAATTTAGGTCGATTGTGAAACAAGCTCATAAACAGACTAATAACTCTCGAGACCCTATTCCTAATTGAATGCATCGCCGTAATCGAGAGAGAAGTGATGCATTTTAAGATGACCATTTCTATTACAGCAACAAAGAATCTGATGATTGCGAAACATGTTCTCACAAATTATATTAATCACTCTCGAGACCTCATTCCTGATGAAATCCATCGCCACGAGGGCGAGAGAAGAGGTATGTGAAATTGAAATGCCTTGCCTAAGGGCACAATCGTAACGGCTCCAGCGTGGCGTAAACTTCGGGCCTTTCGCACCTGAAGTGAACGCACTACCACTGCGCTATCATAACATCCACATGATGACTACTGAAACATGTGTAGGTTCCGCCCTTTAAAACCCGATACATATAACCAAACAGATCTACTGATTCTTCTAAAACAATTGTATTCAAATTTATGTTAGCCCGATTGAGAAACAAGTTCTTATATATTAGATTGATCTCATTGCAGACCTCATTCCTGAAGGAATCTATCACTGCGAGGGAGAGAGAACAGGGAATGTGGATTTAAGAACTCAAACTCCCAACTCCTCGGTTAAAAGGTGAACACTATATCCATCACACAACGTGGGTTCCTCAAACCGAGAAAACTGATTTTATAATTCAATGTGCACATCGCACGACTGGTAAAACTTATGCAAGTTATTTCTATGCTGGCTTTACGGTAACGGCTTGACATTCCGTCAGCCAGCAGCATAGCTTCGTTATACGAAAGAATTCCGACATCCCAAATGGTTGGATTGCTGGTGCAGGACATACCGTGTATTACTACGATGCCGTTGCTTGTGTAGGACACACATGTATTGCAACGCCATTCGATGGTGTTGCCTGTGTAGGACACACATTTATTGCAACGCCATTCGATGGTGTTGCCTGTGTAGGACACACATGTATTACAGCGATGCCGTTGCTTGTGTAGGACACACATGTATTGCAACGCCAATCGATGGTGTTGCCTGTGTAGGACACACATGTATTACAGCGATGCCGTTGCTTGTGTAGGACACACATGTATTGCAACGCCATTCGATGGTGTTGCCTGTGTAGGACACACATGTATTGCAACGCCATTCGATGGTGTTGCCTGTGTAGGACACACACTTATTACGATTATGCAGATTCTTGTGTAGGATACACCAATCTGCACAATTCAATGTTAGCACATATCACGTTTCAACAGCATTTAATATTTATTTTACCCGAGCCATCGTCTTTCTTAGCTCTCATTTCCTTTTTAATTATTTAGCAACATTTCATATTTTTGCTCTATAAATTATCTTTGGGTTCTATTGGCAACTTGGCAGGTGTATTTCTTCTTCAGTTAGGGGACAGTTTGCCGCGGCCAGCACAATCCCCAAGTCTCCTCTGTGCACCATTGGGTGACAATTCACGTCCTTTCCGTTGTCATGACGACAATTGTTCTCCGTCGCATTTGACCGCTTCCTGTAAGCAGTGGGATACGTCTCTGATATAAACAGCATGTGGAAAACACGGAAACACCCATACCAACAGACACATGCAAAGCAAGTAAATAGGTCACTTATTCTTCTGAAAAAGACATCTTTGCTTTCATTAAACAACTAGATCCTGCGGGTGATCATTCCTGGTCGCTTCATCTTGGGGTGGTCTCGAGCGAGTCGATCTCACCGACGATGCGGTCGGGCGCGGCGTGGACCGTGAAGCCAAGAATGCTGGCATCTATTCTCATCATCCTGCTCTTTTTCTTCTTGTTTGCTTTGCCTTTCTGTCCATCATCATTGAACAAGGCCGGGTTGGGTTGACGTAACTCCCTTGGTGTGATTGCCGGGGCTGGTCCCCAGATACTGTCCTGTAAAACAGTGAACATGAGTTACAATCGTCGGGTCCAGGCAATTAAAATGCTAAAATAATATGTACTCGGTCACGGGTATTAATCCAGAAAATTATTTTACATTTAAATGTTCATAAAGGGATAGGATGACTTACCTCTTCCACTACAGGTTTTGACTTGCTCTTAAACTGGCTTCTTTTCTCCAGGAAGGCCTTGGCAAAATCTTCTGTAACTCTGTTTTCACCGAGGTAGGAACGTACGTAGTCATGGACCTGTTTGAATCAGAGCAGATTATAAAGAATTGGAGTCGCAGCTAGAGCCGAGGTCATACAGTAACTTTCCAGCTTAGCTGACCGTTACCCTGGTAGAACCAAGGTCATACAGCAACTTTCCAGCTTAGCTGACCTTTACCCAGGTAGAACCGAGGTCATACAGCAACTTTCCAGCTTAGCTGACCTTTACCCAGGTAGAACCGAGGTCATACAGCAACTTTCCAGCTTAGCTGACCTTTACCCAGGTAGAACCGAGGTCATACAGTAACTTTCCAGCTTAGCTGACCTTTACCCAGGTAGAACCGAGGTCATACAGCAACTTTCCAGCTTAGCTGACCTTTACCCAGGTAGAACCGAGGTCATACAGTAACTTTCCAGCTTAGCTGACCTTTACCCAGGTAGAACCGAGGTCATACAGTAACTTTCCAGCTTAGCTGACCTTTACCCTGGTAGAACCACCGACCATCACCCAGCTAGAGCCGAGGTCATACAGCAACTTTCCAGCTTAGCTGACCTTTACCCTGGTAGAGTCGAGGTCATACAGTAACTTTCCAGCTTAGCTGACCTTTACCCAGGTAGAGCCGAGGTCATACAGTAACTTTCCAGCTTAGCTGACCGTTACCCTGGTAGAACCACCGACCATCACCCAGCTAGAGCCGAGGTCATACAGCAACTTTCCAGCTTAGCTGACCTTTACCCTGGTAGAGTCGAGGTCATACAGTAACTTTCCAGCTTAGCTGACCTTTACCCAGGTAGAGCCGAGGTCATACAGTAACTTTCCAGCTTAGCTGACCTTTACCCTGGTAGAACCATCGACCATCACCAAGGTAGAACCACCGACCATCACCCAGACAACCAGCATTCACCCTGTAGAACCACCGACCATCACCCAGACAACCAGCATTCACCCTGTAGAACCACGGACCTTCACCCAGACAACCAGCATTCACCCTGTAGAACCACGGACCTTCACCCAGACAACCAGCATTCACCCTGTAGAACCACCGACCATCACCCAGACAACCAGCATTCACCCTGTAGAACCACCGACCATCACCCAGACAACCAGCATTCACCCTGTAGAACCACTGACTTTCACCCAGACAACCAGCATTCACCCTGTAGAACCGCCGACCATCACCCAGACAACCAGCATTCACCCTGTAGAACCGCCGACCATCACCCAGACAACCAGCATTCACCCTGTAGAACCACCGACCTTCACCCAGACAACCAGCATTCACCCTGTAGAACCACCGACCATCACCCAGACAACCAGCATTCACCCAGACAACCAGCATTCACCCTGTAGAACCACTGACTTTCACCCAGACAACCAGCATTCACCCTGTAGAACCGCCGACCATCACCCAGACAACCAGCATTCACCCTGTAGAACCACCGACCATCACCCAGACATCCAGCATTCACCCTGTAGAACCACTGACTTTCACCCAGACAACCAGCATTCACCCTGTAGAACCACTGACTTTCACCCAGCATTCACCCTGTAGAACCGCCGACCATCACCCAGACAACCAGCATTCACCCTGTAGAACCACTGACTTTCACCCAGCATTCACCCTGTAGAACCGCCGACCATCACCCAGACAACCAGCATTCACCCTGTAGAACCACCGACCTTCACCCAGACAACCAGCATTCACCCTGCAGAACCACTGACCTTCACCCAGACAACCAGCATTCACCCTGTAGAACCACTGACCTTCACCCAGACAACCAGCATTCACCCTGCAGAACCACCGACCTTCACCCAGACAACCAGCATTCACCCTGCAGAACCACTGACCTTCACCCAGACAACCAGCATTCACCCTGCAGAACCACTGACCTTCACCCAGACAACCAGCATTCACCCTGTAGAACCACTGACCTTCACCCAGACAACCAGCATTCACCCTGTAGAACCACTGACCTTCACCCAGACAACCAGCATTCACCCTGTAGAACCACGGACCTTCACCCAGACAACCAGCATTCACCCTGTAGAACCACCGACCTTCACCCAGACAACCAGCATTCACCCTGTAGTACCACTGACCTTCACCCAGACAACCAGCATTCACCCTGTAGAACCACTGACCTTCACCCAGACAACCAGCATTCACCCTGTAGAACCACGGACCTTCACCCAGACAACCAGCATTCACCCTGTAGAACCGCCGACCTTCACCCAGACAACCAGCATTCACCCTGACAACCAGCATTCACCCTGTAGAACCACTGACCATCACCCAGACAACCAGCATTCACCCAGACAACCAGCATTCATCCTGTAGTACCACCGACCTTCACCCAGACAACCAGCATTCACCCTGTAGAACCACGGACCTTCACCCAGACAACCAGCATTCACCCTGTAGTACCACGGACCTTCACCCAGACAACCAGCATTCATCCTGTAGTACCACCGACCTTCACCCAGACAACCAGCATTCACCCTGTAGAACCACGGACCTTCACCCAGACAACCAGCATTCACCCTGTAGAACCACTGACCATCACCCAGACAACCAGCATTCACCCAGACAATCAGCATTCACCCTGTAGAACCACTGACCTTCACCCAGACAACCAGCATTCACCCTGTAGAACCACTGACCATCACCCAGACAACCAGCATTCACCCAGACAATCAGCATTCACCCTGTAGAACCACTGACCATCACCCAGACAACCAGCATTTCACCCAGACAACCAGCATTCACCCTGTAGAACCACTGACCATCACCCAGACAACCAGCATTCACCCAGACAACCAGCATTCACCCTGTAGAACCACTGACCATCACCCAGACAACCAGCATTCACCCAGACAACCAGCATTCACCCTGTAGAACCACTGACCTTCACCCAGACAACCAGCATTCACCCTGTAGAACCGCCGAACTTCACCCAGACAACCAGCATTCACCCTGTAGAACCACCGACCATCACCCAGACAACCAGCATTCACCCTGACAACCAGCATTCACCCTGTAGAACCACTGACCTTCACTCAGACAACCAGCATTCACCCAGACAACCAGCATTCACCCTGTAGTACCACCGACCTTCACCCAGACAACCAGCATTCACCCAGCATTCACCCTGACAACCAGCATTCACCCAGACAACCAGCATTCACCCAGACAACCAGCATTCACCCAGACAACCAGCATTCACCCAGACAACCAGCATTCACCCAGACAACCAGCATTCACCCTGTAGAACCACTGACCTTCACTCAGACAACCAGCATTCACCCTGACAACCAGCATTCACCCTGTAGAACCACCGACCATCACCCAGACCACCAGCATTCACCCTGTAGTACCACAGACCTTCACCCAGACAACCAGCATTCACCCTGTAGAACCACAGACCTTCACCCAGACAACCAGCATTCACCCTGTAGAACCACGGACCTTCACCCAGACCACCAGCATTCACCCTGTAGAACCACTGACCTTCACCCAGACAACCAGCATTCACCCTGTAGAACCACAGACCTTCACCCAGACAACCAGCATTCACCCTGTAGAACCACGGACCTTCACCCAGACAACCAGCATTCACCCTGTAGAACCACCGACCTTCACCCAGACAACCAGCATTCACCCTGTAGAACCACGGACCTTCACCCAGACAACCAGCATTCACCCTGTAGAACCACGGACCGTCACCCAGACAACCAGCATTCACCCTGTAGAACCACTGACCTTCACTCAGACAACCAGCATTCACCCTGTAGAACCACGGACCTTCACCCAGACAACCAGCATTCACCCTGTAGAACCACTGACCTTCACCCAGACAACCAGCATTCACCGGTTGTAAACCACGACTCACCCAGACAACCAGCATTCACCCTGTAGTACCACCGACCTTCACTCAGACAACCAGCATTCACCCTGTAGAACCACGGACCTTCACCCAGACAACCAGCATTCACCCTGACAACCAGCATTCACCCTGTAGAACCACCGACCATCACCCAGACAACCAGCATTCACCCTGTAGTACCACCGACCTTCACCCAGACAACCAGCATTCACCCTGTAGAACCACGGACCTTCACCCAGACAACCAGCATTCACCTTGTAGAACCACTGACCTTCACTCAGACAACCAGCATTCACCCAGACAACCAGCATTCACCCTGTAGTACCACCGACCTTCACCCAGACAACCAGCATTCACCCTGACAACCAGCATTCACCCTGTAGAACCACTGACCTTCACTCAGACAACCAGCATTCACCCTGTAGAACCACGGACCTTCACCCAGACAACCAGCATTCACCCTGTAGAACCACTGACCTTCACCCAGACAACCAGCATTCACCATGTAGAACCACGGACCTTCACCCAGACAACCAGCATTCACCCTGACAACCAGCATTCACCCTGTAAAACCACCGACCATCACCCAGACAACCAGCATTCACCCTGTAGTACCACCGACCTTCACTCAGACAACCAGCATTCACCCTGTAGAACCACGGACCTTCACCCAGACAACCAGCATTCACCCTGACAACCAGCATTCACCCTGTAGAACCACCGACCATCACCCAGACAACCAGCATTCACCCTGTAGTACCACCGACCTTCACCCAGACAACCAGCATTCACCCTGTAGAACCACGGACCTTCACCCAGACAACCAGCATTCACCTTGTAGAACCACTGACCTTCACTCAGACAACCAGCATTCACCCAGACAACCAGCATTCACCCTGTAGTACCACCGACCTTCACCCAGACAACCAGCATTCACCCTGACAACCAGCATTCACCCTGTAGAACCACCGACCATCACCCAGACAACCAGCATTCACCCTGTAGAACCACGGACCTTCACCCAGACAACCAGCATTCACCCTGTAGAACCACCGACCTTCATGCAGGTAGAATCAACAACCCATAACAAATTCATATTAAAAAAAGAACAGTTGACATGATTACCTCATAAGGTGATTCCACCTCTTGAAGGAACGCTATGAAGGTTGGAACTGGAAGTATAGAAGCATGTGCTTGTAACACAAGATCATTTCATACATGAAAACATTGAATATACAATACATACCGATTCATACAAATGTTTGGAACTGCTAAATACATCTTTCAGCATTCCATGGTGGAAAAGTACCCCCAGATGCTTTTTCGGGCATTGGCTCAAGTGTGGACGCCCCTTCGGGCATTGGCTCAAGTGTGGACGCCCCTTCAGGCATTGGCTAAAGTATGGATGCCCCTTTGGGCATTGGCTCCAAGTGTGGATGCCCCTTCGGGCATTGGCTCAAGTGTGGATGCCCCCTCAAGTGTGGATGCCCCTTCGGGCATTGGCTCAAGTGTGGATGCCCCTTCGGGCATTGGTTCAAGTGTGGACGCCCCTTCAGGCATTGGTTCAAGTGTGGATGCCCCTTCGGGCATTGGTTCAAGTGTGGACGACCCTTTGGGCATTGGTTCAAGTGTGGACGCCCCTTCGGGCATTTGTTCAAGTGTGGATGATCCTTCAGGCTTTGGCTCATGTGTGGACGCCCCTTCGGGCATTGGTTCAAGTGTGGACGCCCCTTCGGGCATTGGCTCAAGTGTGGATGCCCCTTCGGGCATTGGCTCCAAGTGTGGATGCCCCCTCAAGTGTGGATGCCCCCTCGGGCATTGGTTCAAGTGTGGACGCCCCTTCGGGCATTGGTTCAAGTGTGGATGCCCCTTCGGGCATTGGCTCAAGTGTGGATGCCCCTTCGGGCATTGGCTCATGTGTGGACGCCCCTTCGGGCATTGGCTCAAGTGTGGATGCCCCTTCGGGCATTGGCTCAAGTGTAGATGCCCCCTCACATGGAAGAACTTGATCTATATGTAACAAATATTGCCACTTACTATCGACTGACGTTGCCATATTGTTCAGTTGTTTCTTACACCACAATGTAAAATCATCCTCTTGTGGAATAGTCTGGAACAGTCTCTGTACTGCTTCCTGTAATATAATATGTTAATGATGGTGATAAGATTATATCCGAAATGAGGTCTTGAGCACGATTTGCTAAAAAGTTATATTATGTTATATTTCGGGTTTTACGCCTGCATCAGCACCATTTTGGGCTATATCGCCTGCGGGCAGTTTACCAAACAACACCTTTCCTGGGCAGGCTCCAGCGGTTAACCAGTACTTGGGTGCACCAACCTCCGTAAGAAACTGCCAACTTTTTCATATAAATGACATGCTAAAAAGTATACATTGTTCAAACGTATTTATTCATATTTACAACAATTACTTGTGTACACAATAAATACAAGGGGATTAAAATGAAAGCAAGATGCTTATCGCATTTCTCTCCACATAAACAGTACACATTAAACACTGCTATTACCAAATCGACAGCAATCAGTCATCGGCAGAGATCAATATGTATCTAAATATGAATGTACCTCTTCCTTCTTCGACTTGGAAGGTTTAGCTTTGCTCTGTGCCGATGTTGCTTTGCTCTGTGCCGATGTTGCTTTGCTCTGTGCTGATGTTGCTACCTTTGCTCTGTTAGGGGTATCCCCACTCAACGCCGGGAATTCCGACGTCTGTTGTTTACTGAAAATGTAAGCATTCGTGTATTGTAAACGGACAACAATGTAAGCATTCGTGTATTGTAAACGGCCAACAATGTAAGCATTCGTGTATTGTAAACGGACAACAATGTAAGCATTCGTGTATTGTAAACGGACAACAATGTAAGCATTCGTGTATTGTAAACGGACAACAATGTAAGCATTCGTGTATTGTAAACGGACAACAATGTAAGCATTCGTGTATTGTAAATGGACAACAATGGAATCCGTCGCCACAAGGGAGAGGAGAGGCAACATGGAATTTAAATGCCTTGACTAACGGCAAATCGTAACGGCTCCAGCAGGGCTTGAACTCCGGGACTTTCGCACCTGAAGCGAGTGCGCTACCACTGCGCTATCACGACTATGTAAGAAATGAAGACATTGTTAGCATTGGTTCAAGCACCTAACTTCTGTAAATGTAGTTTTATACATGTAAGCAATTGATAGAATAGGTTCAAGCACCTAACTTCTGTAAATGTAGTTTTATACATGTAAGCAATTGATAGAATAGGTTCAAGCACCTAACTTCTGTAAATGTAGTTTTATACATGTAAGCAATTGATAGAATAGGTTCAAGCACCTAACTTCTGTAAATGTAGTTTTATACATGTAAGCAATTGATAGAATAGGTTCAAGCACCTAACTTCTGTAAATGTAGTTTTATACATGTAAGCAATTGATAGAATAGGTTCAAGCACCTAACTTCTGTAAATGTAGTTTTATACATGTAAGCAATTGATAGAATAGGTTCAAGCACCTAACTTCTGTAAATGTAGTTTTATACATGTAAGCAATTGATAGAATAGGTATATATGATTGTTTCTTCATGGGGCCAGACGTGATTATTCAATCATCCCAGAATCTTAGAGGGTCACTGATATTGTTGTTACCTACCTTTGTTTATGTGACTGTTTCTTCACGGGGCCAGACGTGATTATTGCATCGTCCCAGAATCCTAGAGGGTCACTGATATTGTTGTTGTTGTTGTTGTTACCAGTGTTCTGTGTGTTCTTCATGGCACCCCACGCTCCCTCGTTCGCCCAGTTGGATTGGGGCGGTGACGTTCCCCATGCACTAGCAGCCCCGAGTGACAAATTCTGTAATATGAATATAAGCTGGTTGTTTCTCTGTTGGATTACGAGTAACGCCAATAGCTAAATACAACAAACAATCTGGCAGAGTAAGGTCACATGTGCATCTCCAAACAGTAAATATATATCGATAACTGATCCTGATGTATTACAGTGCTAGATACAGCCATACCCCCCGCCGGACAGTGCTAGATACAGTCATAACCCCACGCCAGACAGTGCTAGATACAGTCATATCCCCCGCCGGACAGTGCTAGATACAGTCATATCTCCTGCCGGACAGTGCTAGATACAGTCATATCCCCCGCCGGATAGTGCTAGATACAGCCATATCCCCCGCCTGACAGTGCTAGATACAGCCATATCCCCCGCCGGACAATGCTAGATACAGCCATATCCCCCGCCGGACAATGCTAGATACAGCCATATCCCCCGCCGGACAGTGCTAGATACAGTCATATCCCCCACCGGACAGTGCTAGATACAGCCATATCCCCCGCCGGACAATGCTAGATACAGCCATATCCCCCGCCGGACAGTGCTAGATACAGTCATATCCCCCGCCGGACAGTGCTAGATACAGCCATATCCCCCGCCGGACAGTGCTAGATACAGCCATATCCCCCACCGACAGTGCTAGATACAGTCATATCCCCCACCGGACAGTGCTAGATACAGTCATATCCCCCACCGGACAGTGCTAGATACAGTCATATCCCCCGCCGGACAGTGCTAGATACAGTCATATCCCCCACCGGACAGTGCTAGATAGTCATATCCCCCGCCGGACAGTGCTAGATACAGTCATATCCCCCGCCGGACAGTGCTAGATACAGCCATATCCCCCGCCGGACAGTGCTATATACAGCCATATCCCCCGCCGGACAGTGCTATATACAGCCATATCCCCCGCCGGACAGTGCTAGATACAGCCGTATAAAACTGGCGTTACCTTGGCAACTATCTGATGGTTCTCCTCTCGCTTCTGTCGTTCCCTCTCCAGCTGCCGGGCCTGTTCTTGTTGTATTTCCAGTAATGATTTGGTTCCTGGCTGTGGTGAGCTGTAAATGTAAACACAATTGTTTGGTTCCCAGTTGTGGTGAGCCGTATATATAAGCACAAAAATTGTTTGGTTCCCTGCTGTGGTGAGCCATAAATATAAGCACAATTGTTTGGTTCCCTGCTGTGGTGAGCCATAAATATAAACACAGTTGTTTGGTACCCTGCTGTGGTGAGATGCACATATGAGAATTGTTTGTTTGTTGGTTTATGGAACTTCAACACTGCTTCAGAGGTAGGGGGATATGGATTGCCCTGGGTCAGAAGCCTTGTGTTTACATCCCGAAATGGTATTAATTATTAACTTCATCAAAATAGGGTTTAAACACAATATGACCATTAACTTTGTCAGTGTAGCTTAAGATAAGATAGGATAAGATTTTGTAATAAAATTGCCAAAAAAAGAGAGAAGATTTTAAGACAAAAAATATTTTAAATAGTTATGAGAATGACTCCAAAAATAAGGGACGAGGTCAGGGTCCCAGCAGGGATCATTTTAGAGAGCAATGTGGTCAAAATAGTCGCCCTAGGGACCCCGACTTCGCCCTCTTACGATACCACTTCACTGAAATTATAAAGTACTCTATTCAAATGTTGTATTTAATGGATGGACATAACTGTGTATTTTAACCATATTTTGTTGACATTTATTAAATAACACTAAGGACGCGCTCGCGCGCTTTCTCACTTCTGCCAAAAATTCTGACCTAGAACTAACCCTGTCACAGGTGCGACTATTGTGCCCATGCTACCCCCTAGGATGAGCCCTGTCCCAGGTGCGACTATTGTGCCCCCCCCTAGGATGAGCCCTGTCCCAGGTGCGACTATTGTGCCCCCCCCCTAGGATGAGCCCTGTCCCAGGTGCGACTATTGTGCCCATGCTACCCCCTAGGATGAGCCCTGTCCCAGGTGTGACTATTGTGCCCATGCTATCCCCTAGGATGAGCCCTGTCCCAGGTGCGACTATTGTGCCCCCCCCTAGGATGAGCCCTGTCCCAGGTGAGACTATTGTGCCCCCCCCCCTAGGATGAGCCCTGTCCCAGGTGCGACTATTGTGTCCATGCTACCCCCTAGGATGAGCCCTGTCCCAGGTGTGACTATTGTGTCCATGCTACCCCCTAGGATGAGCCCTGTCCCAGGTGCGACTATTGTGCCCCCCCTAGGATGAGCCCTGTCCCAGGTGTGACTATTGTGTCCATGCTACCCCCTAGGATGAGCCCTGTCCCAGGTGCGACTATTGTGCCCCCCCTAGGATGAGCCCTGTCCCAGGTGTGACTATTGTGTCCATGCTACCCCCTAGGATGAGCCCTGTCCCAGGTGTGACTATTGTGCCCATGCTACCCCCTAGGATGAGCCCTGTCCCAGGTGTGACTATTGTGTCCATGCTACCCCCTAGGATGAGCCCTGTCCCAGGTGTGACTATTGTGCCCATGCTACCCCCTAGGATGAGCCCTGTCCCAGGTGCGACTATTGTGCCCATGCTACCCCCTAGGATGAGCCCTGTCCCAGGTGTGACTATTGCGCCCATGCTACCCCCTAGGATGAGCCCTGTCCCAGGTGTGACTATTGTGCCCATGCTACCCCCTAGGATGAGCCCTGTCCCAGGTGTGACTATTGTGCCCATGCTACCCCTAGGATGAGCCCTGTCCCAGGTGTGACTATTGTGCCCATGCTACCCCCTAGGATGAGACCTGTCCCAGGTGCGACTATTGTGCCCCCCCCCCCTAGGATGAGCCCTGTCCCAGGTGTGACTATTGTGTCCATGCTACCCCCTAGGATGAGCCCTGTCCCAGGTGTGACTATTGTGTCCATGCTACCCCTAGGATGAGCCCTGTCCCAGGTGTGACTATTGTGTCCATGCTACCCCCTAGGATGAGCCCTGTCCCAGGTGTGACTATTGTGTCCATGCTACCCCCTAGGATGAGCCCTGTCCCAGGTGTGACTATTGTGTCCATGCTACCCCCTAGGATGAGCCCTGTCCCAGGTGTGACTATTGTGTCCATGCTACCCCCTAGGATGAGCCCTGTCCCAGGTGCGACTATTGCGCCCATGCTACCCCCTAGGATGAGCCCTGTCCCAGGTGTGACTATTGCGCCCATGCTATCCCCTAGGATGAGCCCTGTCCCAGGTGCGACTATTGCGCCCATGCTATCCCCTAGGATGAGACCTGTGTACAGTACATGGGACATGAGAAAAATGTTGTGAGATATCGAGCAAAGGATTGAACCAAACACACTGTGCCGCAAATACTACTTACACACTAGATGTCCAGGATTTTTGCTGTTGTTGCAGTGCTATCATCTGCTGCCTCTGCACCTCCAGTTGTTTTCTCTGTATCTACAAGGTGTAATGGAACATATAACTACAGCTGCAGCCATTCAACCAAGGCTCGATTCCAGTCCGATCTCAGAAACCTCAATTATTTTCGATGCGATTCATATTTAATTTATTGCTGCCATGTTTATTTCCACTTTGAAATACTGGCTGTCCGATTAGCGCAGTGGTTAGCGTGCTCGCTTCTCACCAATGCAACCCGGGTTCGATCCTCGGACCGGGAAGTATGTGAGATGGTACGGTGGTCGCCAGATCGGACAGGTGGGTTTTCTCCGGGTACTCCGGTTTCCTCCCACACGAATGACCACATTTACGCTTTCATCCACGCCAACGAGAGTGATTAATATAAGTTGTTAGAACCGTCGCTTCGCAATTGTTGTAAAATAAATAAAGTTTAAACTAAATACTGCCCATACTTTGTACTTATGCTTGATATACTAAACACTAGTATACAGTATACTAAACACTAGTATACAGTATACTAAACACTAGTATACAGGATACTAAACACTAGTATACAGATGTTAAAGGCTTTTGATGCATTCTTTAGATTCGGAACTGCATCTGTATTAATGGAAGAGGAAGACCCTGCGGGATTTGAACCTACAGCGGCGAGAGGCAAGCGATTTGAAGTCACCGGCAATAACAACTCGACCTCGGAGGCCCCCTTCTACATTTATGATATTGTATCTTCATTCATGACCGTGACTGTGACACATACCTCGTCTCTCTCTAGTCTCTCTATCTCTTCTTGCTGCTGAATATCTACCAGTGACCTCCCGGTAGGTGAAGGTCCCTGGCTGCTGGCCCACTGAGCATGCGCGGGTAGCTGTAAGCATACATGAAGCAAACCTTTATTTTGTGCATATACAGTCAAACCTGTGTCAGTGGTCATCTTCATTAAGCAGTCGACCTGTATTAAACAGCCAGATTCCAAATTCCCAAAATGTTGTTTTATTATACATTTGCCTTCTATTAAGCAGCCACCTATGTTAAGCAGTCACCTTCACTTTCTGGGATTCCCATGGCTGGCTGCTTAACACAGGTTTAATGGCTGTTTAACACAGTTTTGACTGTATAATATTTATTTATTTATATTTCGGGTTTTACGCCTGCATCAGCACAATTTTGGGCTATATCGCCGGCGGGCAGTTTACCTAACAACACCTTTCCTGGGCAGGCTCCAGCGGTTAACCAGTACTTGGGTGCACCAACCGCCGTAAGAAACTGCCAACTTTTTCATATAAATGAGACTTTGACTGTATAAACAATGAACAGTATAGCAATAATTGACAAACTAAATAGGTCCAAATTAGCTACTAGGCAGGCATTAAACGCAATAAGTCGTACAGTCAAACCTGGTATAAGCAGCGAGTCGAAGAATAGACGGAGCATGGTTGCTTAGCACAGGTCAATTATGTGATAAACTACAAGTTTTAACATCTGCAATCTGGCAGTTAATCTGAAACCTGCTTAACCCATTCAACACCAAGTAACTGACATGGACTGGTCCATGATATTCTTAGACCAATAAATTAATAAGAAAATTACATTTGGACCAGTTCATTTATCAAAATCGGTAATTTTGTCTAAAAATAGCAATATTACTGGCAAAAAGTGCAGATCCTGATGAGACTGCTCGGCTCATCTGGATCTACACTTTTTGTAAGCCTATTTAGAGGTCTGCGGTGTTGAAAGGGTTAAAGCAATACTACATCGGAATAACGGATGTTTTTTGGTACAAATTACCAAATGTTTAAATTATATAATTTCCAATGATAGACACCTGGGTAGAACCAGCTACCTTCTGTAAGTCTGCTAGAGAGTTTCCTCACATGGAAGAATAGTGCCGGGGGGGGGGGGGTGCTAGAGAGTTTCCTCACATGGAAGAATAGTGCCGGGGGGGGGGGGGTGCAGGAGAGTTTCCTCACATGGAAGAATAGTGCCGGGGGGGGGGGGGGGGTGCTAGAGAGTTTCCTCACATGGAAGAATAGTGCCGGGGGGGGGGGGTGCAGGAGAGTTTAAATCAACGACGGTCACTACTCGGGCCAGGGAGGCCCATTCCCATTATACATATTATTCGCGAAATGTTCCTAGGACGTATTTGAGGCAGTCTCGCCCTCACATTCTGCTACACAACAAACTCGAACCTGCATGTTGGCCAGCTGTTCCTGCTGCAGTTTCCTCAGGGCTTCCTGTTGTTGCTTCCTGAGTGTGTCCTCCTGCTCACGTCTCTGTATCTCGTGTTGTTTCTGTTTCTCCCGATCCTGCTCTTCCTGCTCATGTATTCTCTGTACATTCTGTTCCTGCAGTAACGTAAATCACATGCGTTTCAAGTTTAAATACGTTATTTAAAAATAAAACAATTCTAGATCTCGATTCTACATCCCGTCTGGATTCGAAATCTTAGGACTATTGGTAGATGGGTGTGTGGAAGAGTGGCGATTGGGTATTGATAGATAGGTGGGGTGGGTCAATAGAATCAGCTGTCTGAGGTATGTGATCTGAACACACCTCTAGTTACACAGCAGCTGTCTGAGGTATGTGATCTGAACACACCTCTAGTTACACAGCAGCTGTCTGAGGTATGTGATCTGAACACACCTCTAGTTACACAGCAGCTGTCTGAGGTATGTGATCTGAACACACCTCTAGTTACACAGCAGCTGTCTGAGGTATGTGATCTGAACACACCTCTAGTTACACAGCAGCTGTCTGAGGTATGTGATCTGAACACACCTCTAGTTACACAGCAGCTGTCTGAGGTATGTGATCTGAACAAACCTCTAGTTACACAGCAGCTGTCTGAGGTATGTGAACTGAACACACCTCTAGTTACACAGCAGCTGTCTGAGGTATGTGATCTGAACACACCTCAAGTTACACAGCAGCTGTCTGAGGTAGGTGATCTGAATACACCTCGAGTTACACAGCAGCTGTCGGAGGTATGTGATCTGAATACACCTAGAGTTACACAGCAGCTGTCGGAGGTATGTGAACTGAACACCACACCTCGAGTTACACAGCAGCTGTCGGAGGTATGTAAACTGAACACACCTCAAGTTACACAGCGGCTGTCGGAGGTATGTGAACTGAACACACCTCAAGTTACACAGCAGCTGTCTGAGGTATGTGATCTGAACACACCTCTAGTTACACAGCAACTGTCGGAGGTATGTGATCTGAACACACCTCGAGTTACACAGCAGCTATCGGAGGTATGTGATCTGAACACACCTCTAGTTACACAGCAGCTGTCGGAGGTATGTGATCTGAACACACCTCTGGTTACACAGCAGCTGTCTGGGGTATGTGATCTGAACACACCTCTAGTTACACAGCAGCTGTCTGGGGTATGTGATCTGAACACACCTCTAGTTACACAGCAGCTGTCGGAGGTATGTGATCTGAACACACCTCGAGTTACACAGCAGCTGTCTGAGGTATGTGATCTGAACACACCTCTAGTTACACAGCAGCTGTCTGGGGTATGTGATCTGAACACACCTCTAGTTACACAGCAGCTGTCTGGGGTATGTGATCTGAACACACCTCTAGTTACACAGCAGCTGTCTGGGGTATGTGATCTGAACACACCTCTAGTTACACAGCAGCTGTCGGAGGTATGTGATCTGAACACACCTCGAGTTACACAGCAGCTGTCGGAGGTATGTGATCTGAACACACCTCGAGTTACACAGCAGCTGTCTGAGGTATGTGATCTGAACACACCTCGAGTTACACAGCAGCTGTCTGAGGTATGTGATCTGAACACACCTAGAGTTACACAGCAGCTGTCTGAGGTATGTGATCTGAACACACCTCGAGTTACACAGCAGCTGTCTGAGGTATGTGATCTGAACACACCTCAAGTTATTTACCTGTATTTCAAGAACTGCGCTACAAAGCCTACAATGTGTTTGTCATTATATCTGTTATTTACCTGTATTTCAAGCTGCCGTTGGATTTCATTTTGTCTTTCGTTTTGTCTTTCGTTTTGTCTTTCGGTCTCAATTCTTCTCATTTCTTCTTCCATTGTTCTCATTCTTTCTGCATCTTCTCTCTTCTGTTCTTCCAAATGTCTTCTTCGTTCTTCTTCTAACTTGCGTTTCTCCTCCTCTGCACGTAATCTCTCGTCTTCAATTTTCTACAATTTGCATAAAACCACCACAGACTTAGTATGGGAAGTTCATTGTTCCACTTCACTGCACAGGTGGAAGGAACGTAGCAGAGACCCAAATAGGGCATCAGGAGTAAAGATAACCTGATCACAGACCTATATCCTCACACACAACCTGGTCACAGACCTATATCCTCACACACAACCTGGTCACAGACCCATATCCTCACACACAACCTGGTCACACACCCATATCCTCACACACAACCTGGTCACAGACCCATATCCTCACACACAACCTGGTCACAGACCCATATCCTCACACACAACCTGGTCACAGACCCATATCCTCACACACAACCTGGTCACACACCCATATCCTCACACACAACCTGGTCACAGACCCATATCCTCACACACAACCTGGTCACAGACCCATATCCTCACACACAACCTGGTCACAGACCCATATCCTCACACACAACCTGGTCACACACCCATATCCTCACACACAACCTGGTCACAGACCCATATCCTCACACACAACCTGGTCACGAGAAAGCTTAGAGAAATCGTGTTTATGTTCATTTTGACATCAAGGCAAACACTGATTCAAAGTCTGCAACGTCTTGACTCTTGATTACGACAGATTACTGCAGAAGAGGAAACGATTGGATAAAACAGCAATAAAATTATTTAGGATTACGTTTTCATTTATAAAATTTAGGACATTATACAATTACCACCATAGACTCGGCAATGGAAGTTTCTTTTATTTGCACTGTGGTATGAAGATAGTTTGCAATTTGTGAAGTTTATATTTTACCATTTCATTATTATTAGGGATGGCAACAAATAGCAATTATACTATATTGTACACGAATATGTTAAATCCAATTTGCATAGATTACACCTAGCACTTTTCTTATTCTCAGAGCGATTCAAGCATTTCCAAACGTGTGACCAAGCGGGTGGCATTTTTGAGGACAATATAATATTTTTTCCCGAATATTCCGTTAATTATTATACAGTTCAGACTCTGAATGTTCCTTGGGTATTCCGATGATGCTGTATTAAGAACTTACACAGCACACAATGGAAATGATTCATGCAGAGCCAATAATACCAGGGCGTAGACCAGACCTTAAATATAGGGGTAGACCAGACCTTAAATATAGGGGTAGACCAGATCTTAAATATAGGGGAGCACATAATACAGGGCATATACCAGACCTTCAATACAGGGGGAGCCCATAATACCAGGGCGTAGACCAGACCTTCAATACAGGGGGAGCCTATAATACCAGGGCTTAGACCAGACCTTCAATACAGGGGGAGCCCATAATACCAGGGCGTAGACCAGACCTTCAATACAGGGGGAGCCTATAATACCAGGGCTTAGACCAGACCTTCAATACAGGGGGAGCCCATAATACCAGGGCGTAGACCAGACCTTCAATACAGGGGGAGCCTATAATACCAGGGCGTAGACCAGACCTTCAATACCGGGGTAGACCAGACCTTCAATACAGGGGAGCCCATAATACCAGGGCTTAGACCAGACCTTCAATACAGGGGGAGCCTATAATACCAGGGCTTAGACCAGACCTTCAATACAGGGGGAGCCTATAATACCAGGGCGTAGACCAGACCTTCAATACCGGGGTAGACCAGACCTTCAATACAGGGGGAGCCCATAATACCAGGGCTTAGACCAGACCTTCAATACAGGGGGAGCCCATAATACAAGGGCTTAGACCAGACCTTCAATACAGGGGGAGCCCATAATACCAGGGCGTATACCAGACCTTAAATACAGGGGGAGCCCATAATACCAGACCTTCAATACAGGGGGAGCCCATAATACCAGGGCTTAGACCAGAGCTTCAATACAGGGGGAGCCCATAATACCAGGGCTTAGACCAGACCTTCAATACAGGGGGAGCCCATAATACCAGAGGTAAGGCCAGACCTTCAAGATGGGCCTACACAAGTATACAACCATTCTTCCAACCAATAATGCAATACTCACCTTTAATTCCTCTAGTTTTCTTGTGTTGATCTCAAGTCTCTCTCGTTCAATTTCTTCCTTCTGTCTATGTAGTTCCTCTTGTTCTTTCCTCAACGCTTCCTTCTCTCGCTCCATCCGTTCCTGGTATTTTCTTTCTGCTTCTTGAAGTTCTTTCTCCTACAAGTATTTTATATTATGTAATACATTGTATATAACTAGTCTATATTAGCCACCAGTAGTTAAGCATTTGGGATTAATATATTTTTTATTTTTGAATTTTTTATTTTTTAAACTTTATTTTAACAACTTATATTAATCACTCTCGTTGGCGCGGATATTATTAGGGTCAGAATGGGGGATCAAACATGTGAACGCTGGATTCGCAGTCCAGTGTGTTAAATCTCTGATCCATCTATGATTATTCTCATATCAGGGTTCCCGCTGACGGTCCGTCACAAATGGCGACAATTGCGACAAAAACTACTTTTTTTGGCAAGTGTTTTTTCCAAATACTTCAAATATTTGTTTTATATGGCTCTTAGTTGGCGCCAAGTTTTTCAAATTGGCTCCATTTTTTTCTCTATTGGCGACAGAAGGAATCTTGCATATTTGCATTTTTCTATAATATCTTCATGAAATTATCATTTCTAATTGCCTCTTTGATGGATATTTATTCACAAAGAACTTAATAATTGGTTATTCACTAAAACTTGGAAGACATTGACAAATTGGCTAGATAATTATAGTTTTAAGAAGATCATATACGCATAAATAGACTATAAAATAGGGAGATGGTTAAACGGATATAAGGGAGAGCTTTGGTTGATTATTTACCGTATAAGTAGATTTATTGGCGGAGGTTGGCAAGTGTTTTTTCCAAATACTTCAAATATTTGTTTTATATGGCTCTTAGTTGGCGCCAAGTTTTTCAAATTGGCTCCATTTTTTTCTCTATTGGCGACAGAAGGAATCTTGCATATTTGCATTTTTCTATAATATCTTCATGAAATTATCATTTCTAATTGCCTCTTTGAATTGCCTATAAAATAGGGAGATGGTTAAACGGATATAAGGGAGAGCTTTGGTTGATTATTTACCGTATAAGTAGATTTATTGGCGGAGGTTTTATTTTGGCTGTGCATGATCCTACAGTCCGGGTTTCACCGATTCGGTAATAATCTTGTGTTTGTTTGATAACTTGTTGACAGCATTGACTAGCCACTGCACATACAATGGTACTCAATGCTTTGCACTATTCATACACTATAAACGTGTGAAAATAAATTTGTTTGTTTGCATTATAATGGTTATTACTTACTTTTCCAATTAATTTACAATGCAAATTGATTAAAAACTTGTCAGAAGCGTGTGATGTCACTGATTAGATTTCTATCCCATAGTAGTACGCTGCTATATAGCGTTTTACAGTATAGGGATACAAACTTGTACCATAACCATGTAGCAGTGAAGGACGAGTGATTTGAAGTCAACGACAATAACCACATACAGTGAGGGACAAGTGATTTGAAGTCAACGACAATAACCACATACAGTGAGGGACGAGTGATTTGAAATCAACGACAATAACCACATACAGTGAGGGACGAGTGATTTGAAGTCAACGACAATAACCACCCACATACAGTGAGGGACGAGTGATTTGAAGTCAACGACAATAACCACATACAGTGAGGGACGAGTGATTTGAAGTCAACGACAATAACCACATACAGTGAGGGACGAGTGATTTGAAATCAACGACAATAACCACATAGCAGTGAGGGACGAGTGATTTGAAGTCAACGACAATAACCACATAGCAGTGAGGGACGAGTGATTTGAAGTCAACGACAATAACCACATACAGTGAGGGACGAGTGATTTGAAGTCAACGACAATAACCACATACAGTGAGGGACGAGTGATTTGAAATCAACGACAATAACCACCCACATACAGTGAGGGACGAGTGATTTGAAGTCAACGACAATAACCACATACAGTGAGGGACGAGTGATTTGAAGTCAACGACAATAACCACATACAGTGAGGGACGAGTGATTTGAAATCAACGACAATAACCACATACAGTGAGGGACGAGTGATTTGAAGTCAACGACAATAACCACCCACATACAGTGAGGGACGAGTGATTTGAAGTCAACGACAATAACCACATACAGTGAGGGACGAGTGATTTGAAGTCAACGACAATAACCACATACAGTGAGGGACGAGTGATTTGAAATCAACGACAATAACCACATAGCAGTGAGGGACGAGTGATTTGAAGTCAACGACAATAACCACATAGCAGTGAGGGACGAGTGATTTGAAGTCAACGACAATAACCACATAGCAGTGAGGGACGAGTGATTTGAAGTCAACGACAATAACCATGTAGCAGTGAGGGACGAGTGATTTGAAGTCAACGACAATAACCACTTGGCCATGGACTCCACACGAGATTCACGATTTTTCATATCAAATCACTTTTCAGAGTAATGAGTTTGCAAAGACGCAAAGCAAACAAACAAGTGATAATTGAAAGGTAATTAAATTCAACCTGATATATATACTGCAGGTATACATACGGATCTGTAGTCAAGTGGTCAACACGATGGACTGGTAATCCAGGGATAGCAGGATCGATCCCCTCGTCTAACCCTAATAAAATTAACAGTCTTTCATTTGGAACTTTAAACTGAGGTCTCGTGTCGGTGCTGTACACCGTGCACGTAAAAGATACAGATGGGACTCTGGAATAATGGGTCTGTCTGTATCATTGCACTATCCTCCAAAAATCTAAAATGACTAATCTCTTGAGGAGACATCGCTCATATGGGCAACTGGTAGCAACGTTAAATAAACGTAAGAACAACACATACCTTTAATTGACTTTCTAGTTCAGCAGCGGTTATTCCCCCTGCAGGCATGGTCGTCGTGCCGGGATCAATGTCCCATATGCTGGCCGGCACGTTCTGTCCCTGAGATGTGTTGGGCGTGGAAAATGAACGATTGAATGTGGGATGAGTCGATGTAGACGATGTGGTCGGTGCTTCAGATGATCTGAAATCCAAACATAACAAAATCAATATCTTATCACATCAATATCTTATCACATCAATATCTTATCACATCAATATCTTATCACATCAATATCTTCTCACATCAATATCTTATCACATCAATATCTTATCACATCAATATCTTCTCACATCAATATCTTATCACATCAATATCTTCTCACATCAATATCTTCTCACATCAATATCTTATCACATCAATATCTTCTCACATCAATATCTTATCACATCAATATCTTCTCACATCAATATCTTATCACATCAATATCTTATCACATCAATATCGTATCACGCTTTATGCATGTCATAGAACGGCTTTCCAACTTTCCAAAGCTAGGAGGACAGCTTCTGCACTTGAAAGAATCCGACCCAAGTAGGGCTCAAACTAGTCACTAACTTGGAGACCACATCCACTTAGATCTGTATGACACACCCACGTAGATCTGTATGACACACCCATGTAGATCTGTATGACACACCACGTAGATCTATACGACACACCCACGTAGATCTATACGACACACCCACGTAGATCTATACGACACACCCACGTAGATCTATATGACACACCCACGTAGATCTATATGACACACCCACGTAGATCTATATGACACACCCACGTAGATCTATATGACACACCCACGTAGATCTATATGACACACCCACGTAGATCTATACGACACACCCACGTAGATCTATACGACACACCCACGTAGATCTATACGACACACCCACGTAGATCTATATGACACACCCACGTAGATCTATATGACACACCCACGTAGATCTATATGACACACCCACGTAGATCTATATGACACACCCACGTAGATCTATATGACACACCCACGTAGATCTATATGACACACCCACGTAGATCTATATGACACACCCACGTAGATCTATATGACACACCCACGTAGATCTATATGACACACCCACGTAGATCTATATGACACACCCACGTAGATCTATATGACACACCCACGTAGATCTATGACACACCCACGTAGATCTATATGACACACCCATGTAGATCTGTATGACACACCCACGTAGATCTGTATGACACACCCACGTAGATCTATATGACACACCCACGTAGATCTGTATGACACACTCACGTAGATCTATATGACACACCCACGTAGATCTGTATGACACACCCACGTAGATCTGTATGACACACCCACGTAGATCTGTATGACACACCCACGTAGATCTATATGACACACCCACGTAGATCTATATGACACACCCACGTAGATCTATATCACACACCCACGTAGATCTATATGACACACCCACGTAGATCTATATGACACACCCACGTATATCTATATGACACACCCACGTAGATCTGTATGACACACCCACGTAGATCTATATGACACACCCACGTAGATCTATATGACACACCCACGTATATCTATATGACACACCCACGTAGATCTGTATCACACACCCACGTAGATCTATATGACACACCCACGTAGATCTATATGACACACCCACGTAGATCTATATGACACACCCACGTAGATCTATATGACACACCCACGTATATCTATATGACACACCCACGTAGATCTATATGACACACCCACGTAGATTTATATGACACACCCATGTAGATCTATACGACACACCCACGTAGATCTGTATCACACACCCACGTAGATCTATATGACACACCCACGTAGATCTGTATGACACAACCACGTAGATCTGTATCACACACCCACGTAGATCTGTATGACACACCCACGTATATCTATATGACACACCCACGTAGATCTGTATCACACACCCACGTAGATCTGTATCACACACCCACGTAGATCTATATGACACACCCACGTAGATCTATATGACACACCCACGTAGATCTATATGACACACCCACGTAGATCTATATGACACACCCACGTAGATCTGTATCACACACCCACGTAGATCTATACGACACACCCACGCAGATCTATATGACACACCCACGTAGATCTATATGACACACCCACGTAGATATATATCACACACCCACGTAGATCTGTACGACACACCCACGTAGATCTATATGACACACCCACGTAGATCTATATGACACACCCACGTAGATCTATATGACACACCCACGTAGATCTATATGACACACCCACGTATATATATATGACACACCCACGTAGATCTATATGACACACCCAAGTAGATCTATATGACACACCCACGTAGATCTATATGACACACCCACGTAGATCTATATGACACACCCACGTATATCTATATGACACACCCACGTAGATCTATATGACACACCCACGTAGATCTATATGACACACCCACGTAGATCTATATCACACACCCACGTAGATCTATATCACACACCCACGTAGATCTATATGACACACCCACGTAGATCTATATGACACACCCACGTAGATCTATATGACACACCCACGTAGATCTATATCACATCACTGTGAACTATCGTAGAGTTCATACTTATTTTTATAGTATTTAGAAACGTGATACATACGTAAAACAAATCTATACGACCACACATGAGCAATGAAGCTAATCTTTACGTAACAACTTGACATGGGTTTACAATACTGGGAATAACCCTTCTTTCTTCTCCCCATTTCTACCCTTGATAGAATGATTATATATGCAGGGTTCCTCCCTCTGTCTGAATGTTTGTCTGTGCCACTTGTCGTCATATGACAAAAACTGGAGCTAATTTGAAAAACTTGGAGCCAACTAAGAGCCGTGGAAGTCGTGATAGCGCAGTGTTAGGCAAGGCATTTAATTTCTACGTTGCTTCTTCTCTCGCCCTCATGGCGATGGATTGCATCAGGAATGAGGTCTCGAGAGTGATTAATATAAGTTGTAAGAACTTGTTTCGCAATCGAGATAAAATAAATTTGTATAAACCAAGAGCCATATATTTCACAGATAAATATTTGAAGCCGTGTATTTACAAAAGATTAAAAACATTTTTTAGGTCCGGTATTTATTTTTTGTCGCAATTGGCGAACCCTGCATATGCATTATAAACAGGCTATTTGGATGGGACAACATGAATGTTTGGGGTGTATTGACTTACCTAGGCGGGAGTTTTTGGTATGAGAACTGTGGGGGTACATTGACTTACCTAGGTGAGAGTTTCTAGTGTGAGAGCTGTGGGGGTACATTGACTTACCTAGGTGAGAGTTTCTAGTGTGAGAACTGTGGGGGTACATTGACTTACCTAGGTGAGAGTTTCTAGTGTGAGAGCTGTGGGGGTGGGGTACATTGACTTACCTATGTGAGAGTTTCTAGTGTGAGAGCTGTGGGGGTACATTGACTTACCTATGTGAGAGCTGTGGGGATGCATTGACTTACCTAGGTGCTAGCTGTGGGGATGCATTGACTTACCTAGGTGCTAGCTGTGGGGATGCATCGACTTACCTAGGTGCTAGCTGTGGGGATGCATTGACTTACCTAGGTGCTAGCTGTGGGGATGCATTGACTTACCTATGTGAGAGCTGTGGGGATGCATCGACTTACCTAGGTGCTAGCTGTGGGGATGCATTGACTTACCTAGGTGCTAGCTGTGGGGATGCATTGACTTACCTAGGTGTGAGCTGTGGGGATGCATTGACTTACCTAGGTGCTAGCTGTGGGGATGCATCGACTTACCTAGGTGCTAGCTGTGGGGATGCATCGACTTACCTAGGTGCTAGCTGTGGGGATGCATCGACTTACCTAGGTGCTAGCTGTGGGGATGCATTGACTTACCTAGGTGCTAGCTGTGGGGATGCATCGACTTACCTAGGTGAGAGTTTTTGCTGTGAGAGCTGTGGCGGTACGGCAGGAGTTCCTTGTTTTAACATCATCTGCATGGCAAGCTGTTGTTGTTGTAGTGGCGGCAGGGATTTGAACTGCTCATTCTCCTGTAACTGACTCATTACTTGCTGCATCTGTTATAACTGTAGATGTCTGAAATACACGAGAGTCAGGTTTAATGGTTATAACTGTAGATGTCTGAAATACACGCGAGTCAGGTTTAATGGTTATAACTGTAGATGTCTGAAATACACGAGAGTCAGGTTTAATGGTTATAACTGTAGATGTCTGAAATACACGCGAGTCAGGTTTAATGGTTATAACTGTAGATGTCTGAAATACACGAGAGTCAGGTTTAATGGTTATAACTGTAGATGTCTGAAATACACGCGAGTCAGGTTTAATGGTTATAACTGTAGATGTCTGAAATACACGAGAGTCAGGTTTAATGGTTATAACTGTAGATGTCTGAAATACACGCGAGTCAGGTTTAATGGTTATAACTGTAGATGCATGAAATACACGCGAGTCAGGTTTGGACTAGATTCATGAATTACACGCGAGTCGGGTTAGGTTTTGAAATGTTCTATTTAATTAGTTGATGGTAATATCCAATCATGTTTCGATAGTGGAACACAAATTATTGTTTACAAACAATATATCAAAGGGATGAAGTCAAAAACATACAAGCCCATGTCTGCTACCCACCAGTTATACACAGTACAAAGTGCGATTCTCACAACCTGCGAAACACACGGGTGCTGACAATTGGTAAACAATGGAATGTTGTCACTTTTATGACGGTACACAAGGATCATCCCGTGACTGGCTTCCTTTCATAATTGGCGCGTCAGGCTTAGAGGGGTCCTTTCATGTTGAAAATGTACAAACATGGGATTCGAAGCTACAGCGGTAAGGGCAAGAGATTTGATGTCAACGACCGTAATCACTCGGCCCTCGATACCTCATTAACATATAAAACACCTACAATACCTCATTAACATATACAACACCTACGATACCTCATTAACATATACAACACCTATGATACCTCATTAACATATACAACATCTACCATACCTCATTAACATATACAACAACTACGATACCTCATTAACATATACAACACCTAAAATACCTCATTAACATACACAACATCTACCATACCTCATTAACATATACAACACCTAAAATACCACATTAACATATACAACACCTACGATACCTCATTAACATACACAACACCTATGATACCTCATTAACATATACAACACCTATGATACCTCATTAACATATACAACATCTACCATACCTCATTAACATATACAACACCTAAAATACCACATTAACATATACAACACCTACAATACCTCATTAACATATACAACACCTACAATACCTCATTAACATATACAATACCTATGATACCTCATTAACATATACAACACCTACAATACCTCATTAACATATACAATACCTACAATACCCATTAACATATACAACACCTACAATACCTCATTAACATACACAACATCTACCATTCCTCATTTTGAGGTAACAAATACATTACCTCATTAACATACACAACATCTACCATACCTCATTTTGAGGTAACAAATACAACAACTACATTACCTCATTAACATCTGTTGTTGAACAAGCTGTTGTTGTATAAGCATCTGTTGTTGCATGACTTGTAGATGATCCTGTTGCTGCTGCTGTGGCACGTCTGGACTAGTACTGTTCTGTAATACACAAAATTGCAATCCCACTTAAAAACATGAGATCGTCACATGCAAATGAAGTCGATGCAATATCTTGGTGAAGTCGATGCAATATCTTGGTGAAGTCGATGCAATATCTTGGTGAAGTCGATGCAATATCTTGGTGAAGTCGATGCAATATCTTGGTGAAGTCGATGCAATATCTTGGTGAAGTCGATGCAATATCTTGGTGAAGTCGATGCAATATCTTGGTGAAGTCGATGCAATATCTTGGTGAAGTCGATGCAATATCTTGGTGAAGTCGATGCAGTCGATGCAATATCTTGGTGAAGTCGATGCAATATCTTGGTGAAGTCGATGCAATATCTTGGTGAAGTTGATGCAATATCTTGGTGAAGTCGATGCAATATCTTGGTGAAGTCGATGCAATATCTTGGTGAAGTCGATGCAATATCTTGGTGAAGTTCTCTACCCACATGTTCTCATTCTTTTCCAGTTGGCTTGCGGAAGGTCGGTGGTTTTCCCGGGTGGCTGTCCGTGCCCGTAGAACTGTTTGGAGGGACGCCCTGAAGACTTCCTCCACCACTATAAGCTGAAGAGTCGTCGTACGACAAACTGTTGGTGCGACATTAAACTAAATAAGCAAACTTGTTCTACGCGGTATTAAAAAACGGCAAGCACACGATATTTTGTAAGTAATAAATTTCGAAATACGTCATTACAGGAGGTCTGATTGACAACCTACCAACAACCGGTCAGTTATAATGACATTAAATCATGCAACTTCTCCACATGATCTGTTTGCTCTCTGTAGTTTAAGTATGAATAGAACAGAAAAGGGTACACGCCCCGCACAAATAGCACTACTTACCATACAAGGTGGGGGAGTTGGTCCAGGCAAAAAGGGTACACGCCCCGCACTACTTACCATACAAGGTGGGGGAGTTGGTCCAGGTAGAAAGGGTACACGCCACGCACCATACAAGGTGGGGGAGTTGGTCCAGGCAAAAAGGGTACACGCCCCGCACAAATAGCACTACTTACCATACAAGGTGGGGGAGATGGTCCAGGCAAAAAGGGTACACGCCCCGCACAAATAGCACTACTTACCATACAAGGTGGGGGAGTTGGTCCAGGCAAAAAGGGTACACGCCCCGCACAAATAGCACTACTTACCATACAAGGTGGGGGAGTTGGTCCAGGCAAAAAGGGTACACGCCCCGCACTACTTACCATACAAGGTGGGGAGTTGGTCCAGGTAGAAAGGGTACACGCCACGCACCATACAAGGTGGGGAGTTGGTCCAGGCAAAAAGGGTACACGCCCCGCACAAATAGCACTACTTACCATACAAGGTGGGGGAGTTGGTCCAGGCAAAAAGGGTACACGCCCCGCACAAATAGCACTACTTACCATACAAGGTGGGGGAGTTGGTCCAGGCAAAAAGGGTACACGCCCCGCACAAATAGCACTACTTACCATACAAGGTGGGGGAGTTGGTCCAGGCAAAAAGGGTACACGCCCCGCACTACTTACCATACAAGGTGGGGGAGTTGGTCCAGGTAGAAAGGGTACACGCCACGCACCATACAAGGTGGGGGAGTTGGTCCAGGCAAAAAGGGTACACGCCCCGCACAAATAGCACTACTTACCATACAAGGTGGGGGAGATGGTCCAGGCAAAAAGGGTACACGCCCCGCACAAATAGCACTACTTACCATACAAGGTGGGGGAGATGGTCCAGGCAAAAAGGGTACACGCCCCGCACAAATAGCACTACTTACCATACAAGGTGGGGGAGTTGGTCCAGGCAAAAAGGGTACACGCCCCGCACAAATAGCACTACTTACCATACAAGGTGGGGGAGATGGTCCAGGCAAAAAGGGTACACGCCCCCACTTCTTCATTAACTCACCTGCAAAAATATAACATTATTTCAACCCATAAAACGCACAATTGGATGATGTTAATGCTTGAAGGTCATGCACGGATCATTTTAGAAGGCTATGTGGGCGAAATAGTCGTTAGGTACTCTGTTAGGTACCAACTCTGAATACCACAATGATCTGTGTTACTATGCAGGTAGTTGGAGTCATACATGGAGTATGTTATTCTATATTCTATTGACAACAAATTTAACACTCCAACAATTTTGGTAGGAAATGCTGGAGTGATTCAACAAATGATTCATTCAATTAGTTAATAACTAGGGGTGACTAAGTGGTTGCAAGTAGTGACAGTTGGTATATAATTGGTATACAGTCAAACCTGTGTTAGTGGTCACCTCCGATATACAGTCAAACCTGTGTTAGTGGTGACCTCCGATATACAGTCAAACCTGTGTTAGTGGTCACCTCCGTTATACAGTCAAACCTGTGTTAGTGGTGACCTCCGATATACAGTCAAACCTGTGTTAGTGGTGACCTCCGTTATACAGTCAAACCTGTGTTAGTGGTCACCTCCGTTATACAGTCAAACCCGTGTTAGTGGTCACCTCCGTTATACAGTCAAACCTGTGTTAGTGGTCACCTCCGTTATACAGTCAAACCCGTGTTAGTGGTCACCTCCGTTATACAGTCAAACCTTTGTTAGTGGTCACCTCCGTTATACAGTCAAACCTTTGTTAGTGGTCACCTCCGTTATACAGTCAAACCTTTGTTAGTGGTCACCTCCGCTATACAGTCAAACCTGTGTTAGTGGTCACTTCCGATATACAGTCAAACCTGTGTTAGTGGTCACCTCCGTTATACAGTCAAACCTTTGTTAGTGGTCACCTTCGTTATACAGTCAAACCTGTGTTAGTGGTCACCTCCGTTATACAGTCAAACCTGTGTTAGTGGTCACCTCCGATATACAGTCAAACCTGTGTTAGTGGTCACC
>CM026401.1:6218362-6256937 GCA_014843695.1 Archivesica marissinica | reverse complement strand
GTCCAGGCAAAAAGGGTACACGCCCCGCACAAATAGCACTACTTACCATACAAGGTGGGGGAGATGGTCCAGGCAAAAAGGGTACACGCCCCGCACAAATAGCACTACTTACCATACAAGGTGGGGGAGTTGGTCCAGGCAAAAAGGGTACACGCCCCGCACAAATAGCACTACTTACCATACAAGGTGGGGGAGATGGTCCAGGCAAAAAGGGTACACGCCCCCACTTCTTCATTAACTCACCTGCAAAAATATAACATTATTTCAACCCATAAAACGCACAATTGGATGATGTTAATGCTTGAAGGTCATGCACGGATCATTTTAGAAGGCTATGTGGGCGAAATAGTCGTTAGGTACTCTGTTAGGTACCAACTCTGAATACCACAATGATCTGTGTTACTATGCAGGTAGTTGGAGTCATACATGGAGTATGTTATTCTATATTCTATTGACAACAAATTTAACACTCCAACAATTTTGGTAGGAAATGCTGGAGTGATTCAACAAATGATTCATTCAATTAGTTAATAACTAGGGGTGACTAAGTGGTTGCAAGTAGTGACAGTTGGTATATAATTGGTATACAGTCAAACCTGTGTTAGTGGTCACCTCCGATATACAGTCAAACCTGTGTTAGTGGTGACCTCCGATATACAGTCAAACCTGTGTTAGTGGTCACCTCCGTTATACAGTCAAACCTGTGTTAGTGGTGACCTCCGATATACAGTCAAACCTGTGTTAGTGGTGACCTCCGTTATACAGTCAAACCTGTGTTAGTGGTCACCTCCGTTATACAGTCAAACCCGTGTTAGTGGTCACCTCCGTTATACAGTCAAACCTGTGTTAGTGGTCACCTCCGTTATACAGTCAAACCCGTGTTAGTGGTCACCTCCGTTATACAGTCAAACCTTTGTTAGTGGTCACCTCCGTTATACAGTCAAACCTTTGTTAGTGGTCACCTCCGTTATACAGTCAAACCTTTGTTAGTGGTCACCTCCGCTATACAGTCAAACCTGTGTTAGTGGTCACTTCCGATATACAGTCAAACCTGTGTTAGTGGTCACCTCCGTTATACAGTCAAACCTTTGTTAGTGGTCACCTTCGTTATACAGTCAAACCTGTGTTAGTGGTCACCTCCGTTATACAGTCAAACCTGTGTTAGTGGTCACCTCCGATATACAGTCAAACCTGTGTTAGTGGTCACCTCCGTTATACAGTCAACCCTTTGTTAGTGGTCTCCTCTGTTATACAGTCAAACCTGTGTTAGTGGTCACCTCCGTTATACAGTCAAACCTGTGTTAGTGGTCACCTCCGTTATACAGTCAAACCTTTGTTAGTGGTCACCTCCGTTATACAGTCAAACCTGTGTTAGTGGTCACTTCCGATATACAGTCAAACCTGTGTTAGTGGTCACCTCCGTTATACAGTCAAACCTTTGTTAGTGGTCACCTTCGTTATACAGTCAAACCTGTGTTAGTGGTCTCCTCTGTTATACAGTCAAACCTGTGTTAGTGGTCACCTCCGTTATACAGTCAAACCTGTGTTAGTGGTCACCTCCGTTTTACAGTCAAACCTTTGTTAGTGGTCACCTTCGTTATACAGTCAAACCTGTGTTAGTGGTCTCCTCTGTTATACAGTCAAACCTGTGTTAGTGGTCACCTCCGTTATACAGTCAAACCTGTGTTAGTGGTCACCTCCGTTATACAGTCAAACCTGTGTTAGTGGTCACCTCCGTTATACAGTCAAACCTTTGTTAGTGGTCACCTCCGTTATACAGTCAAACCTGTGTTAGTGGTCACCTCCGTTATACAGTCAAACCTTTGTTAGTGGTCACCTCCGTTATACAGTCAAACCTGTGTTAGTGGTCACCTCCGTTATACAGTCAAACCTGTGTTAGTGGTCACCTCCGTTATACAGTCAAACCTGTGTTAGTGGTCACCTCCGTTATACAGTCAAACCTGTGTTAGTGGTCACCTCGTTATACAGTCAAACCGTGTTAGTGGTCACCTCCGTTATACAGTCAAACCTGTGTTAGTGGTCACCTCCGTTATACAGTCAAACCCGTGTTAGTGGTCACCTCCGATATACAGTCAAACCTGTGTTAGTGGTCACCTCCGATATACAGTCAAACCTGTGTTAGTGGTCACCTCCGTTATACAGTCAAACCTTTGTTAGTGGTCACCTCCGTTATACAGTCAAACCTGTGTTAGTGGTCACCTCCGTTATACAGTCAAACCTTTGTTAGTGGTCACCTCCGTTATACAGTCAAACCTTTGTTAGTGGTCACCTCCGTTATACAGTCAAACCTGTGTTAGTGGTCACCTCCGTTATACAGTCAAACCTGTGTTAGTGGTCACCTCCGTTATACAGTCAAACCTGTGTTAGTGGTCACCTCCGTTATACAGTCAAACCTGTGTTAGTGGTCACCTCCGTTATACAGTCAAACCTGTGTTAGTGGTCACCTCCGTTATACAGTCAAACCTTTGTTAGTGGTCACCTCCGATATACAGTCAAACCTTTGTTAGTGGTCACCTCCGTTATACAGTCAAACCTGTGTTAGTGGTCACCTCCGATATACAGTCAAACCTGTGTTAGTGGTCACCTCTGTTATACAGTCAAACCTGTGTTAGTGGTCAGCTCCGTTATACAGTCAAACCTGTGTTAGTGGTCACCTCAATTATACAGTCAAACCTGTGTTAGTGGTCACCTCTGTTATACAGTCAAACCTGTGTTAGTGGTCACCTCCGTTATACAGTCAAACCCATGTTAGTGGTCACCTCTGTTATACAGTCAAACCTGTGTTAGTGGTCACCTCAATTATACAGTCAAACCTGTGTTAGTGGTCACCTCTGTTATACAGTCAAACCTGTGTTAGTGGTCACCTCCGTTATACAGTCAAACCCATGTTAGTGGTCACCTCTGTTATACAGTCAAACCTGTGTTAGTGGTCACCTCAATTATACAGTCAAACCTGTGTTAGTGGTCACCTCTGTTATACAGTCAAACCTGTGTTAGTGGTCACCTCCGTTATACAGTCAAACCCATGTTAGTGGTCACCTCTGTTATACAGTCAAACCTGTGTTAGTGGTCACCTCAATTATACAGTCAAACCTGTGTTAGTGGTCACCTCTGTTATACAGTCAAACCTGTGTTAGTGGTCACCTCCGTTATACAGTCAAACCCATGTTAGTGGTCACCTCTGTTATACAGTCAAACCTGTGTTAGTGGTCACCTCAATTATACAGTCAAACCTGTGTTAGTGGTCACCTCTGTTATACAGTCAAACCTGTGTTAGTGGTCACCTCCGTTATACAGTCAAACCCATGTTAGTGGTCACCTCTGTTATACAGTCAAACCTGTGTTAGTGGTCACCTCTATTATACAGTCAAACCTGTGTTAGTGGTCACCTCCATTATACAGTCAAACCTGTGTTAGTGGTCACCTCCGTTATAGTCAAACCTGTGTTAGTGGTCACCTCCATTATACAGTCAAACCTGTGTTAGTGGTCACCTCCATTATACAGTCAAACCTGTGTTAGTGGTCACCTCTGTTATACAGTCAAACCTGTGTTAGTGGTCACCTCTGTTATACAGTCAAACCTGTGTTAGTGGTCACCTCCATTAAGCAGCCAAACTGTATTAAGCAGCCAGTTTCCAGAGTCCCACTATGTTGTTTTTAGTATACAGTTGACCTCTATTAAGCAGCCACCTGTGCTAAGCAGCCACTTTCTGTGACTCCCTTGGCTGGTTGCTTAAGACAGGTTTGACAATATAGGCTTGCCAATGGTTGGACATTTTATTAAAGTATATCCCACATATATAATACATGTATACTTAAACGCAATAGAAACGCAACCATATACATAAGAATATTAAATAATCAACATTGAATTTCAACGTATATAATTATTAATTTCATTAAGCCAGTCTATGCACTAGACAATCACCTTGTAATAATTCGCAGTTCAAGTGTATCGCTAGAAAAATATTTGTAATATTTATAGAGTATGTACATAGAAAATAAAATTCTAAAATGTGAAGTATATAACTAAATTTATTTAAATTTATATAATAATCATAGCCTGAACAAAACGTAATGGGGAAAGGGATCGGTGGTTTGAGACTTTTTGTTTTATTTATCGCATTTAGAAGTCAAAAATTGTAATTTAGTATATTATTCAACTTTCCTAAAGATGTAATATCTTCCTCTATTACAATATTAACCCATTTCATTCTGGATTCCGTATTTGCAAAGAACATAGAGCCAGAGCAATCGCCACGGAACGTGCCGTCTGATCAGGCTCTATGCTGTTTGCTATTCAGATGATCTTGCTAAGACACTTAGCTATGTAGCAAACAACATAGATCCTGATCAGCACGCAGCGTCATGCTGCGGCTGATCAGAATCTGTGTTGTTTGCAAAACCCTTTAAATGTATCCAGAATGAAATGGGTTAACAAGCTGTTTATGAGAACATTCACACAAATTAAATACAATGAAATGTGTTCATTGTCCGACATAAAAACACAATGTTGACAACGACTTACCAAGCGGTGAGAATTGTTCGTCACAGCCTCTACGAACTGTTAAATTCATTGTGAAGTAACCTGCACTGAACCATTCAGCCATCTCATTGGACGTGAATGGGCCTAAAATATGAAGATAGAACATGTCATTCTAGGGGGCTGACGCAGACTTCTCCCCATGGGGCCTCACTTATCCTTAAAATACATTATTCTTTTACAATTTTTATATAAAATATTGTCCAGAAAGCTACACCGGCTGTGTTGTAATGCACTTCTATTACAATGCTGTACTTAATTCTATGTATAATGTATACTGCATGTTGTCATTCTGTATGACCGGAGAGAATAAATAAAATTGAAATTGTCCAGGAGAGATAACTGACCAAAGTGAGCTAATTGACCACCAGGTGAGCTAATTGACCAGGTGAGCTAATGGACCGTCTATGTCTGGCGAGCTAATTGACCAGGTGAGCTAATGGACCGTTTATGTCTGGTGAGCTAATGGACCGTCTATGTCTGGTGAGCTAATTGACCAGGTGAGCTAATTGACCAGGTGAGCTAATTGACCAGGTGAGCTAATGGACCGTCTATGTCTGGTGAGCTAATTGACCAGGTGAGCTAATTGACCAGGTGAGCTAATGGACCATCTGTGTCTGGTGAGCTAATTGACCAGGTGAGCTAATGGACCATCTGTGTCTGGTGAGCTAATTGACCAGGTGAGCTAATGGACCGTTTATGTCTGGTGAGCTAATTGACCAGGTGAGCTAATGGACCATCTGTGTCTGGTGAGCTAATGGACCGTCTATGTCTGGTGAGCTAATTGACCAGGTGAGCTAATGGACCGTTTATGTCTGGTGAGCTAATGGACCAGGTGAGCTAATTGACCAGGTGAGCTAATGGACCGTCTATGTCTGGTGAGCTAATGGACCAGGTGAGCTAATGGACCGTTTATGTCTGGTGAGCTAATGGACCAGGTGAGCTAATTGACCAGGTGAGCTAATGGACCGTCTATGTCTGGTGAGATAATGGACCGTCTGTGTCTGGTGAGCAAAGTAAGAATACTGATACAATTAATCTGAATACGCGATTGCGGCTTTCTGTTGCTATGAACACCTCGAGGCAGTATAGGCGGGTCAATATACCACCTGACCCCAAACAAATTGCAACAGTTTGTTTTCTGGTTGTTTGTTGCAGGTTAGGATGTGGAAAACACCATATCAAAAGTTTACCAAATTTGACCTTCAGGAAAGTCCCTAAAATGACGTCATAAAACAAGATGGCCACCAAACATAAAAATGTACTAGAAATCAGCCTTTTGGACATTATGTGAGCTGAAGATACATTTTAAACAGCCAGAAATACATTTTTGGACACAAACAAATTATCCAAGGGCTCAAGAAAGTTAAATTTAACCATAAAGGTTTGATTGGTGGCGGCTATTTTGAAATTCAAGATGGCCGCCACCATCAACCTAGAATCATCATTATCTCAGTAATTAAGGCAGATTGGACGATGATTCCAGTGCCTATACCCACATGTGTGGGGTCAAGGAATACAATAACATCAGTTTCAGAAATTAATGGGCTGCCCTAATGTCTGTTTTGTAAGGCAGCCATCTTGGATTTCAAGATGGCCATTGGCGATTACCTGGTTTTGCTTCTATCTCGGTAATTAAAGCACATATAACGGTGTTTTTGGCACCTTCACTTACATTTCAGGGGCAAGAAATACAATGATATTAACTCAAGTGATGTGTGGACTGTCCTTGTGTCTGATTAGTAAGGCAGCAATCTTGGAATACTTCGTAATTGTTTGGTGTTTGATGAGGAGAACAACATATCAAAAGTTGGGCAATTTTGACGCAAGTCCAAAGTTCATAAAATGACATCAGAAAACCAGATGCCTGTCAACAGAGAACCTCATAACCATCAGATCACCAGTTTGTTTAGGTAAAATTATCCTCAGAAGTGAATGTTAATTTTGAAATGATGCCATGACGTCATCAGAGAGATCATTAAGTGACCACTTATGTGTTGCTCAACATTGACACTAAGACGATAGTATGCAACTGTATGCCTACTCAAATGTCATTTTCTTCCTCCTCGTCCTCCTCTATCACTGGTTCATTGCTCGTATTGTCACAGTTGCCATCTTGGCAATGTCCGCATGCACCGGTGCATTCTAACCCATGCTTTCTGCAGGTACACCTCAGAGTTTTGCACCCTCCTGAACAGTTGCAGTGAATCATCTGGAGGAGTAGATCTGGAGCAGGGATTTTGTCTGTCATCAATGGAACAAGCTTTTGCCCTTCGTCCCTCCATCCCCACTCAGTTGCTTCCATTTCACCACAATGGCCCATCCACTCCATGACCTGGTAATAGGTCTGCAAGGAATGAAACTTGCAGGCAGCTGATGTTGGAGGCAGTCTTTCTGGCGTAACAAAAACCTTAGCTCTTGCAACTTTCTTGCAGAGAGTGTTGTATCTGATAGATGCCAGGGAGTCTTTCTGATTTGCATGAAACAATTCCACCATTGCCCTGCAGCCTGTGGTTTCCACAACATCCTGACCTTGTTGTGATGTACAGAACACTTTTGAACAACTTTTGAGTCCATTTTCTTTCTTCATGATTCTTTGGAACACTGACTTCTTTCCGAGTCACAGCCTGTGAAGGCATGAAGGAACAAGAGATATCTACAGACTGTTTCTCCAAGTATCCGCTTGAGGACCTTGATATTATACACATTGGATTTTGCCTTGTGAGAGCGGAAATAGAGTTCAGTGCAGTTTGTTTACACCGAGTAGAAGAGCAACAGCACAAGGAGATCTGTGTCCTCTCCAACGAGCGCGGTAGACTTGAAAGCAGACTTTGTGACGGCTGCTTTTGCGATCTCAACGTCGGCATCTCCCTCAGCTTGCATCACCTCGCTGCCTCTCTGGCGCAAACATTCCATTATGAGCTTGATAAGTGCTTGCTTATTTGCGTCAGTCGATAGGAAGTCCTCCTTTTTGCCAACAAATTTTGTTGACTCTGTGATGTTCACCTTGTTTACATTCTTATTTTTACTACGACGCTAATGAGTGCAATCCTTTGTACTCGGCCCAACTTCATAACCATCGAACACTACAGTGGCTTTGCCATAGTGGTTGACTGTGAATGAGGCATACTCGTCAGCAGTTGAACTGTAGGTGCATCCTTCCTTCCACTTTAACCGGTGCAGAAATGATCTCCCATCGAGAACATAGCAGTCTGTTCCGGGAACTGTCTGGGTGATGGCATCGTCAGATTTAGGTAAAGCATAGTCTTTTATTGCTTCTGCCAATTGTGGCTTATCTGGCTGGCGCAAGATGTTCTTTGCTTCGAACAGAGACATTGGGTATGGACAGAGTTCATAGTTCATCACTTCGTCTATCTGGAGATCGCCTGTCTGTGACACAACTAAGAACCTCTGGAATAACAATGCAGGATCTATGGTTCGGTCCTCAGAAACTCCGACTTCCCTGTTTGATGCACGTGTCTTGACTTTTGAACTCCTTTTGTGCGAATAGGAGAAAACAGAATGACCATCTATCTTCTTGACAACGCCATTTCCTACTGTGAATAGGTCATGAACATTGACATCCTCATTTGCAGTGATACCAGTAATGATATTGCGCAATGACTTGTCATCCGAGAATGGCGTGACGCTATTCAGTTACACTGCAACCTTCTCATGGTCAGCTTCATCTCGACTAATTCTGGAGCTGGACAACTCTTTATGCTGTTCACCTGTTGTGAAGTTATTCGCGGTCAGTTCTTGCATTGCGAGGTTATAAGAGGATGATACACTAGACGACATTGTCCAAGCTGCTCTCTGGTGCTCTGACATCCCACTACCTCGCGTGAGACCACCTTGGCTTTTTAGTGACCGCATTAGTGTCTGTTCTATAACAAGATCAGAGCCAATGCCAGTCCAGTATTGGTTGCTGCGCCTGATGACATGAAACCCAGACTTGAACATTTGATGAACCTTAGGGTTGTCTTCTTCTAATGCTATCATCTTCTCGAGATAGAGACGCGCTCACTTCATATAATTGGGATGACCAGCGGCTGCAAATATCGGCAGGTTACAATACGAGCAATGAACCAGTGATAGAGGAGGACGAGGAGAAAGAAAATGGTCACTTAATGATCTCTCTGATGACGTCATGGCATCATTGCAAAATTAACATTCACTTCTGAGGGTAATTTTACCTAAACAAACTGGTGATCTGATGGTTATGAGGTTACTCTGTTGACAGGCATCTGGTTTTCTGATGCCATTTTATGAACTTTGGACTTGCGTCAAAATTTCCCAACTTTTGATATGTTGTTCTCCTCATCAAACACTGCAGGGAACAATTACGAAGTATACAACAATGGCTGCCTTACTAATCAGACACAAGGACAGTCCAAACATCACTTGAGTTAATATCATTGTATTCCTTGCCCCTGAAATGTAAGTGAAGGTGCCAAAAACACCGTTCTATGTGCCTTAATTACCGAGATAGAAGCAAAACAAGGTAATCGCCAACAGCCATCTTGAAACCCAAGATGGCTGCCTTACTTAACAGACATTAGGGCAGCCCATTAATTTCTGAAACTGATGTTATTGTATTCCTTGACCCCACAAATGTGGGTATAGGCACTGAAATCATCGTCCTATCTGCCTTAATTACTGAGATAATGATGATTCTAGGTTGACGGTGGCGGCCATCCTGAATTTCAAAATGGCCACCACCAATCAAACCTTTATGGTTAAATTTAGCTTTCTTGAGCCCTTGGATGATTTGTTTGTGTGCAAAAATGTATTTCTGACTGTTTAAAATGTATCTTCAGCTCACATAATGTCCAAAAGGCTGATTTCTAGTACATTTTTATGTTTGGTGGCCATCTTGTTTTATGACGTCATTTTAGGGACTTTCCCGTAGGTCAAATTTGGTAAACTTTTGATATGGTGTTTTCCACATCCTAACCTGCAACAAACAACCAAAAAACAAACTGTTGCAATTTTTTTGGGGTAGGGCTGTCTTGGTCATATATTGACCCGTCTAGTAACAGACAGACAACTTACCTTGCAAGTCACCTTATGGATCCCTATAAAACCATTTATTGTAGTGTTCATGCTCCAGGGGTAGAGCAGCCGCCTGTTTGAACAGAGACAACTTACCTTGCAAGTCACCTTGTGGGTCCCTATAAAACCATTTATTGTAGTGTTCATGCTCCGGGGGTAGAGCGGCCGCCTGTTTGAACAGAGACAACTTACCTTGCAAGTCACCTTGTGGGTCCCTATAAAACCATTTATTGTAGTGTTCATGCTCCGGGGGTAGAGCGGCCGCCTGTTTGAACAGAGACAACTTACCTTGCAAGTCACCTTGTGGGTCCCTATAAAACCATTTATTGTAGTGTTCATGCTCCGGGGGTAGAGCGGCCGCCTATTTGAACAGAGACAACTTACCTTGCAAGTCACCTTGTGGGTCCCTATAAAACCATTTATTGTAGTGTTCATGCTCCGGGGGTAGAGCGGCCGCCTGTTTAACATTGGCTACTTCAGTATCATCTTCATCCTACAAAGAACATGCAATAAATGCACCCGATATTCTACAAGCCTTTTCTCTACAATTATATAACTACTTTGCATATTAAACTAAGAGTTGGAGGGCGATTTGGTTGAACTCATTTTTCCCGAGCTGCTTCACTTCTCCATGCAGGGTTAAAGCTCAGGGTTCCCTCCGTCTGAATTTTTGTCTGCGCCACTTTTCTGTGGCCAATTGAAACAAACTGGAGCCAATTTGAAAGACTTGGAGCCAACCAACTAAGAGCCATTTAGTCCACATATAAATATTTTATGAAGGCATTTGACATATATTTTTGCCATTTCACGCCAGTATTTTGTTGCTGTCGCAATTAGTGAACGACAGTGGAAACCCTGTAGCTGGAGGGTGATTTGGTAGAAATATTTTCCTCGAGTTGCTTCACTTCTCCCTGCAGGGTTACAGCTAGAGGGGGGATTTTGTACAAATAGTCTCCATGAGCTTGCCTTACTTCTCTGTAGCCCAGTGGTAACATGCTGGGCTGGTAATCCAGGGATCGCAGGTTCGATCCCCCGTCTGACCCTAATAAAATGAACAGACATTAAACCGAGGTCTCATGTCGGTGCTTTACACCGTGCACATAAAAGAACCAGAGGAAACTCTGCAATGGGTCTCTGTCTGTATCATTGCACTATCCTCCAAAAATCTAAAATGACTAAATCTCTTCAGGAGGCGTCGCTCATATGGGCAACCGGTAGCGACGGTAAATAAATGCAAAACACACACACCTTACTTCTCCCTTATTTCGAAATCAGGGAGAAGTTATTCGTATACAAAACATAGATGACACTTTGCTAAGTCAACTAACTTCTCCCTTGAATACCATAACCCTTTCAACACTACACCCTAAATAGGTTAGCAAAAAGTGTAGATCCAGACCAGGATCTGCACTTTTTTGCTAATAAATTTACTATATTTAGTAAAAAATACATGTTGATATAAATGAACTTGCCCAGATGTAATTTTCTGATCAATTTATTGGTCTAAAAATATCATGGACGAGTCCATGTCAGGTTACTTGGTGCTGAACATCTAGCTCAGAGCCCCAACTAAAGGTAATAGAAACATTAGCTTAGATGAATAGTATCAATTATCTATACATTAAAGGGACACATATCATATTCAACAAAAGATTACACACGTACGAGAATATACGAAGTAAACAATTTTTAACCATGTACACCTAGCCAATATGTTAGTCTACCAGGCTTGGCTTACAAAGCTTAGGAAGTAGGATTCACACGATTGAAACCTCTTGCCCGAAGTACAACTCAAGCTTTTTACGATTACAACTAAAGTTCTACCCTCTAGCTAAAGAATAAACTTGAAATCTGAAACACTTGCTTCACTCAAATACTAAAGTTTCTTTGTGTATTTTTTACAAATGCAAAAATCACAGTTACAATACGTTCCAGGGCCTCGGTTTTGTTTGTTTGTTCCGGATTAAGCCTGCATCAGCGTCATTTTTGGGTTATATCGTCGGCGGGCAGATTACCTAACACCTTTCCTGGGCAGGCTCCAGTGGTTAACCAGTACTTGGGTGCACCAACCTACCAACTTTTGTCTCCGTTTTAGATATTACTTACTTCTAAGACTGTTATTCCGGCTACCATATGTTCAACAGTCTCTTGTAACTGATCCAGGGCCTCTGCTTCAGATTTTAATTTCTCTCTACGTTTATTCGTAGATTTATTCTCCGTTTCCTTGTTCTCTTTAGGCACTTTTGTGGTATTTTTGGATGCTGCCGACTCAGCACTTTGTTTCACTACTCTTACTACCGGTTTCACAGCCTTTGTGGCACTATTGTTTTCATTCTGCTCTACTTGTTTATCACCATCTTTAGTTGCATTGTCTACAGGTTGGGCCAATTTTTGTGGAGATTTTTTCGTCTTTGCAACAGGACTTGGCGACGGTCGTGGGGACTCGGCAGGTTTCTCCAATTTTATAGTTTCGTTTGTAGTCTTTGAGAAGTTATTTTGAGCACTAGTTTTATTAGGGAGTGGCAATTGTTTTTGGGACTGTTCATTTTTATCACGATTTTCAGATTCAGCGTTTAAGTGTTTCTTCGTACGATTATCGTTAATGTCCTTCGTACCTGAACTATCGTGTTTCTCTTCTTTAATCTGGAAAAATAGAAAAGTTCTGAAGCAACACAAAACCAGGTTATCTTTCTTAACTATCAACAAATGCAGAGGATATGAACATGGAGTAGGGCGCTAGTTGCAAGCTGGGCAGATAGTAAAGGATAATTAACCATCAACAAATGCAGGGGATATGGACATGGAGTAGGGCACTAGTTGCAAGCTGGGCAGATAGTAAAGGATAATTAACCATCAACAAATGCAGGGGATATGGACATGGAGTAGGGCACTAGTTGCAAGCTGGGCAGATAGTAAAGGATAATTAACCATCAACAAGGGGATATGGACATGGAGTAGGGCGCTAGTTGCAAGCTGGGCAGATAGTAAAGGATAATTAACCATCAACAAGGGGATATGGACATGGAGTAGGCGCTAGTTGCAAGCTGGGCAGATAGTAAAGGATAATTAACCATCAACAAGGGGATATGGACATGGAGTAGGGCGCTAGTTGCAAGCTTGGCAGATAGTAAAGGATAATTAACCATCAACAAGCGGGATATGGACATGGAGTAGGGCGCTAGTTGCAAGCTAGGCAGATAGTAAAGGATAATTAACCATCAACAAATGCAGGGGATATGACATGGAGTAGGGCGCTAGTTGCAAGCTAGGCAGATAGTAAAGGATAATTAACCATCAACAAATGCAGGGGATATGAACATGGAGTAGGGCGCTAGTTGCAAGCTGGGCAGATAGTAAAGGATAATTAACCATCAACAAATGCAGGGGATATGAACATGGAGTAGGGCGCTAGTTGCAAGCTGGGCAGATAGTAAAGATAATTAACCATCAACAAATGCAGGGGATATGAACATGGAGTGGCCTAGTTGCAAGCTAGGCAGATAGTAAAGGATAATTACATCACAATGCAGGGGATTAACATGGAGTAGGGCGCTAGTTGCAAGCTGGGCAGATAGTAAAGGATAATTAACCATCAACAAGGGGATATAGACATGAGTAGGCGCTAGTTGCAGCTAGGCAGATAGTAAGGATAATTAACCATCAACAAATGCAGGGGATAGGAACATGGAGTAGGGCGCTAGTTGCAAGCTAGGCGATAGTAAAGGATAATTAACCATCAACAAATGCAGGGATATGAACATGGAGTAGGGCGCTAGTTGCAAGCTAGGCAGATAGTAAAGGATAATTAACCATCAACAAATGCAGGGGATATGAACATGGAGTAGGGCGCTAGTTGCAAGCTAGGCAGATAGTAAAGGATAATTAACCATCAACAAATGCAGGGGATATGAACATGGAGTAGGGCACTAGTTGCAAGCTGGGCAGATAGTAAAGGATAATTAACCATCAACAAATGCAGGGGATATGGACATGGAGTAGGGCGCTAGTTGCAAGCTAGGCAGATAGTAAAGGATAATTAACCATCAACAAGGGGATATGGACATGGAGTAGGGCGCTTGCTAGTTGCAAGCTAGGCAGATAATTATTTCACCATTCATCTTGCATTTTAACAAATTTACACATAACTTATAAACGAGGTTTAATTTGTTTTGTCTGTTTGTTCGGGTTTTACGCCTGCATCAGCACCATATCGCCGCCGTGCAGTTTAACATAATAACGCCTTTCTTGGACAGGCTCCTGTTGTTAACCAGTATTTGGTGCACAAACCTCAGTAAGACACTGCCAACCTTTTCATATAAATGAGACACAGCCTGAGCTGGGCTCGAACCAGTGACCATCAGTGATGATAGGTTACAGTGGCATACAAGTCAGCATCCTTAACCAAGGAGGTGGACCATAAACACAATTTATAATGCTTGAAATACTGAAGCTGGTTTGGTAAGGGTAAATATGCCTACTTGCACAATGGTTATGTACAGGCAACTGGGGAAGACAAAAAGGAACAGCTTAGAACATCAGTAAAGAACACAAAGCTGGTTTTTATTCGATTGAAGGGCAAATAACTCTAGTGAAAACTGACCATAAATCTCGATTTTTTTTTATTGAAACAACAAACAGATAGGACGGTGGTCGCCAGATCGGACATTTCCTCCCACATGAATGACCACATTTACGCTTTCATCCGTGCCAACGAGAGTGATTAATATAAGTTGTTAAAGCTTGTTTCGCAATCGTAAAATAAATCAAGTTTAAACTAAACAGATATAAGGTATGAAGACAATTTATTGAGCATTAATGTATTTCATATCCCTCAAACATTGTTATATATTTCGGGTTTTTTACTCCTGCATCAGCACCATTTCGGGCTATATCGCCGGCGGTCAGTTGATCTAACAACACCTTTCCTGGGCAGGCTCCAGCAGTTAACCAGTACTTGGGTGCACCAACCTCCGTAAGAAACTGCCAACTTTTTCATATAAATGAGACACGGCCTGAGCGGGGCTCGAACCCGTGACCATCAGTGATGATAGGTTACAGTGGTATACAAGTCAGCGACCGTAACCACTTGACCACGGAGGCGGACCCCTCAAACATTGACATTTCACCATTTGATCATAAAATCAACAGGAAGCATGTACCGAACTTGATCATATGGCTCTTCAATGTTGGAGGAGAGTACGACTTAGTCTATACAAATATAATTTAGATCGATTGCGAAACAAGTTCTTACAACTTATATTAATCACTCTCTAAACCTCATTTCTGATGAAATCCATCGCCACGAGGGAAGAGGCAATGTGGAATTTAAATGCCTTGCTTAAAGGCACAATCATAACGGCTCTAGCAGGGCGCAAACTCTGGGCCTTTAGTTTATACAAATTTATTTTAGCTTGATTGCGAAACAAGTTCTTACAACTTATATTAATCACTCTCTAAACCTCACTTCTGATGAAATCCATCACCACAAGGGAAGAGAGAAGAGACAATGTGGAATTTAAATACCTTGCTTAAGGGCACAATCATAACGGCTCTAGCGGGGTGCAAACTCCGGGCTTTTCGCACCTGAAACGAATGCACTACAACAGCGCTATCACGACTTCCAATACTAGTACAGCTTCACAAGATGTCCCCATCAGAAACAGTTTTCACTGCAATGTCCCTGTGATCAATATTCACCACGTAGATACCTTACCTTTTCCATTTTATTGTCCAACAGGCTGGGGCTTGCCATTCTCAGAGACTTCTCATACTTTTCTTCCTCTATTTCCCATTCTTCTTTTCTGCGACCCTGCTTATCACGATATAAACACAGTGACATCTGGTGTATTCATTAAACGATTAAATATGTGATGTTTGTTACTATTTCTTAAGCACATCTAAACACAACACGATTAAAATAACATTTGTAAAATTGTTTTAGCACAATTTACTTAGCTTACTCTGTATAGCAGAAGATATCCAATATGGAACTATTATTTTCACACTTGGTGGAATCATAGAGATGTAGCAAAACAAAAGATACCCTTTTCGGCGAGACAAAAGCTCCGCTAGCATCAAATGTTCCGAGCTCATCAGGATCTCCATCCATACTCCACTCTGGGAGATCCTCTTCGTCCCAATTCTCCCCACTCCGTTGTCGTGTGTACTGTCGGTTGAAACCTCCCCTCTGTAACGGATGTGACCTACAATATTACAGATATAATGTCGTATTATTCCATCCAGACTCCACTGTTGAGAACAGTTCCACTTAACACCCCCACCCTGTAACGGATGTGACCCACACTATAATGTCATATATTACATCCCGACTCCACTGTCGAGAACAGTGCCACTTAAAACCCTCACCCTGTAATAGACCAATACTATTAGATATAGTTGCTATATATGTTACACAGTGATGCACCTCGACTGCCACAGAACTGGATTCATCAAGTGGTTTTTCGCATGCCAATGCTGCAATTCACTATCAGCAGATTGCACATTACTGGTAATGTAGTGTTGACTTTTCTATTCGCTCATTATGATCGTAACTTGAAGCCAGCCAATCAATAGCGAGGTAGAGTTTACAAGAGCCTAACATAATATCGACTTAACAGTACCGCTATATAACCAGGTTACATATTTGTCTAATGCAGGTTGGTTCATTTGATAAGATACAGCAATTCTCATTGGTTTATTTGATACGATACAGCAATTCTCATTGGTTTATTTGATAAGATATAGCAATTCTCATTGGTTTATTTGACAAGATACAACAGTTCTCATTGGTTCATTTGATAAGATACAGCAGTTCTCATTGGTTTATTTGATAAGATATAGCAATTCTCATTGGTTTATTTGATAAGATACAACCGTTCTCATTGGTTCATTTGATAAGATACAGCAGTTCTCATTGGTTAATTTGATAAGATACAGCAATTCTCATTGGTTCATTTGATAAGATACAGCAGTTCTCATTGGTTCATTTGATAAGATACAGCAGTTCTCATTGGTTTTACAACATAATTATCTTTTTGTAACGCGCAGTGCTATATTTCGCCCATGACCATTTTAAATTTGCCCGTTTTACGCTGTTTTGGCTGGCATCGCGTTCACAAAATCTGCACAGAGGCAGGGTATATAACAATACCTGTCATATTCAAATCCCCTCTGTTGTGTGCCGTCTCGCCAACTCCCCCGCGAATTGTTCCATTTAGACCCAGCCCGGCGCCAGTCACCACCATCTTCATCCTCTTCCCGGTCCCGCCAGTTCTCACTACTCAATGAACGCTGATAAATCTTATTGGGCTGGGTTGGATCGGCATATCTATTTGTATATGATGACCTCTGATATGATTTAGGGTCCCTGAAATATTTAGAGATACAATCAAACCTAGTAACCTCCATTAAGCGGCCAGCTTTCAGTGCTTGTGTTCTACGCTTATTCACAGTCGCAGTTTGCCCATATGAGCGACGCCTCCTGAAGAGATTAGTCATTTTAGATTTTGGAGGATAGTGCAATGATACAGACAGAGACCCATTCCAGAGTCTCATTTGGTTCTTTTACGTGCACAGTGTACAGCACCGACACGAGGCCTCAGTTTAAAGTCCCATCTGAAAGACTTAATTTTATTAGGGTCAGACGGGGGATCGAACCTGCGATCCCTTGGATTACAAGTTCAACGTGATAACTACTGGACTACAGATCCGTCTGCCCAGCTTTCAGATTCGCACTGACTACTTTTAACAACCACCTTTGCAAAGCAGCCATGTACATAATTCAACTGGCTGTTTATGAAGGGATAAGATTTACATGAGCAAGTCATTCTTCTGAAGATTTAATGCGATATGACCCCCCCGCCCCTCCCCGAGTTCGCACCCAGCCATAGCCCAGCATGAACGTTGTTATACTTCAGAAGACGTTCGTTCCATTCTGAGAGGACTGAACGTCAACTACATGTAGCCTAGTGGGTAAGAGCACTAAACACCACGCGACCGAAGGGCTGCAATGTGAAGGAGAGTGGGCTCCCAGCATATATTCAGTGTAATATAGCGTCAAACATTGTGCATGCGAAAATGACTTCATGACGTCATTGTCCAATTGATTCATAACAATCTTTACAATTTTTGTTTTCCTGAAAAAGGCTTTTAAAGCAGAAAATTCGGGCATAGAGAGAACCACACATATATATATATATATATATATATATATATATATATATTACTCTATAATCAATTGTTCATGATAGTCAGACAATAGCTAGTACATCTAACCGCTCAGGAATACGAAACGCAACCAGTGGCAGAGAAAATGTTTGACAGAAAACTCCATCATACACTGTTTGTTTACATTGAGAAAATCATGGGAAAGAATAAAAGTAAAATAAATCACTTAATTCTCAAATTGTTTGTCATGGCGCTGATATTCACAATTGATTACATTCCTTGCATGGTATATGCGTATCACGATGCATGTAAAATAAATTCAGTGCGTTTCCCATGAAATTTTCTGCATGTTATCTGCAGCACTGCATTCATCATATTGAATCCCTAACCATACCCTTCATCCCAGGACCCGTCTGGTCTCTGTCGTGGTCGACCGAACCCTCCACCTTCAACCTCCTCGTATGATAGGCCTCGTTGCATATAGCCATCACCCCGCCCCCTTCCTGAAACACAAATGTACACCATGATTCACTAAACACATTGTAGCCGTAATCTACTATTGCTTACAACATTTAAAACATTCAAGAACTGCGGCAGTATAGTTTTATACTGAAAACAATCTGTCTGTTAAACTATGTCTATAACAGACCACTTCTATAAAGGGACCACATGTACTAGGAAATGACCTCTATGAAGCAGGGCTCATTCTAGGTAAGAATTTTTGGGAGAAGTGAGAAAGTGTGCGATTGCGTCCTTGAATGGCGTTATTTAATAAATTTATTTATATCGTTATTTAATAAATATTCATAAAATAGGGTTAAACTACACATTTTGACCATTAAATACAAACATTTGAATAGTAGGAATGCTTTATAATGGGCCAGTGTAGCCTACTGGACAAAATCGTGTATGAAAATTTAAAAACAAAAATAACAAAATAATTTCAAATCAAATTTTTATTAGGGGGCGAAATAAAGTGTCCCTAGGGCTACTATTTCTTCCAAGTCGCCCTCTATGATGAATAGACCACATGTACTAGGAAATGAACTCTATTAAGAGACCATATGTACTAGGAAATGAACTCTATGAAGGGACCACATGTACTAGGAAATGAACTCTATGAAGGGACCACATGTACTAGGAAATGAACTCTATGAAGGGACCATATGTACTAGGAAATGAACTCTATGAAGGGACCATATGTACTAGGAAATGAACTCTATGAAGGGACCATATGTACTAGGAAATGAACTCTATGAAGGGACCACATGTACTAGGAAATGAACTCTATGAAGGGACCATATGTACTAGAAAATGAACTCTATGAAGAGACCACATGTACTAGGAAATGAACTCTATTAAGAGACCACATGTACTAGGAAATCAACTCTATGAAGAGACCACATGTACTAGGAAATGAACTCTATGAAGGGACCATATGTACCAGGAAATGAACTATATGAAGATATCACATGTACTAGGAAATGAACTCTATTAAGAGACCACATGTACTAGGAAATGAACTCTATTAAGAGACCACATGTACTAGGAAATGAACTATATGAAGGGACCACATGTACTAGGAAATGAACTCTATGAAGGGACCACATGTACTAGGAAATGAACTCTATGAAGGGACCATATGTACTAGGAAATGAACTCTATGAAGATATCACATGTACTAGGAAATGAACTCTATGAAGAGACCACATGTACTAGGAAATGAACTCTATTAAGAGACCACATGTACTAGGAAATGAACTCTATGAAGAGACCACATGTACTAGGAAATGAACTATATTAAGAGACCACATGTACTAGGAAATGAACTCCATGAAGAGACCACATGTACTAGGAAATCAACTCTATTAAGAGACCACATGTACTAGGAAATGAACTCTATTAAGAGATCACATGTACTAGGAAATGAACTGAACTCTTATTAAGAGACCACATGCACTAGGAAATGAACTCTATTAAGAGACCACATGTACTAGGAAATGAACTCTATTAAGAGACCACATGTACTAGGAAATCAACTCTATTAAGAGATCACATGTACTAGGAAATGAACTGAACTCTTATTAAGAGACCACATGCACTAGGAAATCAATTAAGAGACCACATGTACTAGGAAATGAACTCTATTAAGAGACCACATGTACTAGGAAATGAACTGAACTCTTATTAAGAGACCACATGCACTAGGAAATGAACTCTATGAAGAGACCACATGTACTAGGAAATGAAATGAATTCCGTGAAGAGACCACATGCACTAGGAAATCAACTCTATGAAGAGACCACATGTACTAGGAAATGAAATGAATTCCGTGAAGAGACCACATGCACTAGGAAATCAACTCTATTAAGAGACCACACAAACTAGGAAATCAACTCTATTAAGAGACCACATGTACTAGGAAATCAACTCTATAAATAGACCACACAAACTAGGAAATCAACTCTATTAAGAGACCACATGTATTAGGAAACATAGCATATTAAGAGACCTGGCCCCCGAGGTTATAAAACCTTTCTCAGATCTAAAACGCAGACTCAATAAATTTTATTGGATAAGTAGGAGATATGCTAAATGTTCGAGATTGACAACAGTTTTATAACCCCCATGTCATACCTGGCTGCGTTTTGAACATGCTATCTCTCAGTTATTAAAGCATACGAAAACTTGGGTGAACAGACGGATCTGTAGTCCAGTGGTAACACGCTGGACTGGTAACCCAGGGATCGCAGGTTCGATCCCCCGTCTGACCCTAATAAAATTAACAGTCTTTCAGATGGGACGTTAAACCGAGGTCTAGTGTCGGTGCTTTACACCATGCACGTAAAAGAACCAGAGGAGATTATGGAATGGGTCTCTGTCTGTATCATTGCACTATTCTCCAAAATCTAAAATGACTAATATCTTCAGGAGGCGTCGCTCATATGGGCAACAGGTAGCGACGATAAATAAACGTAAAACACACAGACAGAGAATGGCAGGTATACATGGCTTCATCTGTTCATCTTTAATTAGCTCCTTACACCCTGTTACTCAAGCATGTACCAGGTACACCAGTGTTTGCTTAAGTCATTTAATTTTCTGCCTCTTAACCCATTTCATTCTGGATACATTTAAAGCCGCAGCGTCAATCAGGATCTATGTTGTTTGCTACATAGCCAAGTGTCTTAGCAAGATCATCTGAATAGCAAACAGCATAGAGCCTGATCAGACGGCACGTTCCATATCGGCTGATCTGGCTCTATGTTCTTTGCAAATACTGTTTGAACGGTATCCTGAATGAATTGGGTTAAGCAAACACTAGAACTATATATAGTCATTTAATTTGTGGTATCCTAATATCAGCGGTATCTAAGAGAACTTTTTGACAAGGTTGACTGTATTTGTATAGAACGCGATACATTTCATCAAATCTTACCTCTACCCCTGCCCCGATCATTACCAATGCCCCGCCCCCTCATGGACGGGGCACCTCGGCCCATCATTCGCAACACAGCTTGACTATTCACAGACTGGGCCATTATTTGCTGCAAAAGAAACACCAGCACATTAGAAAGAAATTTCCACTGCAAGTTGTCGAGACAATTATTCCATGTAGTCGTATTAAACACACATACGAGGAGGGGCCTGGAGGGCCCATCCATAATCGTGAGCTAATTTCACTATTTCACAATGCTTTCACATAGCATAATGAAATTTTGTATGTTCAAAGATTTATCGTTCTCCAATTAATGCAGCATGCAGCGACATTGATGACGTCTCAATTAACGACGTCATATTAATATTCTAGCGTCACATCAAGAGTGTTCATTGCAAAATGGTGTCGCACAGTGTAAACGAGCAACGTGTTGTGATAAAGTTTTATACATCACTCGGAAAATCCCTCTCCGACATTCGGGGGGATTTGCATACAGTTTATGGGGACTCGTTAACGAATGGTGCTATTTGAAAGTGGGTGAATCGCTTTAAGGACGATAGAGAAACAACCGAAGATGTTAAAATACTGGCAGGCCAGTGACTGTTACAAATGAAAAGTTGCTGCAGGTATTATATATATATATTATAATTATATTTTGCGATATACAATGGTATCATTTTAAATCACTTTGTTCCTCCGAAAACTAGTTACTGTTTACTATTATGCAACAATAATTAAATATGAGCTGTTGCCAGCTAGTATAATAAAGCGTCCACAGCTTGAGAGGTCTGTGATTCTGCTGCACCATGATAACGTTCCAAGCCATAGCAGCCGTGTTGTGTCAAACACAATCAGGAACTGGATATAGAACTGCTACCACACCCACCATACAGCCGCCCAGATTTTGACAATTTGCGACTTCTGGCTATTTCGAAATCTCAAAAACAAGCTGCGTGGTAAGAAATACGAGCCCCGAGAGGAGTTGAGGTGCGCTGTAAACAGAAATTTGCGGGAGATGTCACGTGATGGTCTGCAGCACGTGTTCCGGTCATTGGTCAAGTGGTGGAATAAATGCAAACTATGCAAGGGACGTTTCTTTGAAAAGGAGTAATCTAAAGTATGCTAGATTACGTATACTCGTAACATAGAATTAGCTCACGAAATTATTGATGGGCCCTCGTATAATCCAATCATGGGTCATATAAAATAATGGGGCTCATTCCAGAGGGCGTCTTGGGCAAAATAGTCACCATAGGGACCTTGACTTCGCCCCCGCCCCACTTCTCCACCCAAAAAAACATACAAAAATGTTGTCAAGTAAGATACGCCGACACATTTATAAAGCTTCAACTAGTTATGTTATATTTCGGGTTTTACGCCTGCATCAGCACCATTTTGGGCTATACCACCGGCGGGCAGTTTACATAACAACACCTTTCCTGGGCAGGCGCCAGCGGTTAACCAGTACTTTGGTGCACCAACCTCTGTAAGAAACTGCCAACTTTTTCATATAAATGAGACACGGAATGAACGGGGCTTGAACCCGTGACCATCAGTGATGATAGGTTACAGTGGTATACAAGTCAGCGACCTTAACCACTCGACCACGGAGGCGGACAAAGCTTCAACTAGATACATGATAAGATGAGGTTAGTTAAACAAGGGAGAAGTCTGTGTACTCCACCAAGTGAACTCTATATATAAAACAAGGGAGAAATATGTTAACTCTATATATTCAGAAGTCTCCCAGTGCTCAAAATAGGGAGAAGGCTGGCAACCAGGGGAGATAACTCTGCCCAAATTTCCATGTTTGAGCAGATACGTTTGCTGTACAGTCACTATTCATAAATCCCATGACCGACTGCCTAAGGACTGCTTAACCCTGTCCCCACATATCTACGTCAGTATACTTTCCCACATAGAAAAATGTATGCCCCTTAACATCGACACAGTTGCAGGGTTCACTCTTTTTGTCTGCGCCACTTCTGTCACCAATTGAAAAAGAATGGAGCCAATTTGAAAAACTTGGAGCCAACTAAGAGCCAGATTAGTTTTGTAACTAAATGTGTAACCCTCTTTAAATAAAGTCTATTATTATTATTATTATTATTATATAATTCAAAGATAAATATTTGAAGCCATGCATTTGACAAAATATGTTGTGCCAAAAAAAAAAAAGGTTGTGCCAAATATTTTCCCTAATTCACAAAATTTAGCACCGGTATTTGTTTTTTGTCGCAATTGGCATCGACAGCAGGAACCCTGGCATCGACAGCGGGAACCCTGGCATCGACAGCGGGAACCCTGGCATCGACAGTGGGAACCCTGGCATCGACAGTACTAAAGGTCAGAATAATATATTGTATGACAACCTTTTAACATTCCCCTTGTAATCTTATGAAGGTAGAGTAGATTTAGTTTTGTCAAAATTGGTACCAACTGTTAGGTCATAATGGCGTCTGAAGCTATAATATATATATATAAGACCCTGGTTGCCATCCCCATTATTGCAGGCACAAACAGCACCCAGGTAGAAGGAGGGGAGTTAATACATGCTTGACTGCAATAAATAAATGTGAGATTATCTGCTCTTACTCTATGGGGGGTGAGGGGGTTAAGACATGCTTGACTGCATTAAATAAATAAATGTGAGATTATCTGCTCTTACTCTATGGGGGGTGAGGGGGTTAAGACATGCTTGACTGCATTAAATAAATAAATGTGAGATTATCTGCTCTTACTCTATGGGGGGGGGGGAGGGCGGAGGGGGGTTAAGACATGCTTGACTGCAATAAATAAAGAAATGTGAGATTACCTGCTCCTACTCTATGGGGGGGGGGGGGGGCAGGGGACGGAGCTGGGTTAAGACATGTGCGACTGCAATAAAGAAATGTGAGATTACCTGCTCTTACTCTATGGGGGGGGGGGGGGCAGAGCAGGGTTAAGACATGCGCGACTGCAATAAGGAAATGTGAGATTACCTGCTCTTCTTCTGACAAGTTTTGAAATGCTAACGGATCCTGAGCTTTATCTGCCATTATAGCTGTATACTGCTTCAGTTCTTCGGGTGCCTCTTCCATTCTTGTGTACAGAGACAGCATTTCTTCTCTACCATATCTATATAATACACAATGTTTGTCTTCATGCATAAACTTTATTTATTTTTTAACAATTAATTACTCTCGTTGGCACGGATGACAGTATATTTGTGGTCATTCGTGTGGGAGGAAATGGGAGTACCTAGAGAAAACCCACCTGTCCGATCTGGTGACCATCGTACGATCTCACATACGTCCCAGTCAAGAGGATCGTACCCGGGTTGCATTGCTGAGAAGCGAGCATGCCAACCACTGTGCTAATCGGACAGCCAATACAAAGATTGTAAAGCCATAGGTTTTTTTATTTTATTGGGTAATCATCGAATACCGATTGGCTGGGTTGAAAGTTGATCTTGGTTGAACGAATCACAATGCCGAGATTGGAGAAGCTTAACCCTTTCAACCCCACAGGCCTCTAAATAGGCTTATAAAAAGTGTAGATCCAGATGAGCCGGCTCGTAACGAGCCGTCTCATCAGGATCTGCACTTTTTTGCCAGTAATAATTATTACTATTTTTAGATAAAATTACCCATTTTGATAAATGAACTGGTCCAAATGTAATTTTCTTATTAATTTATTGGTCTAAAAATAGCATGCACCAGTCCATGTCAGTTACTTGGGGTTGAAAGGCCAGTTCTATCTCTTCAACATGGCTACACATTCACTGATCACTCCCAAATAAATGATAGAGATGGAGCTATACACACCATCACTGAACATAAAATGTACAAGAAGCTATACCTGTAATCTGCTAGCTTGTATTTGCCAAACCCTGGGGCAGGGGAAGGGGGCGGGGTACCGACACTATTACCCCCAGACAGCTGTCGTAACCTGAAACAAAAGTTTACAATGTTAATAATGTAGACAATCCTGAAACATGGAAATGTTCAACGACCACGTTATAGGAGATTTGTGAGACGAAGCATCCATGAGCTACGTTACATCCTTACTGCTTCTTACTCCAAGTTGAGGGAGAAGTTTCTTCATAAGGAATTTACATACCGGTAGGGTTTATTTTAGAGTGGAAAAAAATGGCAGGGTGCGTAAGAAAAGGGGGCAGTGTCAGGGCTCATTCTAGAGGACGACTTGGGTGAAATAGTTGCTCTAGGGACCTTCACTTTGCCCCCTAGTTACCCCAATTATCCCTAAAAAAAGGTTTTATTTTGTCCAGTAAGATACACTGGCTCATTATAAAGCACTCCTGTTATTCAAATGTTGTATTTAATGCTCATACTGTGTATTTTAACCTTATTTTGCAGACATTTATTAAAGAACACCATTTAAGGACGCAATCGCGCGCTTTCTCACTTCTCCCAAAAAATCTGACCTAGAATGAGTGTGGGTCAGAGAAGAGGCAGGGTCCATATTGAGCCGCAACGAGGTACAGGATGGAGTATTTTGGGGTTAGCCCAGAGAGAATTTTACTAACTTACGGTGATTGATCAAACAGGCAGTCGGGCAGTACATATTGGTGAAAAGGGCGGACGAGTTAATATAGGTTTGCCCACTCGTAGGCACTCACACAACATAATAAAAGGCAAAAGGACGGGGCTAAAAGAGGGCAAGGCGGAACGACCTGCCATTCCGCTCTAGAAAAAACCCTAACTGAAAACTGGTTCTACTAAATACCAAGATAAATATTTTGCTGACAATTCTAGGCCAAGAGGTGCTTTTGTATCAAAATCAATGACGACTGCCTTATTGACTTGTCCATTTGTAGGATTTTTGCTCGATATCGTCTATATGGAGTTCTCGAGGACAGGTTTTTATGACCATAACGTGCATTTTGGGGGTGGTTACTTAGCAATTCAAAGATAATAACAATTCAATAAACTAGAAGATAATTTATTAATTAGTATTATCATCTTTTTTTAATTTTTCATTAAAATAAAACAATGGGCCAATTTCAGCCTAAGTTGTACCAAGCAAGTACTTTGATGGATTTAAAGACAAAAGGCGGGGGTTAAAAGGGAATGGTTAAAAGGGCAGGGTCAAAAGGGCAGGGTTTAAAGGGCGGGGTTTAAAGGGCAGGGATTAAAAGGGCAGGGATTAAAAGGGCGAGATTAAAAGGATGGGGTTAAAAGGGCATGGGTTAGGGCAGGGGATAAAGGGTGGGGTTAGGACAGGGGTTAAAAGGGCAGGGTATGGTGCCCTGCCATTCCGCTCTAGAAAAAATCCTATTGCATGAATATAGATGACACGTGACGGAGTGTAACCCTAAACGTCACCCTATTTTAAAAGTGTAGTATACTAGAGTGGAGATATGTCGTGTCTAATTTACAAAGATTGTGAAACCAAATACGGGAATGCCAACACAGCTTGCAAGTCACCCAACTTGTCACTGTAGTATTTATATATGTCTAGGACTGTATCTATATACAGTCACACCTGCCAAGCAGCAAGCCTGTATCAAGCAGCCATTTTCAAAAAGAGGGAGAGGGAGAGTGTGGCAATTTACGACCTCCACCACAGTGGCTCGTGACGAGTCGTCTCATCAGGATCTGCACTTTTTTCAAGTAATATAACTATTTTTAGAAACAATATTACCCATTTTGATAAATGAACTGATCCAAATGTAATTTTGTTATTAATTTATTGGTCTAAAAATATCATGGACCAGTCCATGTCAGTTACTTGGTGTTGAATGGGTTAAGCAGTCATGACTGCTAAACAGCCACTTTTCATCACTCCCTTGGCTGGCTGCTTTAGACAGGTTTGACGGTACTGTATTACTGAACAGCATGTGGAATCAACATACTGCTTCCTTGTTAGGTCTCTAAACTGCCACTTATAATGATGGTCCATTGGACACCACTGCTGTAGCTAGACCAAATCCACATCTCCCCGTAGTTTTATATTTACTAAATCTGTCTCATTTGGCGACAATAGCAAAGGACATGGGAGGCCATGTCAGCGAAACGTGATGTGAGTGCAGATCAACTGGCAACTGATTTCGCCTTCCATGATAGGGCCATCCTTCGCTGACAGGGTCACTTGGCACAGAGTTGTCAACTGATCCGGAATCACTCTGCCCTGACATTATTTTTTGGGTTTGAAGTCGCACCAACTGCTTAGGTCATATGGTGACTCTCCAGCTGTTATTGGTGGAGGAAGACCTTGGACATCCCTCCGACAGCTTAGGTCATATGGTGACTCTCCAGCTGTTATTGGTGGAGGAAGACCTTGGACATCCCTCCGACAGCTTAGGTCATATGGTGACTCTCCAGCTGTTATTGGTGGAGGAAGACAGTGGACATCCCTCCGACAGCTTAGGTCATATGGTGACTCGTGTTTTGGTGGGGGTGGTTGGTTGGTTTGGTGCAGCTGTTATTGGTGGAGGACGACCGTGGACATCCCTCCGACAGCTTAGGTCATATGGTGACTCTCCAGCTGTTATTGGTGGAGGAAGACCGTGGACATCCCTCCGACAGCTTAGGTCATATGGTGACTCTCCAGCTGTTATTGGTGGAGGAAGACCGTGGACATCCCTCCGACAGCTTAGGTCATATGGTGACTCTCCAGCTGTTATTGGTGGAGGAAGACCGTGGACATCCCTCCGACAGCTTAGGTCATATGGTGACTCTCCAGCTGTTATTGGTGGAGGAAGACCGTGGACATCCCTCCGACAGCTTAGGTCATATGGTGACTCTCCAGCTGTTATTGGTGGAGGAAGACCTTGGACATCCCTCCGACAGCTTAGGTCATATGGTGACTCTCCAGCTGTTATTGGTGGAGGAAGACCTTGGACATCCCTCCGACAGCTTAGGTCATATGGTGACTCTCCAGCTGTTATTGGTGGAGGAAGACCCTGGACATCCCTCCGACAGCTTAGGTCATATGGTGACTCTCCAGCTGTTATTGGTGGAGGAAGACCTTGGACATCCCTCCGACAGCTTAGGTCATATGGTGACTCTCCAGCTGTTATTGGTGGAGGAAGACCTTGGACATCCCTCCGACAGCTTAGGTCATATGGTGACTCTCCAGCTGTTATTGGTGGAGGAAGACCCTGGACATCCCTCCGACAGCTTAGGTCATATGGTGACTCTCCAGCTGTTATTGGTGGAGAAAGACCTTGGACATCCCTTCGACAGCTTAGGTCATATGGTGACTCTCCAGCTGTTATTGGTGGAGGAAGACCCTGGACATCCCTCTGAAAGCTTAGGTCATATGGTGACTCTCCAGCTGTTATTGGTGGAGAAAGACCTTGGACGTCCCTCCGAGCAGACACAGGTAACATGAGTAAAACCACCGAACTCCCGCAAGCCACATGGATAGCATCCGCACATGAAATAATTTGACACCCCCAGTAGCATTCCAACCAACAGTGGTGAGGGGCAAGTGATTTGAAGTCAACGACTGTAACCACTTTCCACAGAGGCCCCGCTGACATTTCTTTGGTTTTTGATCAATAACATAGTCAATATCTATATGTATAAATATATGTATAAATATATGTATGCACGTATCAAGTTATTTAACACTTCATGCCATGACAAATTTGTTCATGGGTCAAATGGCTCATCATAAACATTATGTTATATTTCGGGTTTTACGCCTGCATCAGCACCATTTTGGGCTATATCGCCGGCGGGCAGTTTACTTAAACAACACCTTTCCTGGGCAGGCTCCAGCGGTTAACCAGTACTTGGGTGCACCAACCTCCGTAAGAAACTGCCAACTTTTTCATATAAATGAGACACGGCCTGAGCGGGGCTCGAACCCGTGACCATCAGTGATGATAGGTTACAGTGGTAACAAGTCAGCGACCTTAACCCTCGACCACGGAGGCGGACCTCATCATAAACAACACATTACCTATCTTATCTATACAAATGTGAGCATGTGACATCACTACATAAAAAGATGTCAATATTCATTGTCATATAAAACCACAGTGGTAGAAGTGTATAGCTTTCTGTCCAATTCCTTATTTCAATTGTTGTAAATAATCATGTACATGATAGAAAATAAATATGCTTAAACCAAGGAGAGGACAACCATAAGCTGTATAGCTTTCTGTCCAATTCCTTATTTCAATTGTTGTAAATAATCATGTACATGATAGAAAATAAATATGCTTAAACCAAGGAGAGGACAACCATAAGCTGTATAGCTTTCTGTCCAATTCCTTATTTCAATTGTTGTAAATAATCATGTGCATGATAGAAAATAAATATGCTTAAACCAAGGAGAGGACAACCATAAGCTGTACAGCTTTCTGTCCAATTCCTTATTGCAATTGTTGTAAATAATCATGTACATGATAGAAAATAAATATGCTTAAACCAAGGAGAGGACAACCATAAGCTGTATAGCTTTCTGTCCAATTCCTTATTTCAATGGTTGTAAATAATCATGTACATGATAGAAAATAAATATGTTTAAACCAAGGAGAGGACAACCATAAGCTGTATAGCTTTCTGTCCAATTCCTTATTTCAATTGTTGTAAATAATCATGTACATGATAGAAAATAAATATGTTTAAACCAAAATAAATAATGTTCAAACTTATTTACCAATATATAACTAGATAATACACTACGAGACAGACGGATCTGTAGTCCAGTGGTAACACGCTGGACTGGTAATCTAGGGATTGCAGGTTCGACCCACCGTCTGACCCTAATAAAATTAACAGTCTTTCAGATGGGACGTTAAACTGAGGTCTTGTGTCGGTGCTTTACACCATGCACGTAAAAGAACCAGAGGAGACTATGGTCTGTATCATTGCACTTTCCTCCAAAATCTAAAATGACTAATCTCTTCAGGAGGCGTCGCTCATATGGGCAACAGGTAGCGACGATAAATAAACGTAAAACACACAGACAGAGAATGGCAGGTATACATGGCTTCATCTGTTCATCTTTAATTAGCTCCTTACACCCTGTTACTCAAAGCATGTACCAGGTACACCAGTGTTTGCTTAAGAGTCATTTAATTTTCTGCCTCTTAACCCATTTCATTCTGGATACATTTAAAGCCGCAGCGTCAATCAGGATCTATGTTGTTTGCTACATAGCCAAGTGTCTTAGCAAGATCATCTGAATAGCAAACAGCATAGAGCCTGATCAGATGGCACGTTCCATATCGGCTGATCTGGCTCTATGTTCTTTGCAAATACTGTTTGAACGGTATCCTGAATGAATTGGGTTAAGCAAACACTAGAACTATATATAGTCATTTAATTTGCTGCACAGACGGATCTGTAGTCCAGTGGTAACACGCTTGACTGATAATCCAGGGATCGCAGGTTCGATCCTCCGTCTGTCCATAATAAAATTAACAGTCTTTCAGGTGGGACTTTAAACTGAGGTCTTGTGTCGGTGCTTTACATCGTGCACGTAAAAGAACCAAAGGAGACTCTGGAATGGGTCTCTGTCTGTATCATTGCAATATCCTCCAAAAATCTAAAATGACTAATCTCTCCAGGAGTTGCTCATATGGGTAACCGGTAGCGACGATAAATAAACGTAACACACACATCTTTAGTTCTTTACACAGTGTTACTCAAGCATGTACCAGGTACACTGTATGGTTCCAGTGAAGAGTCATTTAATTTACTGCATCATTTCTCAATAGTCTCAGGGAGAATACATACACCCTGTGTGGAAGGTCTAGCTTGACTCGCTGCTGAAGCACAAGCTAGCTGTAGTACAGTAGGGAAGAAATGATTCAATGCACTTACCACTCCGGTCCAAACTTTAAAGTATCTGCCATCTTAATATCTGAAAATATAATAAATCAAACATACAATAAGGAACCATCATTTACATCTTCGAAATAGTCAATAGTGTATCTGAGGTATAAATAGAGCCAATAGTGTACCAGGTGTATATATAATAACATTATGACAGAGCCAATAGTGTATCTGAGGTATATATAGAGCCAATAGCGTATCTGGTGTATATATAATAACAATGTGACAGAGCCAATAGTGTATCTGAGGTATATATAATAACATTGTGACAGAGCCAATAGTGTATCTGGTGTATATATAATAACATTGTGACAGAGCCAATAGCGTATCTGGTGTATATATAATAACATTGTGACAGAGCCAATAGTGTATCTGAGGTATATATAGAGCCAATAGCGTATCTGGTGTATATATAATAACATTGTGACAGAGCCAATAGTGTATCTGGGGTATATATAATAACATTGTGACAGAGCCAATAGTGTATCTGGTGTATATATAATAACATTGTGACAGAGCCAATAGTGTATCTGGGGTATATATAATAACATTGTGACAGAGCCAATAGTGTATCTGAGGTATATATAGAGCCAATAGCGTATCTGGTGTATATATAATAACATTGTGACAGAGCCAATAGTGTATCTGAGGTATATATAGAGCCAATAGTGTATCTGGTGTATATATAGAGCCAATAGTGTATCTGGTGTATATATAATAACATTATGACAGAGCCAATAGTGTATCTGGTGTATATATAATAACATTGTGACAGAGCCAATAGTGTATCTGGTGTATATATAATAACATTGTGACAGAGCCAATAGTGTATCTGGTGTATATATAGAGCCAATAGTGTATCTGGTGTATATATAATAACATTGTGACAGAGCCAATAGTGTATCTGGTGTATATATAATAACATTGTAACAGAGCCAATAGTGTATCTGGTGTATATATAATAACACTGTGACAGAGCCAATAGTGTATCTGGGGTATATATAATAACACTGTGACAGAGCCAATAGTGTATCTGGTGTATATATAATAACACTGTGACAGAGCCAATAGTGTATCTGGTGTATATATAATAACACTGTGACAGAGCCAATAGTGTATCTGGGGTATATATAATAACACTGTGACAGAGCCAATAGTGTATCTGGGGTATATATAATAACACTGTGACAGAGCCAATAGTGTATCTGGTGTATATATAGAGCCAATAGTGTATCTGGTGTATATATAATAACATTGTGACAGAGCCAATAGTGTATCGGAGGTATATATAGAGCCAATAGTGTATCTGGTGTATATATAATAACATTGTGACAGAGCCAATAGTGTATCGGAGGTATATATAGAGCCAATAGTGTATCTGAGGTATATATAGAGCCAATAGTGTATCTGGTGTATATATAATAACATTGTGACAGAGCCAATAGTGTATCGGAGGTATATATAGAGCCAATAGTGTATCTGAGGTATATATAGAGCCAATAGTGTATCTGGTGTATATATAATAACATTGTGACAGAGCCAATAGTGTATCGGAGGTATATATAGAGCCAATAGTGTATCTGAGGTATATATAGAGCCAATAGTGTATCTGGTGTATATATAATAACATTGTGACAGAGCCAATAGTGTATCGGAGGTATATATAGAGCCAATAGTGTATCTGAGGTATATATAGAGCCAATAGTGTATCTGGTGTATATATAATAACATTGTGACAGAGCCAATAGTGTATCTGGTGTATATATAATAACATTGTGACAGAGCCAATAGTGTATCTGGTGTATATATAATAACATTGTGACAGAGCCAATAGTGTATCGGAGGTATATATAATAACATTGTGACAGAGCCAATAGTGTATCTGGTGTATATATAATAACATTGTGACAGAGCCAATAGCGTATCTGGTGTATATATAATAACATTGTGACAGAGCCAATAGTGTATCGGAGGTATATATAATAACATTGTGACAGAGCCAATAGTGTATCTGGTGTATATATAATAACACTGTGACAGAGCCAATAGCGTATCTGGTGTATATATAATAACATTGTGACAGAGCCAATAGCGTATCTGGTGTATATATAATAACATTGTGACAGAGCCAATAGTGTATCGGAGGTATATATAGAGCCAATAGTGTATCTGGTGTATATATAGAGCCAATAGTGTATCTGGTGTATATATAATAACATTGTGACAGAGCCAATAGTGTATCTGAGGTATATATAGAGCCAATAGTGTATCTGGTGTATATATAATAACATTGTGACAGAGCCAATAGTGTATCTGGTGTATATATAATAACATTGTGACAGAGCCAATAGTGTATCGGAGGTATATATAGAGCCAATAGTGTATCTGGTGTATATATAATAACATTGTGACAGAGCCAATAGTGTATCGGAGGTATATATAGAGCCAATAGTGTATCTGAGGTATATATAGAGCCAATAGAGTATCTGGTGTATATATAATAACATTGTGACAGAGCCAATAGTGTATCTGGTGTATATATAATAACATTGTGACAGAGCCAATAGTGTATCGGAGGTATATATAGAGCCAATAGTGTATCTGGTGTATATATAATAACATTGTGACAGAGCCAATAGTGTATCTGGGGTATATATAATAACATTGTGACAGAGCCAATAGTGTATCTGGGGTATATATAATAACATTGTGACAGAGCCAATAGTGTATCTGGGGTATATATAATAACATTGTGACAGAGCCAATAGTGTATCTGGGGTATATATAATAACATTGTGACAGAGCCAATAGTGTATCGAGGTATATATAGAGCCAATAGTGTATCTGAGGTATATATAGAGCCAATAGAGTATCTGGTGTATATATAATAACAATGTGACAGAGCCAATAGTGTATCTGGTGTATATATAATAACATTATGACAGAGCCAATAGTGTATCTGGTGTATATATAATAACATTGTAACAGAGCCAATAGTGTATCTGGTGTATATATAATAACATTGTGACAGAGCCAATAGTGTATCTGGGGTATATATAGAGCCAATAGTGTATCTGGTGTATATATAATAACACTGTGACAGAGCCAATAGTGTATCTGGTGTATATATAATAACAATGTGACAGAGCCAATAGTGTATCTGGTGTATATATAATAACACTGTGACAGAGCCAATAGCGTATCTGGTGTATATATAATAACATTGTGACAGAGCCAATAGTGTATCTGGTGTATATATAATAACAATGTGACAGAGCCAATAGTGTATCGGAGGTATATATAGAGCCAATAGTGTATCTGGTGTATATATAATAACATTGTGACAGAGCCAATAGTGTATCGGAGGTATATATAGAGCCAATAGTGTATCGGAGGTATATATAATAACAATGTGACAGAGCCAATAGTGTATCTGGTGTATATATAGAGCCAATAGTGTATCTGGTGTATATATAATAACATTGTGACAGAGCCAATAGTGTATCTGGTGTATATATAGAGCCAATAGTGTATCTGGGGTATATATAATAACATTGTGACAGAGCCAATAGTGTATCGGAGGTATAAATAGAGCCAATAGTGTATCTGGGGTATATATAATAACATTGTGACAGAGCCAATAGTGTATCTGGGGTATAAATAGAGCCAATAGTGTATCTGAGGTATAAATAGAGCCAATAGTGTATCTGGGGTATATATAATAACATTGTGACAGAGCCAATAGTGTATCGGAGGTATATATAATAACAATGTGACAGAGCCAATAGTGTATCTGGGGTATATATAAATAAATAGAGCCAATAGTGTATCTGGGGTATATATAGAGCCAATAGTGTATCTGAGGTATATATAGAGCCAATAGCGTATCTGGTGTATATATAGAGCCAATAGTGTATCTGGGGTATATATAGAGCCAATAGTGTATCTGGTGTATATATAATAACATTATGACAGAGCCAATAGTGTATCTGGTGTATATATAATAACATTATGACAGAGCCAATAGTGCATCTGAGGTATATATAATAACATTATGACAGAGCCAATAGTGTATCTGCCGCTATCTGATGTATATATAATAACATTGTGACAGAGCCAATAGTGTATCTGGTGTATATATAATAACAATGTGACAGAGCCAATAGTGTATATGTGGTATATATCGAGCCAATAGTGTATCTGGGGTATATATACAGCCAATAGTGTATCTGGGGTATATATACAGCCAATAGTGTATCTGGGGTATATATAGAGCCAATAGCGTATCTGGTGTATATATAATAACATTATGACAGAGCCAATAGCGTATCTGGTGTATATATAATAACATTATGACAGAGCCAATAGCGTATCTGGTGTATATATAATAACATTGTAACTGAGCCAATAGTGTATCTGGTGTATATATAATAACATTGTGACAGAGCCAATAGTGTATCGGAGGTATAAATAGAGCCAATAGTGTATCGGAGGTATATATAGAGCCAATAGTGTATCTGGGGTATATATAATAACATTGTGACAGAGCCAATAGTGTATCTGGGGTATAAATAGAGCCAATAGTGTATCGGAGGTATAAATAGAGCCAATAGTGTATCGGAGGTATAAATAGAGCCAATAGTGTATCTGGGGTATATATAATAACATTGTGACAGAGCCAATAGTGTATCTGGGGTATATATAATAACAATGTGACAGAGCCAATAGTGTATCTGGGGTATATATAGAGCCAATAGTGTATCTGGTGTATATATAATAACATTGTGACAGAGCCAATAGTGTATCTGAGGTATATATAGAGCCAATAGTGTATCTGGGGTATATATAATAACATTGTGACAGAGCCAATAGTGTATCTGGTGTATATATAATAACAATGTGACAGAGCCAATAGTGTATCTGGGGTATATATAGAGCCAATAGTGTATCTGAGGTATATATAGAGCCAATAGCGTATCTGGTGTATATATAGAGCCAATAGTGTATCTGGGGTATATATAGAGCCAATAGTGTATCTGGTGTATATATAATAACATTGTGACAGAGCCAATAGTGTATCGGAGGTATATATAATAACATTATGACAGAGCCAATAGTGTATCTGAGGTATATATAGAGCCAATAGTGTATCTGGTGTATATATAATAACAATGTGACAGAGCCAATAGTGTATCTGGTGTATATATAATAACATTATGACAGAGCCAATAGTGTATCTGGTGTATATATAATAACATTGTGACAGAGCCAATAGTGTATCTGGTGTATATATAATAACATTGTGACAGAGCCAATAGTGTATCGGAGGTATAAATAGAGCCAATAGTGTATCTGGTGTATATATAATAACATTATGACAGAGCCAATAGTGTATCTGGTGTATATATAATAACATTGTGACAGAGCCAATAGTGTATCGGAGGTATAAATAGAGCCAATAGTGTATCTGGGGTATATATAATAACATTGTGACAGAGCCAATAGTGTATCTGGGGTATAAATAGAGCCAATAGTGTATCTGAGGTATAAATAGAGCCAATAGTGTATCGGAGGTATATATAGAGCCAATAGTGTATCTGGGGTATATATAATAACATTGTGACAGAGCCAATAGTGTATCTGGGGTATATATAGAGCCAATAGTGTATCTGAGGTATATATAGAGCCAATAGCGTATCTGGTGTATATATAGAGCCAATAGTGTATCTGGGGTATATATAGAGCCAATAGTGTATCTGGTGTATATATAATAACATTATGACAGAGCCAATAGTGTATCTGGTGTATATATAGAGCCAATAGTGTATCTGAGGTATATATAATAACATTATGACAGAGCCAATAGTGTATCTGGTGTATATATAATAACATTGTGACAGAGCCAATAGTGTATCTGGTGTATATATAATAACAATGTGACAGAGCCAATAGTGTATCTGGGGTATATATAATAACATTGTGACAGAGCCAATAGTGTATCTGGTGTATATATAATAACATTGTGACAGAGCCAATAGTGTATCTGAGGTATATATAGAGCCAATAGCGTATCTGGTGTATATATAGAGCCAATAGTGTATCTGGTGTATATATAATAACATTATGACAGAGCCAATAGTGTATCTGGTGTATATATAATAACATTGTGACAGAGCCAATAGTGTATCTGGTGTATATATAATAACATTGTGACAGAGCCAATAGTGTATCTGGTGTATATATAGAGCCAATAGTGTATCTGGTGTATATATAATAACATTGTGACAGAGCCAATAGTGTATCTGGTGTATATATAATAACATTGTAACAGAGCCAATAGTGTATCTGGTGTATATATAATAACACTGTGACAGAGCCAATAGTGTATCTGGGGTATATATAATAACACTGTGACAGAGCCAATAGTGTATCTGGTGTATATATAATAACACTGTGACAGAGCCAATAGTGTATCTGGTGTATATATAATAACACTGTGACAGAGCCAATAGTGTATCTGGGGTATATATACAGAGCCAATAGTGTATCTGGGGTATATATAATAACACTGTGACAGAGCCAATAGTGTATCTGGTGTATATATAGAGCCAATAGTGTATCTGGTGTATATATAATAACATTGTGACAGAGCCAATAGTGTATCTGGTGTATATATAGAGCCAATAGTGTATCTGGTGTATATATAATAACATTGTGACAGAGCCAATAGTGTATCTGAGGTATATATAGAGCCAATAGTGTATCTGAGGTATATATAGAGCCAATAGTGTATCTGGTGTATATATAATAACATTGTGACAGAGCCAATAGTGTATCGGAGGTATATATAGAGCCAATAGTGTATCTGAGGTATATATAGAGCCAATAGTGTATCTGGTGTATATATAATAACATTGTGACAGAGCCAATAGTGTATCGGAGGTATATATAATAACATTGTGACAGAGCCAATAGTGTATCTGAGGTATATATAGAGCCAATAGTGTATCTGGTGTATATATAATAACATTGTGACAGAGCCAATAGTGTATCTGGTGTATATATAATAACATTGTGACAGAGCCAATAGTGTATCTGGTGTATATATAATAACATTGTGACAGAGCCAATAGTGTATCTGGTGTATATATAATAACATTGTGACAGAGCCAATAGTGTATCGGAGGTATATATAATAACATTGTGACAGAGCCAATAGTGTATCTGGTGTATATATAATAACATTGTGACAGAGCCAATAGCGTATCTGGTGTATATATAATAACATTGTGACAGAGCCAATAGTGTATCGGAGGTATATATAATAACATTGTGACAGAGCCAATAGTGTATCTGGTGTATATATAATAACATTGTGACAGAGCCAATAGTGTATCTGGTGTATATATAATAACATTGTGACAGAGCCAATAGTGTATCTGGTGTATATATAATAACATTGTGACAGAGCCAATAGTGTATCGGAGGTATATATAGAGCCAATAGTGTATCTGGTGTATATATAGAGCCAATAGTGTATCTGGTGTATATATA
>CM026401.1:6189146-6217362 GCA_014843695.1 Archivesica marissinica | reverse complement strand
TATTATGGTCAGACGGGGGATCGAACCTATGTTTGTGAAATGGAATAGTCCGTTGCGAAATGGAATAGTCTGTTGTGAAATGGAATAGTTCGTTGCGAAATGGAATAGTCTGTTGTGAAATGGAATAGTCCGTTGTTAAATGGAATAGTCCATTATAATACCATGTAACTGTGTGTATATTAACCCATTATGTGAGATGATATGTGGGCAGCCCAGTTAGCTCAGTCGGTAGAGCAATCACCCTGGTAGCGAGAGGCCCCGGTTTCGAGTCCCAGACTGGTTGCATGTTTTTCTCACCTGGGTTACAATGTGATGGAAGTGTCCTTTGTTATAAATATACGACAGACAAATGGCTATACATGTACAATGGAAGTTTTCAAAAAATAATTTATTATTTTTAAGAAATGGTACATTGAAATTTAGCCATGGAGTTAGCTTGTCCAGTAATTAAAATTTTTGAGTATCACTGTTCAAGAATCCAGGAAACGTGTATATGTAGGTCTCATCATTTCCATCATCATAGTCATCATCATCAGTAGCCATTATTTTTGCCAACAGAAACAGAAACTTCGCATTGAGCAGACAGAGAAGCAGAAACATCAAGGTGCGTCCAAGACCGGTGCCACCAACGGGCATGTTGCCAAGTTTACAGTCGGTACAGATGACGAGAGCATCGGGAGTGGAACACTGAGAACCGAAATCCCCATGGGGGACGACGATAATCAAATATCGGAGTCCTCAAAGGGGAGGCTTAGTGAACTGGTTGGAGAATATGGTGAGTTGTAGTCTACTGTCCTTTGTATTGATTGCACAGTTTGTTCGGGTTTTTACGCCTACATCAGCACCATTTTGGGCTATATGGCCAGCGGGTAGTTTACCTAACAGCACCTTTCCTTATACAAGCTCCAGTAGTTAACCAGTACTTGCGGGGTTCGAACCAGTGACCATCCGTGATGATAGGTTTTAACGATGATTGCAGAAATGGTCTCCTTCAGCTACCTCAGTTCACACTAATTTGAGCTCGGAATACAGACAGTAAAATGAATGCTCAGTATATACTCGGAATACAGACAGTAAAATGAATGCTCAGTATTTTAGTACACCGGGTTATGTAATTAAATGAAATTTTGTAAAAATTTCATACATAATCTTGGCAACCATGTTTTTTTCCATCTAAATAAAGTAATGTTTAAGAAAAATGCGGTTGCCAGTTTTCCTTTTTGGTCCCAAGTGGTTTTACAGCCATTTTTCAAAATGGCCGACATCGAAAATGGTTAAATTTAGAATAATTATCAAAATAAAGCTAATTTATATCCCAATAACATATAATACACTTATAATCATAGTTACCAAGACAACAAAGCATTTTATAATAAATAGAGTAACATTATCCACCCTAGTATAGAGGTAATTAGCAAAAAATCCAAAAATGGCCACCATATTTTACGCGCTTTTCGCATTGTGCTGACACATGTCATTTATCATATTGCTTTGGACGTTGTTATTCACTGACAGTTGGTTGTCTGCGGTACTATCATAGTTTGGCCGTAGTTGTTCCCCACTCCAACTGTGTGTTATCTCCCTTGTTATTTGGTTAACGCCATTTGCTTTCTAAAAATACAGATGTGATGTACAATATTATTTCCATATTATTTAGCACATACATTGGTATAAATATGAGAACTATATTATATGTATTTTATACAATTATTTGGTGTCAGACAGGGCTCTGTATTCAGCTCGTTACTAATGCATGAGTAAGTGATTTGGATGTTTGGAGTCCACGCATTAAATTTATTGATGTTGGACAGGGGACATTATTTGATATACAGGCATACTGGTATCCATTCCAATTGTCGTACATGTATTATATACTTATATGAGTACTGACCGGGAACAGCATTCAGCGCACGATCTAATGCGTAAAATACAGCGTATTGGTTTGTCTGCTGGTAGCGTGTGGATATGACGTGTACATAATTTACAGCCATGTCGACACTTGCTACATAGACTACGGCTTGCATGAGACCCGAGACAGCTGAGAACCACCCTATTTACAAACAAAACAAAATGTGTACTTTATATGTATATGTATATGCACTGTACATTAGGCCATTATAAAATAATAAATATCGTATAATAAAAAAAATCGGGGCGGGCGGGGATGTAAATCTAGCAACTGGAGTCCATGAACCTCGAGAAGCAACTCATGGACTATGATCACACTCATGAGAAGAATCCAATGTACAAGTGGGCACGAATGTACATGAAGCAGGTCATGGTCCTTCTCCAGTTTCAACGAGCTACGAGAGAGGGTAACTGGTTCCTCTACTTGTCAACACTGGAGAAGCTATGCGTCTATTTCTTCGCGTACAACAGATTGGACTATGCACAGAACATACCAGAGTACATAGCTCGCATGCATGACATGCAAACCACAAACCCAGAGATTTGGCAAGAGTTTGTGAATGGTGATTTCACAGTGAATACGAGCAACACCGTCCCATTCACACGCATTGCTGTGGACCAAGCAATGGAGCACCTCAACAAATCTACAAAGGGCCAAGGCGGGATCTCCGGAATCACATCAAATCCCACTACTCTGCTCAAGTTCTGTCTCACTGGTCCTGAGCTTGCACGTATTGCCGCAGAGGGAGAACGTCTGACAGCAGTCACCAACAGCGAGACACACCATCAGCAACACCACTGCCTCTGTCAAGCCAAAGTCCGTAAACAGGAACAATCCATCACACAACTCAAGAAGGTGCTGGTGCGATGCAACCTGTTCAGTGGATCCAGTGCTTGTGAGTCTGATTCCGCCGAAGATTCCACAACAGAACACATGCACAAACTCCTATCTAACGAAATCATTCCTGACAACATCAAGGACAGCATCCTGTCTACAGAGACCATCGGGATGGATGCTTACACGAGATTCGTTCAAGGTCGTCTGACTGGGGATGGGAACCTGTGGGCCAAGATGACGAAGGTCAAGTTGCTGTCTTGGACAGCATCTGCGAAGGAGTTGAAACTTAAAGCTGGCTCTGAGGTACTGACAGTGAAGGCGTCTTCTTCACTCTTTGCGAGGATGTTGATAGTCGCACGATCTTCGAGAGATAACGTAGACTTGGAAGAGGTTATTGGCATCCACGAGTTTGCGAACACACATCGGGTCTTGATGCAACCCAATGGATCTGTCCATCCGACAACTGACAAGAGTACGGTAATTCACATGTTGGAAGATCTGCAGCCAGATGACCACACATCCACATCAGCTACTACACAAATCACCGACGAGGACATTGGTGTCTGTCTCATCGTTGATGGAATGGCTGTCGTGCAGGAGCTCATGGCAGTCAAGAACGTCAGGACCTGTATGGAACTAGGCACAGCTTATGTGAACCTGATCGACTCGAAAGGTCGCGGTTATGACCAAGTGAGGGTTATCTTTGATAACTACACCAAAGTATCGTCCATGAAGGAAGGAACAAGGGAGCGTCGCAGAGGCAAGGTCAAAGCTATCCGGTCTTATATCGTAGAAGATTCAACTGCCATCAAGGACAAGAGTCTATTTCTGTCAAGCAACGCAACAAAGGATTCGCTGACGTTGTACCTAGCGCAACAACTGATCAACCAGAGTTCTATTCAGAAACTAGTTACCGTCACACGCAGCAGTGTCATGAAAAACTCTGATGTCTACGTTTCCACGGGGGTTAGCACACAGGAAGAGGCTGACACTATCATGGTGCTGCATGCAGTGGAAGTTGCAGGATCAGGGTTGGACGTCCACATATACTCCCACGACACGGATGTCCTTCTTCTCGCTCTCCGTAGGGTACCGCTACTTGGCAAACAACCAGCACTGATCATGGGAACCAGCGAGAACCGTCGTAAAGTTTGGCTGAAACCGATCTATGATGCGCTAGGTGCAGATAAAGCATCTGCTATTATCAACTGGCATGCATTAACTGGATGCAACACAACCGGGCACATACAGGGGACATCTAAGAAGGGATGCTTTGGAGCATTCCTTAATTCAACTCCCGCGGTGATTACTGCTCTGATTGGGCTTGGAGAAGGCGCAGAACCATCTGATGAAGTTGTCAAAGGATGTGCAGAGTTCATATGCTCCATCCTCTGTCCCAAAGGTTTGCACATCTCTCGAGCAAAGGATATCCGATGGTACATGTTCAAACGGCTCAGATTGGATCAAGGAGTGGAAAAACTCCCGCCCACCGAGGGAGCATGGCTGGAACACATCCGACGTGCACACCTACAAGCAAATGTTTGGTCCCAAGACCTAGTCCTGAACCCAATCACCCTAGATCCCGTGATGCTTGGATGGCAGTTAGAAGACGGAAAGTTGTGTCCCGTGCTATCAAGGGAAGCGCCAGCACCAGAATCAGTTGTGCAACTGATTCGATGCAACTGTGGCTCCGCCAATGTCAACTCAACCAAGAAATGTTCGCGTCGGTGCTCTTGTAAACAACACAACATTGTCTGCACTGAACTGTGCCACTGTTCAGGGGATGACAAATGCCAGAACACTGAACCCGTTATTATTGGAGAGGACATACAAGATGATGGCTGGAATATGCTTGATTCAATCGTTTAATATCTCTCAGGGTTAGGGTTAATATTTGTCACAGCATTTGTCACAGTATTTATCAAAGTATTGGATCTTATTTGTCACAGTATTTGTCACAGTATTAGGCGTATATGCCACAGTCACAATTATGATGAACAAGTCATAGTCACAATCATGAAAAAGTCACAGTCCTGATGGACGAATATGTTAGATTAGTGTTCATCATACCTGCATAAAATGTACATAATCATGATAATGACCCTATGACAATGTTACCATTCAAACGTTCAACATATATGTAAATGATATCGATAATAAACGGTCTCAGCCTACTTACATTATCTCCAATATCCTCTCTCAGCTCTGGTCTAAGCATGAGAAACATTTCGTCCTCCATGTAAGTCCAGGAGTCTGGCTGTGGTAACTGATCGAGGTGACTGATAAATGTTCTCATGTCTCTGATGTGGGCAATTCCTTCTCTTAAAATACCCTGAAAACATCAACCATGCTACCAAAGACACATAGTGGTACTGATATTAACCCATTCAACACCAAGTAACTGACATGGACTGGTGCATGATATTTTCAGACCAATAAATTAATAAGAAAATTACATTTGGACCAGTTCATTTATGAAAATGGGTAATTTTTGTCTAAAAATAGTAATATTACTGGCAAAAAGTGCAGATCCTGATGAGACAGCTCGTCACGAGCCGGCTCATCTGGATCTACATTTTTTTGTAAGCCTATTGAGAGGCCTGTGGTGTTGAAAGGGTTAAACCTGTGCATGCTAGCGGTGAAGATAGCAGTCAAATATATCAGGAAATTTCATTAGAATTGTATTGTTAAAACACAATTCTAATGAAATTCCACAACATATTTCCTGAGTTTTCAGTAACAAATAAGAAAAACACATAAATAAATTTAAAGCTCACAAGACTAAAAATGTCCTAACCTAACTAAATGCACAATATATACCAAACTTCACAGCAACATCAATGATGGGTACCTATACTGCTTTAAGGGTGATTCAAATATCAATGATGGGTACCTATACTACTTTAGGGGTGATTATAACATCAATGATGGGTACCTATACTGCTTTAAGGGTGATTCTAACATCAATGATGGGTACCTATACTGCTTTAAGGGTGATTCTAACATCAATGATGGGTACCTATACTGCTTTAAGGGTGATTCTAACATCAATGATGGGTACCTATACTGCTTGACGGGTAATTCTAACATCAATGATGGGTACCTATACTGCTTGACGGGTGATTCTAACATCAATGATGGGTACCTATACTACTTTAAGGGTGATTCTAACATCAATGATGGGTACCTATACTGCTTTAAGGGTGATTCTAACATCAATGATGGGTACCTCTACTGCTTGAAGGGTGATTCTAACATCAATGATGGGTACCTATACTGCTTGACGGGTGATTCTAACATCAATGATGGGTACCTATACTGCTTGACGGGTGATTCTAACATCAATGATGGGTACCTATACTGCTTGATGGGTGATTCTAACATCAATGATGGGTACCTATACTGCTTTAAGGGTGATTCTAACATCAATGATGGGTACCTATACTGCTTTAAGGGTGATTCTAACATCAATGATGGGTACAACTACTGCTTTAAGGGTGATTCTAACATCAATGATGGGTACCTATACTGCTTTAAGGGTGATTCTAACATCAATGATGGGTACCACTACTGCTTTAAGGGTGATTCTAACATCAATGATGGGTACCTATACTGCTTGACGGGTGATTCTAACATCAATGATGGGTACCTATACTGCTTGACGGGTGATTCTAACATCAATGATGGGTACCTATACTGCTTGACGGGTGATTCTAACATCAATGATGGGTACCTATACTGCTTTAAGGGTGATTCTAACATCAATGATGGGTACCACTACTGCTTGAAGGGTGATTCTAACATCAATGATGGGTACCTATACTACTTTAAGGGTGATTCAATGATGGGTACCTCTACTGCTTTAAGGGTGATTCTGTCAGCACCGTAGTTATTGAGAAAGAAGTCCTTCCCCCAGTGTTTGTACGCTCTCCAGTTTGGTACCACGTCTGTCACAACAACTGGCCTAAAGATAAAACAAGTCTTATAAATGTGACAACAGCTGGCCTAAAGATAAAACAAGTCTTATAAATGTGACAACAGCTGGCCTAAAGATAAAACAAGTCTTATAAATGTGACAACTACTGGCCTAAAGATAAAACAAGTCTTATAAATGTGACAACAACTGGCCTGAAGTTAAACAGTTAAACAGACAGATCTGTAGTCCAGTGGTAAAACGCTGGACTGGTAATCCAGGGATCGCAGGTTCGATCCCCCGACTGACTCTAATAAAATTAAGCCTTTCAGATGGGACGTTAAACTGAGGTCTCGTCTCGATGCTGTACACCGTGAACGTAAAGGAACCAGGAGATCTCTGTCTGTATCATTGCACTATCCTACAAAAATCTAAAATGACTAATCTCTTCAGGAGGCGTCGCTCATATGGGCAACCGGTAGCGATGATAAATAAACATAAAACACACACTCTGAAGTTAAGATGAAAGTTCAAAATGTGACAACAACAGGTCTTCAAACCAGTCAAAATAATATGATAACAACAGGCCTGATGAGATTCTGGTGTTTATGATGTATGTTCGTTTGGCTACTACATTGTCAATGTATGGGATATTGTATGTATGTATGTTCCATTAATGTCAAACCCCTTGCGGTGACCTAGATATGTTTTCCTGGGCAGTCTTAGCAGACCTAAGTGGTTAACCAGTACTAAGCAATGTTTATGAGTGCGTTGTTCATTGACACTACATACGTGGCCTGACCGAGTATCGAACCCGGGACCGAAGCTCAACAACTGGACTATGGATGCCGCACACATATGTATTGGTAGTAGTGGCATCAAGAGGTGATTCTATGCGTAAGTTTTAATTTATTTATCACCTAATATTATGATGGAATGACCTAATTTAACCCATTCAACACCAAGTAACTCACATGGACTGGTCCATGATATTCATAAACCAATAAATGAATCAGAAAATCACATTTGGACAAGTTCATTTATCAAAATGGGTAATTATGTCTAAAAATAGTCATATCAGTGGCAAAAAGTGCAGATCCTGATGAGACGGCTCGTCACAAGCCGGCTCATCTGGATCTACACTTTTTGTAAGCCTATTTAGAGGTATGTGGTGTTGAAAGGGTTAAAGAAAGTAGATGCTATTGCTGTGATGGTTATAGGAATATTTGATTCCAGTCATGCAATTGCATTAGAATTGTGTCATAACAAATTTTGTTTGTTTGTTCAGGTTTTACGCCTTCATCAGCACCATTTCGGGCTATATCGCAGGTGGGCAATTTACCTAATAACGTTTCCTGGGCAGGCTCCATCAGTTAACCAGTACTTGCTGCATCAACCTCCGTAAGAAACTACCAACTTTTTCATATAAACAGACACGGCCTGAGCGGGGCTCGAACCAGTGACCATCAGTGACAATAGGTTACAGTGGTATACAAGTCAACGAATTCGAATGTGAAATTCCATGACATATTTCCAGAGTTTTCACTAACAAATAAGAAAAACACATTAATGAAGTGTCGTCTGCTACAATCATTTGAACTATTTATAGCCTTTATTTTACCCAGCATGCAGAATTAAATATTTTTCTTTAACCCTTTCAACACCACAGACCTCTAAATAGGCGTACAAAAAGTGTAGATCCAGATGAGCCGGCTCATGACGAGCCGTCTCATCAGGATCTGCACTTTTTGCCAGTAATATTACTATTTTTAGAGAAAAATTACCCATTTTGATAAATGAACTGGTCCAAATGTAATTTTCTTATTAATTTATTGGTCTGAAAATATCATGCACCAGTCCAGGTCAGTTACTTGGTGTTGAATGGGTTAATGTAGGTAATAAGCTTCAATCTACTTTGTACTTTGTTAACCGCGTGATCTACCGTTAATATGAATGGTCTTGGCAAGAGCTAGTGCCAGGATACAAAAATACAAAAAAATGTTGTTGGAATTTCTGTAACTCGATCCTGTAACCTAATATTCTCACAGACTGATGTAATATAAGCTAATTGTGGAGATGTCCATGTATCACAGCAAACTTGATTCAATTCTGTTGCTTTGTTGCCAAGGTGATGGAATTAGTTTAGTTTAATAATATTTTATTTGCTCTATACATATATATAATCAACACATTCTACACAATTATTCATATATACAAGGAAATACAGGCAAAAAGGGTTGGACAACAAGTTCTGACAACATTAGTTTAAGTCCTCCCCCTTGGTGAGGTGATGGACTGATGGTATATAATGTTTTCTTTAAGTCAACTTCCTGTTCGGAGAGATGAAATTGCATTGTATGCATGAGTCCAGTTTTTATGCTAGCAATATTAATAAAAACCACAAGCAACACATTTTTTTTTGCCCTATGGTCATAATTATAGTACAATGTATGTAATGTTTACTAAAGCATATTTGTTTTATTTCCGTTGGTTGCCTTTAGTGAACATTACATCCTATAATGATCATAGGGCAAAAAAAATAAAATTGTGTGCATGGTAAATGTGAAAAACGATAGCACTGTGCAGTGCAGTAAAATACAATTACACAGGGTTTCCTCTGGGTCAATTTTAGTTTGCGCCAGCAAATTTGCCAATCAGAAAAAGTTTGCGCCAATGGCTCCAATGTTGGAGCCAGCAGTCTATAGTGCCATATTCAATCGGACATCTGGTATGTGCTGATGTTAAACAAGTTGTCAACTTGTGTGCATGTACTACTGCTAATTACTTGTACTTCTGCTGTAGTTGTCTACATGCACTTATGAATAAATAAATACTGTGTAACTTACTACCTACCAATCATAAAAAATCAGGTTTGGGAAATTGGAAAGTGCACTAAGACTAACCATGCATTTTCTTGCACCCACTACATTCTAAATTCCTGTTTTGATACAGTTTTACGTTTGTAGGGACTATTAGTCATATCACTAAACTGAAGGTGTTTCAGTACTTTCATGGTTGGAAATTGTCTGGGCTGAATCATATTCTGGGGTTTTAGGATTAGCAGAATTATTTTGCTTGGAAATTAATAATGGTATAGTTTCAAACAGAAAACAAAAGACAAGTGTCAATTCGAACACAGTTTTCTGGAGTAGTATTAAATACTAGAGAAGTCATGATAGCGCATTCGCTACAGGTGTGAAAGGCCCCCGAGTTCGCGCTCAGGTGATTGTGCCCTTAGGCAGCATTTAAATTCCACATTGCCTCTTCTCTCTCCCTAGTGGCGATGCATTCCATCAGGAATGAGGTCTCGAGAGTGATTAATATATATAAGAACTTGTTTCGCAATCGAGCTAAAATAAATTTGTATAAACTAATTCGAACGCAGATATCGAGAGTAGTAATATGTACGAGAGAGACCATTATTTATATCACGGCTGATGAGATTCTGCCCAGCAGTTGATGAAAGCAGACTGATGGATGTCGTACACAACAACATCTTCAGGATAATCGGTCCATTAGATTTATTTATACTCGCCACCGCATAAATGTATTTGGGCAAGTAATCTTGAGGATACCGAAGCTATCTGGGGTAGGCAAAAAATTTACATTTACCATTTTCCATCATAAAGGTCCCAAAACTCTTGCAGCGACAACCTTGATCTTTTTTCAATCTTGTTCGTAGGTGGTGAGTACCCATAATTCATCAACATTTCCTCCCTCGCCTGCTGCATGCTTTTGTAGTTCAGCTGGTAAGGCTCATTCGTTAGGTTGATATGGTAATCATGTACGTCAAAACTGTACGTAATTTCTTCACTATCAATACTCAACGAGATCAGTAAAATCATCATCACGGAACCTGTAAGATATACGGTAATCTGCACATAGAACCTGTCATCACGGAACCTGTAAGATATACGGTAATCTGCACATTGAACCTGTCATCACGGAACCTGTAAGATATACGGTAATCTGCACATAGAACCTGTCATCACGGAACCTGTAAGATATACGGTAATCTGCACATAGAACCTGTCATCACGGAACCTGTAAGATATACGGTAATCTGCACATAGAACCTGTCATCACAGAACCTGTAAGATATACGGTAATCTGCACATTGAACCTGTAAGATATACGGTAATCTGCACATCAAACCTGTCATCACAGAACCTGTAAGATATACGGTAATCTGCATATCAAACCTGTCATCATGGAACTGTAAGATATACGGTAATCTGCATATAGAACCTGTCATCATGGAACCTGTAAGAGTTACGGTGGAAGTTGTGAGTGCAGTGGTAGTGCGTTAGCTTCAGGTGCGAAAGGCCCTGAGCTCAAGCACAGCTGTAGTCTTTACGATTGTGCTCTTAGGCAAGGTATTAAATTTCATGTTGCCTTTTCTCTCTCCCTATCCGAATAGCAAATAACATAGAGCCTGATCAGATGGCACATTCTATACACGCTGTGCCGTCTGATCTGGTACTATGCTGTTCGCAAAGTTATTTTATCTACTGCTAGCATGCACATGGTTAATAATCCCATCTGAACGACTGTTAATACTATTTATGGTCAGAAACCAGCGATGAGAATATATCTATTGAGTAAATAGTGTATACTGACCAATAGGAATAGGGTATTTAGAGTATATAGTGTATACTGACCAATAGGAATAGGGTATTTAGAGTAAATAGTGTATACTGACCAATAGGAATAGGGTATTTAGAGTAAATAGTGTATACTGACCAATAGGAATAGGGTATTTAGAGTATATAGTGTATACTGACCAATAGGAATAGAGTATTTAGAGTATATAGTGTATACTGACCAATAGGAATAGGGTATTTATAGTATACAGTGTATACTGACCAATAAGAATAGAGTATTTAGAGTAAATAGTGTATACTGACCAATAAGAATAGAGTATTTAGAGTATATAGTGTATACTGACTAATAGGAATAGGGTATTTAGAGTATACAGTGTATACTGACCAATAAGAATAGAGTATTTAGAGTAAATAGTGTATACTGACCAATAAGAATAGAGTATTTAGAGTATATAGTGTATACTGACTAATAGGAATAGGGTATTTAGAGTATATAGTGTATATTGACCAATAGGAATAGGGTATTTAGAGTATATAGTGTATACTGACCAATAAGAATAGAGTATTTAGAGTATATAGTGTATACTGACTAATAGGAATAGGGTATTTAGAGTAAATAGTGTATATTGACCAATAGGAATAGGGTATTTAGAGTATATAGAACAAATACTGACCAATAAGAATAGAGTATTTAGAGTATATAGTGTATACTGACCAATAGGAATAGAGTATTTAGAGTATATAGTGTATACTGACCAATAGGAATAGGGTATTTATAGTATACAGTGTATACTGACCAATAAGAATAGAGTATTTAGAGTATATAGTGTATACTGACCAATAGGAATAGGGTATTTATAGTATACAGTGTATACTGACCAATAAGAATAGAGTATTTAGAGTATATAGTGTATACTGACCAATAGGAATAGGGTATTTAGAGTATATAGTGTATACTGACCAATAGGAATAGAGTATTTAGAGTATATAGTGTATACTGACCAATAAGAATAGAGTATTTAGAGTATATAGTGTATACTGACTAATAGGAATAGGGTATTTAGAGTATATAGTGTATACTGACTAATAGGAATAGGGTATTTAGAGTATATAGTGTAAATATTGACCAATAAGAATAGAGTATTTAGAGTAAATAGTGTATACTGACCAATAGGAATAGGGTATTTATAGTATACAGTATATACTGACCAATAAGAATAGAGTATTTAGAGTAAATAGTGTATACTGACCAATAGGAATAGGGTATTTATAGTATATAGTGTATACTGACCAATAGGAATAGGGTATTTAGAGTAAATAGTGTATACTGACCAATAGGAATAGGGTATTTAGAGTATATAGTGTATACTGACCAATAGGAATAGGGTATTTATAGTATATAGTGTATACTGACCAATAGGAATAGGGTATTTATAGTATACAGTGTATACTGACCAATAAGAATAGAGTATTTAGAGTAAATAGTGTATACTGACCAATAGGAATAGGGTATTTAGAGTATATAGTGTATACTGACCAATAGGAATAGGGTATTTAGAGTATATAGTGTATACTGACCAATAAGAATAGAGTATTTAGAGTATATAGTGTATACTGACTAATAGGAATAGGGTATTTAGAGTATATAGTGTATATTGACCAATAGGAATAGGGTATTTAGAGTATATAGTGTATACTGACCAATAAGAATAGAGTATTTAGAGTATATAGTGTATACTGACTAATAGGAATAGGGTATTTAGAGTAAATAGTGTATATTGACCAATAGGAATAGGGTATTTAGAGTATATAGAACAAATACTGACCAATAAGAATAGAGTATTTAGAGTATATAGTGTATACTGACCAATAGGAATAGGGTATTTAGAGTATATAGTGTATACTGACCAATAAGAATAGAGTATTTAGAGTATATAGTGTATACTGACCAATAGGAATAGAGTATTTAGAGTATATAGCGTATACTGACCAATAAGAATAGAGTATTTAGAGTATATAGTGTATACTGACCAATAAGAATAGAGTATTTAGAGTATATAGTGTATACTGACTAATAGGAATAGGGTATTTAGAGTATATAGTGTATACTGACTAATAGGAATAGGGTATTTAGAGTATATAGTGTAAATATTGACCAATAAGAATAGAGTATTTAGAGTATATAGTGTATACTGACCAATAGGAATAGGGTATTTAGAGTATATAGAGTAAATATTGACCAATAAGAATAGAGTATTTAGAGAATATAGAGTAAATATTGACCAATAGCAATATGGTATTTAGAGTATATAGTGTATACTGACCAATAGGAATAGGGTATTTAGAGCAAATACTGACCAATAAGAACAATGAAGAGTCTACAAGGCGTGACAAGTTTGGTTGACTGTAGATACGACAACTCGTGCATCTGTTCTCTCACTCGCTGCGTACTCACAAAACGTCTCATGTACTGATTGTGGTGCCGGTCATGGTGTATAACTCGCTTCATTTCTCTGCAGTAACACGTATCTCTGAAATAATACATTGTCTTACGTCATGTGTTAGCTTGTTGGGGGCTTCATGGTAGTAAATTGACTTCATTCTTCAAAAAACAGTTCACCCAGTTTTATTATTATTAATATTATATATAATAATAATAATGATAATATTATTATTATTAATAATAATAATTATTATTATTATTATATAATGATCATGATAATATTATTATTAATATTAATTATTATTATATATTATACGACCCGCTTGCTACCTACGACGAGGCAAATAAACGGACCTTAAACTAAAAAAAAAAAACTACTATTACTATTAATTATTATTATTATTATTATTATCATTATAATAATAATAATGGATATTATTTATTATTAGCAGAAGAAATACAGACACAGTAGATCAAAGTTAAAAGAAGATTTGATTATTTCTGTTTCTTTTTATACTTATACAATGAAATATAGAAATAAAATTATCATTGAAATAAAATGTGTTACTCCACACAACTAGTAGAATTATAAACCGAGTACCGTATATTCCCGGTCATAAACCGACCGTTTTCTCGTCCAGAAATGTGATCAAATTACTGGGTCGATTTATGAATGAGAAAGATTGTCGTGATAGCGCAGTGGATGCACGTTCGTTTCAACTGCGAAAGGTCTGGAGTTCGAGTCCCGCTGGAGCCGTTACGATTGTGCCGTTAGGCAAGGCATTTAAATTCCACATTGTCTCTTCTCTCTCCCTCATGGCGATGGATTCCATCAGGAATGAGGTCTCGAGAGTGATTAATATAAGTTGAAAGAACTTGTTTTGCAATCGAGCTAAAATAAATTTGTATATAAATGAATGAGAAAAACACACAAACTATTTTTTACCAAAAAGTAAAAAAAATTCTTTTATTCATTAGAACTTTATTTATGTCTGTTTTATATGATTTAATTTAACAATTTTTTACATTATAAACCATAGAATGTTGTCTAATAAAAATACTGGGGAGAACATTGCGCCTGGAGCATGCTGGTGCACATTCAGAATGTGTTGTTTGCGCCAACTCTAATTTCATCCATGTACACATGAAAATATGCTGTTATGTACAAGCGACAGGTGAGAGCTAGAAAGTACTGCAAAATTCGAATGCGAGACCATATCATATCGCATGGTACCCCATCCCACCCCCCTCCGACCGATTCTGCTAGAGAAGAAGCCATGTGGATTTAACCCTTTGCACGCTAGCGGCAGATAAAATCACCTTTGCAAACAGCATAGAGCCAGATCAAACGGAACAGACTCTATGCTGTTTGCTATTCGGATAGTGGAGCTACAACACTTGGCTAAATAGCAAACAATATAGATCCTGATCAGAAGCTGCACTATGCCACGGCTATGCCGCGGCGTTGCGCCGCGACTGATCTGGATCTATGTTGTTTGCTAAGCGTATTATCTAGGAACAACACTACTGTGGATCTGGCTTTTATAAAAATCTCCAAAAAAATAAACATTACCTTGAACACAATAAAAAAAAAACAACAGAAAACAGAAGATCTCTGCTTAATTAACAATAAAAGTAAACTATTAAACTATTACCTGTCGCAAACAACTCCTGGAAACACTTACTTCTAGTGATCAATCAAACTGATTAGTTTTACCTCTTTGCATGCTGGGTAAAATAAAGGCTATAAATAGTTCAAATAATTGTAGCAGACAACAATTCATTAATATGTTTTTCTTATTTGTAACTTAAAACTCTTGATTTATATATAATGGAATTTTATTACACTCGTGTTGTTACGACACAATTCTACTGAAATTACACGATATATTTGACCGATATTTTCACCGCTAGCAGGCAAAGAGTCATAGTACATACAAAACTCGAACAGTTAACCCTTTCAACACCACAGACCTCTAAATTGGCTTACAAACAAGTGTAGATCCAGATGAGCCGGCTCGTAACGAGCCGTCTCATCAGGATCTGCACTTTTTTCAAGTAATATAACTATTTTTAGAATTTTTTTTACCCATTTTGATAAATGAACTGATCCAAATGTAATATTGTTATTAATTTATTGGTCTAAAAATATCATGGACCAGTCCATGTCAGTTACTTGGTGTTGAAAGGGTTAATGATGAAGGCAATAACAACCATCAGAATCTTGTAGCAAATTGCCAATTGATTTGCAATTCAAGCCGTTTTAAATAATTCACATGCTGGTAAAATCATATTTTCAAATCTTTCAATCAATACTTTTAACAATTAGCTCCGCTATGATCTGTGAATCCCTCCGGAACTGCTTCATGTAAATTGCTTTCCAATCATGTACCAGGGTTTATTCTAGGTCATATTTGTTGGGAGAAGTGATAAAGCATGTGACAGATGGATATGTAGTCCAGTGTTTGACACGTTGGACTGGATGATCTGGGCATCGCAGGTTCGATCCCCCGTTTGACCCTAATAAAATTAACAGTCTTTCAGATGGGACTTTAAACTGAGGTATCGTATCGGTTCTGTACACAGTGCATGTAAAAGAACCAGAGGAGACTCTGGAATGGGTCTCTGTCTGTATCATTGCACTATCCTCCAAAATCTAAAATGACTAATCTCTTCAGGAGGCGTCGCTCATATGAACAACCGTTAGCAACAATAAATAAACGTAAAACACATAATAAGGCGCGAGATTGCAGCCTTAAATTGTGTTATTTAATAAATTTCAACAATATAAATACAACATTTGAATAGAAGGAGTGATTTCTAATGGGCCAGTACCGGTATATCTTACTGGACATATTTGTGTATGAAAATTGTAAAAATAATAATTAAAATTTATTTTTTAGGGAGAAGTGAAGCCCCAGCGACGAAGTCAGGGTCTCTAAGGTGACTACTTCGACCATGACTCCATCTAGAATGAGCCCTGCATGCCCGGTGTACATGCATAACATGGATATAAGAAACCTTGGTTTATAGTCCAATCTGAAGGCAGGGGCGTAGCTTGGTTGGAATCGATCGGTAGGCCAACTTAAGACGGGAGGGGGGTCCGGGGGTTGTCTCCAGGAAAACTATTTATAGCGTATATAATTTAATCCTGGCCTCCCGATTTTTGTTACAGATTTGGCATTTTTATTTTTTTTCGGGGAAAAGTGTAGGCCACAGACTACACGGCCTTTAGGAAGCTACGCCAATGGAAGGTCTGTTAATATTATTATTGTGTGATTAGATAATGGCATGGAACAGTGGCTATTATGTAAGGCGATAAAAATGTTGTGTGGTGTTTATGTGAAGTAAGGGGTTAATTTTATTATAGTTGTATGGGACATCAAACCAGTGTTTGAAGCTATTTCCTGACAGATTAATAGTTGTATGGGACATCAAACCAGTGTTTGAAGCTATTTCCTGACAAATTAATAGTTGTATGGGACATCAAACCAGTGTTTGAAGCTATTTCCTGACAGATTAATAGTTGTATGGGACATCAAACCAGTGTTTGAAGCTATTTCCTGACAGATTAATAGTTGTATGGGATATCAAACCAGTGTTTGAAGCTATTTCCTGACAGATTAATAGTTGTATGGGACATCAAACCAGTGTTTGAAGCTATTTCCTGACAGATTAATAGTTGTATGGGACATCAAACCAGTGTTTGAAGCTATTTCCTGACAGATTAATAGTTGTATGGGATATCAAACCAGTGTTTGAAGCTATTTCCTGACAGATTAATAGTTGTATGGGACATCAAACCAGTGTTTGAAGCTATTTCCTGACAGATTAATAGTTGTATGGGACATCAAACCAGTGTTTGAAGCTATTTCCTGACAAATTAATAGTTGTATGGGACATCAAACAAGAGTTTGACGCTATTTGCTGACAGATTAATAGTTGTATGGGATATCAAACCAGTGTTTGACGCTATTTCCTGACAGATTAATAGTTGTATGGGACATCAAACCAGTGTTTGACGCTATTTCCTGACAGATTAATAGTTGTATGGGATATCAAACCAGTGTTTGACGCTATTTCCTGACAGATTAATAGTTGTATGGGATATCAAACCAGTGTTTGACGCTATTTCCTGACAGATTAATAGTTGTATGGGACATCAAACCAGTGTTTGACGCTATTTCCTGACAGATTAATAGTTGTATGGGATATCAAACCAGTGTTTGACGCTATTTCCTGACAGATTAATAGTTGTATGGGATATCAAACCAGTGTTTGACGCTATTTCCTGACAGATTAATAGTTGTATGGGACATCAAACCAGTGTTTGACGCTATTTCCTGACAGATTAATAGTTGTATGGGATATCAAACCAGTGTTTGACGCTATTTGCTGACAGATTAATAATTGTATGGGATATCAAACCAGTGTTTGACGCTATTTCCTGACAGATTAATAGTTGTATGGGATATCAAACCAGTGTTTGACGCTATTTCCTGACAGATTAATAGTCGTAAAAATGTCACAAATAAATTGTGTAAAATGTGGTAGTTAGGCTATTAGGGTTTATTCTAGAGTGGAAAAAGGGACAGGGTGGGTCAGAATGAGGGAGGGTGCACTTTGAGCCGTGGTGAGGTATGAGAGGGGGTATATTGGGGTTAACCCTTATAAAATGTTGCTAAATTATTGTGATTGATCATCAGGGCTCAAGCTAGACTCAAAATTTTGACTTCTCCCTCCCTCCAGATGATTTAGGGAGAAGTGAGAAAATTTAGGGAGAAGTGGGGAGACTGCAAATAGTGAAACCGTATTTAGTCAGCTTAATACAGGTTGGTTGCTTAATAGAGGTGACCATTAACACAGGTTTGACTGTACATCTAACATAATATAGTTTGTCTGCAACAACATACATACATGTACCTGTTATCAATTTAGAATATTTAATGACTTTTATTATTTTATATAATAACTATCTGCTAAGCTGGAATATTAATTATATATAGATGATTGAAAACTGCTTCGTTGTGTACACAGGCGGATCTGTAGCCCAGTGGTTAACACGCTAGACTGGTAATCCAGGGATCGCAGGTTCGATCCCTCATCTGACCCTAATAAAATTAACAGTTTAACAGATGGGACTTTAGACAGAAGTTTTGTGTTGGTGCTATACACCGTGCAAGTAAAAGAACCAGAGGAGACTCTGGAATGGGTCTCTGTCTACATCATTGCACTATCCTCCAAACATCTAAAATGACTAATCTCTTCAGGAGGCGTCGCTCATATGGGCAACCCATAGCGACGATAAACATAAAACATACAAACGTTTCGCAGTGTCTACTGGGTACAACTAGCCTACTCTACTGGGCACAACTAGCCTACTGTACTGGGTACAACTAGCCTGCTCTACTGGGTACAACTAACCTACTCTACTGGGTACAAATAACCTACTCTAGTGGGTACAACTAGCCTACTCCACTGGGTACAACTAGCCTACTCTAGTGGGTACAACTAGCCTACTCCACTGGGCACAACTAGCCTGCTCTACTGGGTACAACTAACCTACTCTACTGGGTACAACTAGCCTACTATACTGGGTACCACTAGCCTGCTCTACTGGGTAAAACTAGCCTGCTCTACTGGGTACAACTAGCCTGCTCTACTGTGTACAAATAACCTACTCTACTGGGTACAACTAGCCTACTCTACTGGGTACAACTAGCCTGCTCTACTGGGCACAACTAGCCTACTCTACTGGGTACAACTAGCCTGCTCTACTGGGTACAACTAGCCTACTCTACTGGGTACAATAGCCCACAATATGTAGTTCTTTTAACATTCTCTGTCTCAATTAATGAGATTTTTAACAACTGTCTCTGACAAGCGCCTCCCAGTCATACTCAGTATTGAGTGTTGGGAGTATGATGTAGATGCAGTTTTATTACAAAATCATCAGTTAATCTTTTAAGCAGTTAAATGTAAAGTTGCCTCAGTCAATTGCACTAAGTGCTAAATAAATTATACCATATAAGTGGTGGACAGACAAATCAGTTTTACTTCGAATACCAAGTCAGGTGTCTTGTAATTATAACCCATAATTTAATTAGGAGTACAGATTGTATGTATTGTGAATTAACTGTTTTAACCCCAAAATGGAAACAACAGCATAATTTACTTTAAAGTTCCAAAATGAAAAAAACAGTATAATTTAGTTTAAAGTTCCATTTGGAAAAAACAGCATAATTTACTTTAACCCTTTCCCTCATAGAAGCACCTCTTGACGTCATTACCAATACGACATCCATTGACAATGTAGTAGCCAAACCAATGTTCATAATAAAGACCAGAATCTCGTGTAGTCCCAGTAATATCTATGGAGGTGGGATAGATATGGTGACTACTTATCCACTGCATGATAGCTAAAAGGCTGTTGCTTGTATGGAGATATAATAACATATTAACTTAAATCTCTATGAAGGAAAGGGTTATATTATTTTAATTGGAAGATATGATTAAAATACAAGTGTAACTGTGAAGTACTGATTTAGGATAAAACGTACATTTGCCTTCTGCAGGGAATGGTCCACTATAGTGTGGCATCCGTGGTAGAGCGTCGGATTTGGAATTGAATAGTCAATAGTGTCATTGAACAAGGTACCTCACACGTGTATAGGTCCCTATCTATCTATCTTCCTCTAATGTCAAACCCCTCACGGGGATGTACTTGAGTTAGGATAAAACGTACATTTGCCTTCTGCAGGGAATGGTCCACTATAGTGTGGCATCCGTGGTAGAGCGTCAGATTTGGAATTGAATAGTAACTAGTGTCATTGAACAAGGTACCTCACACATGTATAGGTCCCCGCAAGGGGTTTGCCGTTAATGGAACATACATACATATTGGCTACTAATGTCTGGTGATTAATGCTTGTATGCAGTACAACTATACTCATGTGGCGTCCGTGGTCCAGTGGTAGAGCGTCGGATTTGGAATCGAACGGTCACGGGTTCGATACTCGGAAAGGCCACGTATGTAGTGTCATTGATCAAGGCACCTCACACACATTGCTTAGTACTGGTTAATCACTTAGGTCGGCTAAGCCTGCCCAGGGAAAATGTCTAGGTCCCCGAGAGCGGTTTGACATTAATGGAACATACATACATACAAGTATACCCCTAAACAAGATAACCCGAAAGTGTTATGTCCGAATTACTTTGCAGTTTGCATATCAATTATGGCAATAAGAGAATAGTAATTCAATAATGGTGGTTGAGGACAGTGGCATAAAATGTGTTAATGGCTATATAATATAACCGGGTTTATGTTTTACCCATCTACCGCAACCACTTATTCGATCGTTGAGCTGTTAGACGTAACCCATTTCTGTCAAAACACGGAACTTCTTCCGGCGCATGACAACTTTCCCATTTTAGTCACGTGACAAACACAAAATTTACGGCCATATTGGTTTTCAGCTTCGTGTGCAAGAAGTTGCTAAATATTTATTTTACAGGAAAGACAAGCGTTCTAGGTAAAGCTGACATTTCAGGGCATATGAAATCAATTTAATTTCGAACTATTTAGTTATGCAACCCATTTGCAAACTTTCTACGCCAGGTGTTCACTTCCATACTTTACACGAACAATCTGTTCAAGTTTTTTTAGCAAGTTTGAAAGTCGGTCATTGTGTACAGGATACAGCTCGTAGTGTGGTGTCTTGACAACATTATTTATCAGTCGTTTCTTGATACTTGGACATGTTTTGTTTGAACTGAAATAAAACCAGAACTTGTATGAATTGTTGTAATTCAACGTCGACTGCGTTGTTGTTTTTTAAAAGAGTAAAGAAAGACTAAAGTCCAATGATATAGCTACTGACTATACTATGTTCTTTGTATTATGATACTATTCTGTCAAACCCCTTGCAGAGACTTAGACAGCCTTTCCTGCAAAGACGTAGGCAACCTAATCAACTAGCCAATACTTAGACATGCTTTCATGGGCATCTTCAGCTGTTTTAAAACCAGTACTTGAAGATAGTTTTGTGTGCGCCAAATCAACTGAGAGCTTTAGGTCAGCTCTTTCAGCCAAATTATTATAGACTCTCTCTCTCCGACGTGTACATGCCGAAAGGATTCTACGTCATATCCATTCAGATTCAGAGTACAAAGTATGTGTATCAAATCTGGGCGTCCAGTGGTAGAGCATTGTATATGGAATCAAAGTGCCCCGGGTTCGATATCCGTGTCAGGTCGCATACGTGGTGTCATTGAGCAAGCCACATCACACACATTTCTTAGTGCTGGTTAACCGCTAAGGTCGTCTAAGCATGCCCAGGAAATTTGACCACGGACACCATTATTGTTAGTCGTGAACTAACAGAGTAAGATTTGGGATAGGATGATACAGATAATGAGAATTGGTACTACCCGTGACTTAGTGAGATTTGGGAAAGGTTGTTATAACAATGGGATTTGGGACTCGCAATGTATTATTATCGACAGTGAGATTTGGGACATGTTTTAATTGACATTGAGAGTTCGAACATGTATATGGAGGTGGGATAGATATGGCGACTACTTATCCACTGCATGATAGCTAAATGGCTGTCGTTTGTATGGAGAGATAATAGTATATTAACCTAAATCTCTATGAAGGAAAGGGTTAATAAAATCTGAATTATTAAATGCATTACAGACTACGAAAGTTGGTCCCAAACTGAATGTAATCATATATGTCTGACAGTATGGCTCTGTCACAATGTTATTATATATACCCCAGATACACTATTGGCTCTATATATACCCCATATACACTATTGGCTCTATATATACCTCAGATACACTATTGGCTCTATATATACCCCAGATACACTATTGGCTCTATATATACCTCAGATACACTATTGGCTCTATATATACCCCAGATACACTATTGGCTCTGTCATAATGTTATTATATATATACCTCCGATACACTATTGGCTCTATATATACACCAGATACACTATTGGCTCTATATATACCCCAGATACACTATTGGCTGTATATATACCCCAGATACACTATTGGCTCGATATATACACTATTGGCTGTATATATACCCCAGATACACTATTGGCTCTATATATACCCCAGATACACTATTGGCTCTATATATACCCCAGATACACTATTGGCTCTATATATACCCCAGATACACTATTGGCTCTATATATACCTCAGATACACTATTGGCTCTGTCACACATATACACTATTGGCTCTATATATACCTCGGATACGCTATTGGCTCTATATATACCTCAGATACACTATTGGCTCTGTCACAATGTTATTATATATACCTCAGATACACTATTGGCTCTGTCACAATGTTATTATATATACCTCAGATACACTATTGGCTCTGTCATAATGTTATTATATATACACCAGATACACTATTGGCTCTGTCACAATGTTATTATATATACACCAGATACACTATTGGCTCTATATATACCTCAGATACACTATTGGCTCTATATATACCCCAGATACACTATTGGCTTTATATATATACCCCAGATACACTATTGACTCTATATATACCCCAGATACACTATTAGCTTTATATATACCTCAGATACACTATTGGCTCTATATATACCCCAGATACACTATTGGCTCTATATATACCCCAGATACACTATTGGCTCTCTCACAATGTTATTATATATACCTCAGATACACTATTGGCTTTATATATACCTCAGATACACTATTGGCTCTGTCACAATGTTATTATGTATACACCAGATACACTATTGGCTGTCATAATGTTATTATATATACACCAGATACACTATTGGCTCCGTCATAATGTTATTATATATACACCAGATACACTATTGGCTCTGTCACAATGTTATTATATATACCTCAGATACACTATTGGCTCTATATATACACCAGATACACTATTGGCTCTGTCATAATGTTATTATATATACCCCAGATACACTATTGGCTCTGTCACAATGTTATTATATATACCTCAGATACACTATTGGCTCTATATATACCCCAGATACACTATTGGCTCTGTCATAATGTTATTATATATACCTCAGATACACTATTAGCTTTATATATACCTCAGATACACTATTGGCTCTGTCATAATGTTATTATATATACACCAGATACGCTATTGGCTCTGTCATAATGTTATTATATATACACCAGATACACTATTGGCTCTGTCATAATGTTATTATATATACACCAGATACACTATTGGCTCTGTTACAATGCTATTATATATACACCAGATATGCTATTGGCTCTATATATACCCCATATACACTATTGGCTCTGTCACATTGTTATTATATATACACCAGATACACTATTGGCTCTGTTACAATGTTATTATATATACACCAGATACACTATTGGCTCTGTCATAATGTTATTATATATACACCAGATACACTATTGGCTCTGTCACAATGTTATTATATATACACCAGATACACTATTGGCTCTATATATACCCCAGATACACTATTGGCTCTGTCACATTGTTATTATATATACCCCAGATACACTATTGGCTCTGTCACATTGTTATTATATATACACCAGATACACTATTGGCTCTATATATACCTCAGATACACTATTGGCTCTATATATACCCCAGATACACTATTGGCTCTGTCATAATGTTATTATATATACACCAAATACACTATTGGCTCTATATATACCCCATATACACTATTGGCTCTGTCACATTGTTATTATATATACACCAGATACACTATTGGCTCTGTCACAATGTTATTATATATACACCAGATACACTATTGGCTCTGTCACAATGTTATTATATATACACCAGATACACTATTGGCTCTGTCACATTGTTATTATATATACACCAGATATACTATTGGCTCTGTCATAATGTTATTATATATACACCAGATACACTATTGGCTCTATATATACCCCATATACACTATTGGCTCTATATATACCCCAGATACACTATTGGCTCTGTCACAATGTTATTATATATACACCAGATACACTATTGGCTCTATATATACCCCAGATACACTATTGGCTCTGTCACATTGTTATTATATATACACCAGATACACTATTGGCTCTATATATACACCAGATACACTATTGGCTCTATATATACCTCAGATACACTATTGGCTCTGTCATAATGTTATTATATATACACCAGATACACTATTGGCTCTGTCATAATGTTATTATATATACACCAGATACACTATTTGCTCTGTCATAATGTTATTATATATACACCAGATACACTATTGGCTCTGTCACAATGTTATTATATATACACCAGATACACTATTGGCTCTATATATACCCCAGATACACTATTGGCTCTGTCACATTGTTATTTATATATACCCCAGATACACTATTGGCTCTGTCACATTGTTATTATATATACACCAGATACACTATTGGCTCTGTCATAATGTTATTATATATACACCAGATACACTATTGGCTCTGTCACATTGTTATTATATATACACCAGATACACTATTGGCTCTGTCACAATGTTATTATATATACACCAGATACACTATTGGCTCTGTCACAATGTTATTATATATACACCAGATACACTATTGGCTCTGTCACATTGTTATTATATATACACCAGATATACTATTGGCTCTGTCATAATGTTATTATATATACACCAGATACACTATTGGCTCTAAATATACCCCAGATACACTATTGGCTCTATATATACCCCAGATACACTATTGGCTCTGTCACAATGTTATTATATATACACCAGATACACTATTGGCTCTATATATACCCCAGATACACTATTGGCTCTGTCACATTGTTATTATATATACACCAGATACACTATTGGCTCTATATATACACCAGATACACTATTGGCTCTATATATACCTCAGATACACTATTGGCTCTGTCATAATGTTATTATATATACACCAGATACACTATTGGCTCTGTCATAATGTTATTATATATACACCAGATACGCTATTGGCTCTGTCATAATGTTATTATATATACACCAGATACACTATTGGCTCTGTCACAATGTTATTATATATACCCCAGATACACTATTGGCTCTGTCACATTGTTATTATATATACACCAGATACACTATTGGCTCAGTTACAATGTTATTATATATACACCAGATACACTATTGGCTCTGTCATAATGTTATTATATATACACCAGATACACTATTGGCTCTGTCACAATGTTATTATATATACACCAGATACACTATTGGCTCTGTCATAATGTTATTATATATACACCAGATACACTATTGGCTCTGTCACAATGTTATTATATATACACCAGATACACTATTGGCGCTGTCACAATGTTATTATATATACACCAGATACACTATTGGCTCTGTCATAATGTTATTATATATACACCAGATACACTATTGGCTCTGTCACAATGTTATTATATATACACCAGATATGCTATTGGCTCTATATATACACCAGATACACTATTGGCTCTGTCACAATGTTATTATATATACACCAGATACACTATTGGCTCAGTTACAATGTTATTATATATACACCAGATACACTATTGGCTCTGTCACATTGTTATTATATATACACCAGATACACTATTGGCTCTGTCATAATGTTATTATATATACATCCGATACACTATTGGCTCTGTCACAATGTTATTATATATACACCAGATACACTATTGGCTCTCGTTTTATATATACACCAGATACACTATTGGCTCTGTCACAATGTTATTATATATACACCAGATACACTATTGGCTCTGTCACAATGTTATTATATATACACCAGATACACTATTGGCTCTGTCAAATGTTATTATATATACACCAGATACACTATTGGCTCTGTCACAATGTTATTATATATACACCAGATACACTATTGGCTCTGTCACAATGTTATTATATATACACCAGATACACTATTGGCTCTATATATACCTCAGATACACTATTGGCTCTGTCACAATGTTATTATATATACCCCAGATACACTATTGGCTCTGTCACAATGTTATTATATATACACCAGATACACTATTGGCTCTATATATACCTCAGATACACTATTGGCTCTATATATACCTCAGATACACTATTGGCTCTGTCACAATGTTATTATATATACACCAGATACACTATTGGCTCTATATATACCAGATACACTATTGGCTCTATATATACCCCAGATACACTATTGGCTCTGTCACAATGTTATTATATATACACCAGATACACTATTGGCTCTGTCAATGTTATTATATATACACCAGATACACTATTGGCTCTGTCACAATGTTATTATATATACACCAGATACACTATTGGCTCTATATATACCTCAGATACACTATTGGCTCTGTCACAATGTTATTATATATACACCAGATACACTATTGGCTCTCGATACACTATTGGCTCTGTCACAATGTTATTATATATACACCAGATACACTATTGGCTCTGTCACAATGTTATTATATATACACCAGATACACTATTGGCTCTGTCACAGTGTTATTATATATACACCAGATACACTATTGGCTCTGTCACAGTGTTATTATATATACACCAGATACACTATTGGCTCTGTCACAATGTTATTATATATACACCAGATACACTATTGGCTCTGTCACAATGTTATTATATATACACCAGATACACTATTGGCTCTATATATACACCAGATACACTATTGGCTCTGTCACAATGTTATTATATATACACCAGATACACTATTGGCTCTGTCACAATGTTATTATATATACACCAGATACACTATTGGCTCTGTCATAATGTTATTATATATACACCAGATACACTATTGGCTCTATATATACACCAGATACACTATTGGCTCTATATATACCTCAGATACACTATTGGCTCTGTCACAATGTTATTATATATACACCAGATACACTATTGGCTCTATATATACCTCAGATACACTATTGGCTCTGTCACAATGTTATTATATATACCCCAGATACACTATTGGCTCTGTCACAATGTTATTATATATACCCCAGATACACTATTGGCTCTGTCACATTGTTATTATATATACACCAGATACACTATTGGCTCTGTCACAATGTTATTATATATACACCAGATACACTATTGGCTCTATATATACCTCAGATACACTATTGGCTCTGTTGTTTTATATATACACCAGATACACTATTGGCTCTGTCACAATGTTATTATATATACACCAGATACACTATTGGCTCTATATATACCCCAGATACACTATTGGCTCTGTCACAATGTTATTATATATACACCAGATACACTATTGGCTCTATATATACATCAGATACACTATTGGCTCTGTCATAATGTTATTATATATACATCAGATACGCTATTGGCTC
>CM026401.1:6123145-6188146 GCA_014843695.1 Archivesica marissinica | reverse complement strand
ATGTATCTAAGACCCACCCCACACTGTCACAGTCAGTTGTGAAGCCATGTATCTAAGACCCATCCCACACTGTCACAGTCGGTTGTGAAGCCATGTATCTAAGACCCACCCCACACTGTCACAGTCAGTTGTGAAGCCATGTATCTAAGACCCATCCCACACTGTCACAGTCAGTTGGGAAGCCATGTATCTAAGACCCACCCCACTGTCACAGTCAGTTGTGAAGCCATGTATCTAAGACCCACCCCACACTGTCACAGTCAGTTGTGAAGCCATGTATCTAAGACCCACCCCACACTGTCACAGTCAGTTGTGAAGCCATGTATCTAAGACCCATCCCACACTGTCACAGTCGGTTGTGAAGCCATGTATCTAAGACCCACTCCACACTGTCACAGTCAGTTGTGAAGCCATGTATCTAAGACCCATCCCACACTGTCACAGTCAGTTGGGAAGGCATGTATCTAAGACCCACCCCACACTGTCACAGTCAGTTGGGAAGCCATGTATCTAAGACCCACCCCACACTGTCACAGTCAGTTGGGAAGCCATGTATCTAAGACCCACCCCACACTGTCACAGTCAGTTGGGAAGGCATGTATCTAAGACCCACCCCATACTGTCACAGTCAGTTGGGAAACCATGTATCTAAGACCCACCCCATACTGTCACAGTCAGTTGGGAAACCATGTATCTAAGACCCACCCCACACTGTCACAGTCAGTTGGGAAGGCATGTATCTAAGACCCACCCCACACTGTCACAGTCGGTTGTGAAGCCATGTATCTAAGACCCACCCCACACTGTCACAGTCAGTTGTGAAGCCATGTATCTAAGACCCATCCCACACTGTCACAGTCAGTTGTGAAGCCATGTATCTAAGACCCACCCCACACTGTCACAGTCAGTTGTGAAGCCATGTATCTAAGACCCATCCCACACTGTCACAGTCAGTTGTGAAGCCATGTATCTAAGACCCACCCCACACTGTCACAGTCAGTTGTGAAGCCATGTATCTAAGACCCACCCCACACTGTCACAGTCAGTTGGGAAGGCATGTATCTAAGACCCACCCCACACTGTCACAGTCAGTTGGGAAGCCATGTATCTAAGACCCACCCCACACTGTCACAGTCAGTTGGGAAGCCATGTATCTAAGACCCACCCCACACTGTCACAGTCAGTTGGGAAGGCATGTATCTAAGACCCACCCCATACTGTCACAGTCAGTTGGGAAACCATGTATCTAAGACCCACCCCATACTGTCACAGTCAGTTGGGAAACCATGTATCTAAGACCCACCCCACACTGTCACAGTCAGTTGGGAAGGCATGTATCTAAGACCCACCCCATACTGTCACAGTCAGTTGGGAAGCCATGTATCTAAGACCCACCCCACACTGTCACAGTCAGTTGTGAAGCCATGTATCTAAGACCCACCCCACACTGTCACAGTCAGTTGTGAAGCCATGTATCTAAGACCCACCCCACACTGTCACAGTCAGTTGTGAAGCCATGTATCTAAGACCCACCCCACACTGTCACAGTCAGTTGTGAAGCCATGTATCTAAGACCCACCCCACACTGTCACAGTCAGTTGGGAAGGCATGTATCTAAGACCCACCCCACACTGTCACAGTCAGTTGGGAAGCCATGTATCTAAGACCCATCCCACACTGTCACAGTCAGTTGGGAAGCCATGTTCTAAACCCACCCCACACGTCACAGTCGTTGGGAAGGCATGTATCTAAGACCCACCCACACTGTCACAGTCAGTTGGGAAGCCATGTATCTAAGACCCACCCCATGTCACAGTCAGTTGGAAGCCATGTATCTAAGACCCACCCCACACTGTCACAGTCAGTTGGGAAGCCATGTATCTAAGACCCACCCCACACTGTCACAGTCAGTTGGGAAGGCATGTATCTAAGACCCACCCCATACTGTCACAGTCAGTTGGGAAGCCATGTATCTAAGACCCACCCCATACTGTCACAGTCAGTTGGGAAACCATGTATCTAAGACCCACCCCACACTGTCACAGTCAGTTGGGAAGGCATGTATCTAAGACCCACCCCACACTGTCACAGTCGGTTGTGAAGCCATGTATCTAAGACCCACCCCACACTGTCACAGTCAGTTGTGAAGCCATGTATCTAAGACCCACCCCACACTGTCACAGTCAGTTGTGAAGCCATGTATCTAAGACCCATCCCACACTGTCACAGTCGGTTGTGAAGCCATGTATCTAAGACCCACTCCACACTGTCACAGTCAGTTGTGAAGCCATGTATCTAAGACCCATCCCACACTGTCACAGTCAGTTGGGAAGGCATGTATCTAAGACCCACCCCACACTGTCACAGTCAGTTGTGAAGCCATGTATCTAAGACCCATCCCACACTGTCACAGTCGGTTGTGAAGCCATGTATCTAAGACCCACTCCACACTGTCACAGTCAGTTGTGAAGCCATGTATCTAAGACCCATCCCACACTGTCACAGTCAGTTGGGAAGGCATGTATCTAAGACCCACCCCACTGTCACAGTCAGTTGGGAAGCCATGTATCTAAGACCCACCCCACACTGTCACAGTCAGTTGTGAAGCCATGTATCTAAGACCCACCCCACACTGTCACAGTCAGTTGTGAAGCCATGTATCTAAGACCCACCCCACACTGTCACAGTCAGTTGGGAAGGCATGTATCTAAGACCCACCCCACACTGTCACAGTCAGTTGGGAAACCATGTATCTAAGACCCACCCCACACTGTCACAGTCAGTTGGGAAGCCATGTATCTAAGACCCACCCCACACTGTCACAGTCAGTTGGGAAGGCATGTATCTAAGACCCACCCCATACTGTCACAGTCAGTTGGGAAGCCATGTATCTAAGACCCACCCCACACTGTCACAGTCAGTTGTGAAGCCATGTATCTAAGACCCACCCCACACTGTCACAGTCAGTTGTGAAGCCATGTATCTAAGACCCACCCCACACTGTCACAGTCAGTTGGGAAGCCATGTATCTAAGACCCACCCCACACTGTCACAGTCAGTTGTGAAGCCATGTATCTAAGACCCACCCCACACTGTCACAGTCGTGAAGCCATGTATCTAAGACCCACCCCACACTGTCACAGTCAGTTGTGAAGCCATGTATCTAAGACCCACCCCACACTGTCACAGTCAGTTGTGAAGCCATGTATCTAAGACCCACCCCACACTGTCACAGTCAGTTGGGAAGCCATGTATCTAAGACCCACCCCACACTGTCACAGTCAGTTGGGAAGCCATGTATCTAAGACCCACCCCACACTGTCACAGTCAGTTGTGAAGCCATGTATCTAAGACCCACCCCACACTGTCACAGTCAGTTGTGAAGCCATGTATCTAAGACCCACCCCACACTGTCACAGTCAGTTGTGAAGCCATGTATCTAAGACCCACCCCACACAGTCAGTTGTGAAGCCATGTATCTAAGACCCACCCCACACTGTCACAGTCAGTTGTGAAGCCATGTATCTAAGACCCACCCCACTGTCACAGTCAGTTGTGAAGCCATGTATCTAAGACCCACCCCACACTGTCACAGTCAGTTGTGAAGCCATGTATCTAAGACCCACCCCACACGTCAGTGGAAGCATGTATCTAAGACCCACCACACTGTCACAGTCAGTTGGGAAGCCATGTATCTAAGACCCACCCCACACTGTCACAGTCAGTTGGGAAGCCATGTATCTAAGACCCACCCCACACTGTCACAGTCAGTTGTGAAGCCATGTATCTAAGACCCACCCCACACTGTCACAGTCAGTTGTGAAGCCATGTATCTAAGACCCACCCCACACTGTCACAGTCAGTTGTGAAGCCATGTATCTAAGACCCACCCCACACTGTCACAGTCAGTGGGAAGCCATGTATCTAAGACCCACCCCACACTGTCACAGTCAGTTGGGAAGCCATGTATCTAAGACCCACCCCAGACCCACCCACACTGTCACAGTCAGTTGGGAAGCCATGTATCTAAGACCCACCCCACACTGTCACAGTCAGTTGGGAAGGCATGTATCTAAGACCCACCCCACACTGTCACAGTCGGTTGTGAAGCCATGTATCTAAGACCCACCCCACACTGTCACAGTCAGTTGTGAAGCCATGTATCTAAGACCCACCCCACACAGTCGGTTGGGAAGCCATGTATCTAAGACCCACCCCACACAGTCAGTTGTGAAGCCATGTATCTAAGCTACAGCATACATGCATTGATGTGATGATGAATTCTCCACACCATGCATACCAATAATTGTAGTCCAGCATGCTGAAACACTAAGTGGAGGTCATGATTGCACAGTGGTAGCGCGTTCGCTTCAGGTGCGAAAGGTCCGGAGTTCAAGGTGCGCTGGAGCCATTACGATTGTGCCCTTAAATTCCACGTTGTGTCTTCTCTCTCCCTCGTGGCGATTAAAAAAAAGATTTTCACAACTGAAAAGATATGTTCCTTATTTCTGGTCATAATATACCTTGAAATCCTTCAGAATGTCGCTGCGGTATGCAGACTTTCAGAATGTCGCTGCGGTATACAGACTTTCAGAATGTCGCTGCGGTATGCAGACTTTCAGAATGTCGCTGCGGTATACAGACTTTCAGAATGTCGCTGCGGTATGCAGACTTTCAGAATGTCGCTGCGGTATACAGACTTTCAGAATGTCGCTGCGGTATGCAGACTTTCAGAATGTCGCTGCGGTATACAGACTTTCAGAATGTCGCTGCGGTATGCAGACTTTCAGAATGTCGCTGCGGTATACAGACTTTCAGAATGATCCCATTGAAGTACTTTGGACATCCTATCTTAAGTGTGCCTACACATATATTAAAGCCAAGCTACGCCCTTGAACAATCTGATTGTATAAAACAGTGTTGTTTATAATTACAGGCATACAATGATGAAGAAACGCTGTCCATCTCCACGGAACTGATGAACCGCAACAATTACCTCGTTGTCTTAGAAGAAATCATACGAGGCAAAAATCTCAGTCGGAAGAAGCTTCCTACATACTTCCATACCCTGCTACCACCAGACCAGGTACCGCATGTGTACTTCCATACCCTGCTACCACCAGACCAGGTACCACATGTGTCACCCTGTTCCAAACACTTCCATACCCTGCTACCACCTGACCAGTACCACATGTGTCAACCTGTTCTAGATGTCATGGGGGTGGGAGGGGGTAGGTGGTGTATCAGGGTGAGGGGTAGGTGGGGGTATCTCTTGTTCCAAACACTTCCATACCCTGCTACCACCTGACCAGGTACCGCATGTGTCAACCTGTTCCAAACACTTCCATACCCTGCTACCACCTGACCAGGTACCGCATGTGTCAACCTGTTCCAAACACTTCCATACCCTGCTACCACCAGACCAGGTACCGCATGTGTCAACCAGTTCTAGATGTCATGGGGGTGGGAGGGGGTAGGTGGTGTATCAGGGTGAGGGGTAGGTCGGGGTATCTCTTGTTCCAAACACTTCCATACCCTGCTACCACCTGACCAGGTACCACATGTGTCGACCAGTTCCAAACACTTCCATACCCTGCTACCACCAGACCAGGTACCACATGTGTCAACCAGTTCCAAACACTTCCATACCCTGCTACCACCAGACCAGGTACCACATGTGTCAACCAGTTCCAAACACTTCCATACCCTGCTACCACCAGACCAGGTACCACATGTGTCACCCTGTTCCAAACACTTCCATACCCTGCTACCACCAGACCAGGTACCACATGTGTCACCCTGTTCCAAATACTTCCATACCCTGCTACCACCAGACCAGGTACCACATGTGTCAACCAGTTCCAAACACTTCCATACCCTGCTACCACCAGACCAGGTACCACATGTGTCAACCAGTTCTAGATGTCAGGGGGGTGGGAGGGGGTAGGTGGTGTATCAGGGTGAGGGGTAGGTGGGGGTATCTCTTGTTCCAAACACTTCCATACCCTGCTACCACCAGACCAGGTACCACATGTGTCAACCAGTTCTAGATGTCATGGGGGTGGGAGGGGGTAGGTGGTGTATCAGGGTGAGGGGTAGGTGGGGGTATCTCTTGTTCCAAACACTTCCATACCCTGCTACCACCTGACCAGGTACCGCATGTGTCACCCTGTTCCAAACACTTCCATACCCTGCTACCACCTGACCAGGTATTACGTTTGTCAGCCAGTTCTAACATTTCACTGTACATTTCTATACGTTACTGTACATTTCTATATGTTACTGTACATTACTATACGTTACTGTACATTACTATACGTTACTGTACATTACTATACGTTACTGTACATTACTATACGTTACTGTACATTACTATACGTTACTGTACATAACTATACGTTACTGTACATTACTATACGTTACTGTACATTACTATACGTTACTGTACATTACTATACATTACTGTACATTACTATATGTTACTGTACATTACTATACGCTACTGTACATAACTATACATTACTGTACATTACTATACGTTACTGCACATTACTATACGCTACTGTACATAACTATACATTACTATACGCTACTGTACATAACTATACATTACTGTACATTACTATACGTTACTGTACATTACTATACGCTACTGTACATTACTATACGTTACTGTACATTACTATACGTTACTGTACATTACTATACGTTACTGTACATAACTATACATTACTGTACATTACTATACATTACTGTACATTACTATACGTTACTGTACATTACTATATGCTACTGTACATTACTATACGCTACAGTACATTACTATATGCTACTGTACATTACTATACATTACTGTACATTACTATATGTTACTGTACATTACTATACGTTACTGTACATTACTATACGCTACTGTACATTTCTATACGCTACTGTACATAACTATACGTTACTGTACATTACTATACGTTACTGTACATTACTATACGTTACTGTACATAACTATACATTACTGTACATTACTATACGTTACTGTACATTACTATACGCTACTGTACATAACTATACATTACTGTACATTACTATATGTTACTGTACATTACTATACATTACTGTACATTAATATATGCTACTGTACATTACTATACGCTACTGTACATTATTATACGTTACTGTACATTACTATACGTTACTGTACATTACTATACGTTACTGTACGTTACTGTACATTACTATACGTTACTGTACATTACTATACGTTACTGTACATTACTATACGTTACTGTACATTTCTATACATTACTGTACATTACTATACGTTACTGTACGTTACTGTACATTACTATACGTTACTGTACATTTCTATACGTTACTGTACATTACTATACGTTACTGTACATTACTGTACATTACTGTACATAACTATACGTTACTGTACATTACTATACATTACTGTACATTACTGTACATTACTGTACATTACTGTACATAACTATACGTTACTGTACATTACTATACGTTACTGTACATTACTATACGTTTTTCTATATGTTTATATTTACAGGTGAAGCTGTTCCTGTCGTTGTTACCAAAAAAGATTTTAAAACAAGGTCGAGAAGTAACAGATAGTTTACTGAACTCATTGGATATCATGAGAAATCAAACAGCGGATTCACCACAGCCGTTAATCATGTCGGATTGATTGGAACAGTTGACTTTAGAGCCGTTAATCATGTAGGATTGATTGGAACAGTTGACGTTAGAGCCGCTAATCATGTCCGATTGATTGAACAGTTGACTTTAGAGCCGTTAATCATGTCGGATTGATTGGAACAGTTGACTTTAGAGCCGTTAATCATGTAGGATTGATTGGAACAGTTTACTTTAGAGCCGTTATCCATGTAGGATTGATTGGAACAGTTTACTTTAGAGCCGTTATCTGTGTCGGATTGATTGGAACAGTTGACATTAGAGCCGTTATCTGTGTCAGATTGATTGGAACAGTTGACATTAGAGCCGTTATCAATGTAGGATTGATTGGAACAGTTGACATTAGAGCCGTTATCCATGTAGGATTGATTGGAACAGTTGACTTTAGAGCCATTATCCATGTAGGATTGATTGGAACAGTTGACTTTAGAGCCGTTATCCATGTAGGATTGATTGGAACAGTTTACTTTAGAGCCGTTATCTGTGTCAGATTGATTGGAACAGTTGACATTAGAGCCGTTATCTGTGTCGGATTGATTGGAACAGTTGACATTAGAGCCGTTATCTGTGTCGGATTGATTGGAACAGATGACATTAGAGCCGTTATCCATGTAGGATTGATTGGACCAGTTGACATTAGAGCCGTTATCCATGTAGGATTGATTGTAACAGTTGACATTAGAGCCGTTATCCATGTAGGATTGATTGTAACAGTTGACATTAGAGCCGTTATCCATGTATGATTGATTGGAACAGTTGACATTAGAGCCGTTATCCATGTATGATTGATTGGAACAGTTGACATTAGAGCCGTTATCCATGTAGGATTGATTGTAACAGTTGACATTAGAGCCGTTATCCATGTATGATTGATTGGAACAGTTGACATTAGAGCCGTTATCCATGTATGATTGATTGGAACAGTTGACATTAGAGCCGTTATCCATGTAGGATTGATTGTAACAGTTGACATTAGAGCCGTTATCCATGTATGATTGATTGGAACAGTTGACATTAGAGCCGTTATCCATGTATGATTGATTGGAACAGTTGACATTAGAGCCGTTATCCATGTAGGATTGATTGTAACAGTTGACATTAGAGCCGTTATCCATGTATGATTGATTGGAACAGTTGACATTAGAGCCGTTATCCATGTATGATTGATTGGAACAGTTGACATTAGAGCCGTTATCCATGTAGGATTGATTGTAACAGTTGACATTAGAGCCGTTATCCATGTATGATTGATTGGAACAGTTGACATTAGAGCCGTTATCCATGTAGGATTGATTGGAACAGTTGACATTAGAGCCGTTATCCATGTAGGATTGATTGGAACAGTTGACTTTAGAGCCGTTATCCATGTAGGATTGATTGGAACAGTTGACATTAGAGCCGTTATCCATGTAGGATTGATTGGAACAGATGACATTAGAGCCATTATCCATGTAGGATTGATTGGAACAGTTGACATTAGAGCCGTTATCCATGTATGATTGATTGGAACAGTTGACATTAGAGCCGTTATCCATGTATGATTGATTGGAACAGTTGACATTAGAGCCGTTATCTGTGTCGGATTTATTGGAACAGTTGACTTTAGAGCCATTATCCATGTAGGATTGATTGGAACAGTTGACATTAGAGCCGTTATCCATGTAGGATTGATTGTAACAGTTGACATTAGAGCCGTTATCCATGTAGGATTTATTGGAACAGTTGACTTTAGAGCCATTATCCATGTAGGATTGATTGGAACAGTTGACTTCAGAGCCATTATCCATGTAGGATTGATTGGAACAGTTGACTTTAGAGCCGTTATCCATGTAGGATTGATTGGAACAGTTGACATTAGAGCCGTTATCTGTGTCAGATTGATTGGAACAGTTGACTTTAGAGCCGTTATCCATGTAGGATTGATTGGAACAGTTGACATTAGAGCCGTTATCCATGTAGGATTGATTGGAACAGTTGACTTTAGAGCCGTTATCCTTGACTTTAGAGCCGTTATCCATGTAGGATTGATTGGAACAGTTGACTTTAGAGCCGTTATCCTTGACTTTAGAGCCGTTATCCATGTAGGATTGATTGGAACAGTTGACTTTAGAGCCGTTATCCTTGACTTTAGAGCCGTTATCCATGTAGGATTGATTGGAACAGTTGACTTTAGAGCCGTTATCCATGTAGGATTGATTGGAACAGTTGACTTTAGAGCCGTTATCCTTGACTTTAGAGCCGTTATCCATGTATAATTGATTGGAACAGTTGACTTTAGAGCCGTTATGCATGTAGGATTGATTGGAACAGTTGACATTAGAGCCATTAATCATGTCGGATTGATTGGAACAGTTGACTTTGTTGGATTGATTGGAATACAGTCAAACCTGTCTGAAGCAGGCAGCCAAGCGAATCACAGAAAGTGGCTGATTAGCACAGGCAACTGCTTAATAAATGTATAACAAAACAACATATTGGGAATTTGGCTGCTTAATACAGATTGGCTTGTTAATGGAGGTGACAACTAACACAGGTTTGAATATAGACTGATTCTCCAATGTTTGCTTGTCAGCACAATTTCTCATATAAAGTTTTGTATTTTTGACTAGAACCAGTCAAAGCAGAGGTTTACATTTTGTATGATTCCAGTTAAATGTAAACGTGCTTGTACTAACAGTTATACGATGGAAACTTTTCAATGTAGTGTTTATGTTTCCGTGGTGAAATGGATAGTGTCTGCCTCATAACTGTGAGGTTGTGAGTTCAAGCCAGTCAGAACCACAGTTACGATTGTGGCATGGCATTTAAATTCCACGTTGCCTCTTCTCTCTCTCCTTCATGACGATGGATTCCATTAGAAATGAGGTCTCGAGAGTGATTAATATAATATAAGTTGAAAGAACTTGTTTCGCAATCGAGTTAAAATAAATTTGTATAAACTAAACTAAATTAAATAGCTCATACACATTTCCTTTAGTGCGATTGCGATACCCAGCCCAGAGTTCGAGCCCTGCTGGAGTCGCTACGATTGTTCCTTAAATTCCACGTTGCCTCTTCTCTCTTCCTCGTGGCGATGGATTCCATCATGAATGAGATCTCAAGAGTGATTAATATAAGTTGAAAGAACTTGTTTCACAATCAAGCTAAAATAAATTTGTATAAACTAAGTCACATGACCGGATGAAAGGAAAATTATGTAGGGGCCCAAAACTACGATATGCCTAGCCAATCGAATGCCATTACAGTCTCGAGAGTGATTAATATAAGTTGAAAGAACTTGTTTCGCAATTGAGCTAAAATAAATTTGTATAAACTAAGTCACATGACCGGATGAAAGGAAAATTATGTAGGGGCCCAAAACTACGATATGCCTAGCCAATCGAATGCCATACAGTCTCGAGAGTGATTAATATAAGTTGAAAGAACTTGTTTCGCAATTGAGCTAAAATAAATTTGTATAAACTAAGTCACATGACCGGATGAAAGGAAAATTATGTAGGGGCCCAAAACTACGATATGCCTAGCCAATCGAATGCCATACAGTCTCGAGAGTGATTAATATAAGTTGAAAGAACTTGTTTCGCAATTGAGCTAAAATAAATTTGTATAAACTAAGTCACATGACCGGATGAAAGGGAAATTATGTAGGGGCCCAAAACTACGATATGCCTAGCCAATCGAATGCCATACAGTCTCGAGAGTGATTAATATAAGTTGAAAGAACTTGTTTCGCAATTGAGCTAAAATAAATTTGTATAAACTAAGTCACATGACCGGATGAAAGGGAAATTATGTAGGGGCCCAAAACTACGATATGCCTAGCCAATCGAATGCCATACAGTCTCGAGAGTGATTAATATAAGTTGAAAGAACTTGTTTCGCAATTGAGCTAAAATAAATTTGTATAAACTAAGTCACATGACCGGATGAAAGGGAAATTATGTAGGGGCCCAAAACTACGATATGCCTAGCCAATCGAATGCCATACAGTCTCGAGAGTGATTAATATAAGTTGAAAGAACTTGTTTCGCAATTGAGCTAAAATAAATTTGTATAAACTAAGTCACATGACCGGATGAAAGGGAAATTATGTAGGGGCCCAAAACTACGATATGCCTAGCCAATCGAATGCCATACAGTCTCGAGAGTGATTAATATAAGTTGAAAGAACTTGTTTCGCAATTGAGCTAAAATAAATTTGTATAAACTAAGCTAACCACGGTGGTGGTGTCCTTAGGCAAAGACACGTAATTCCAAGATTTCTCTTCTCTCGCCCTCCTGGCAATAGCTTGATAGATTCCATCAGGAATGAGATCTGGAGAGAGATTCTGAATATGTTTTGTAATTTGTTATACATTATATATATAATACACTATATATATATATATACACTATTGTGTATGTCATAATTTTAGGGTCAGTAATTCTGTTTATTGGAATTCCCAGAATATTTAGAGTTACTACGTGGCTAGTTTCATTTCAGCAGAGGTGTCGGCCCGAGGTAACTTGCCGATATCAAGTTACCGAGGGTCGATACCTAGGCTGATATGAAACTAGCCACGTAATAACATTTTTATTACTTTGCTATGAATTTGAACATTTAATGCCCTCCGTTATCCACGTATCAGGACTCTATAATCACAATTAGATACTCAAAAACGATTGAAATATTACCACGAAACTACAAACATCTGTTATCTGTCAAATTTGACACGCTGATACGCTACAGGACGTAAACAAACTAGTACCGAGTGCACATGCGTTTTTCCCCTCAGGAACTAGTTATGATACGGCTTTTTTCTGGTTTGATACGGGCACGTGACCGTATCAAACTAGCAAACGTAATATCAGACTGGAAAACACAGCGTATCAACCTGGGTGGTAGACAGTATTGTTGTGGTTGGCAAATATAGGCTAAAATTCATATCCAAATAATATATAACAGTGACCATTGTAAATTTTGATTTTGTAATGTATATATTTTTACTTTTATATCTGCTATTATCTGTTTGATTAACAAGAAATTTTTAACTTGAATCTATTTTTTGCTTTTATAATTTCCAGGAACAACCTTATTCCTTCCTCAGAAGCAATTACCGCAATATTGTGAAAACAGTAATGGTTTATCTCTACAATGCTTACTAATTTACATCCTTTGTACCATGTATTCACCCACAGCAACATCTTCACCCACATCATCATCTTCATCCACATCAGCATCTTCATCCACATCAGCATCTTCACCCACATCAGCATCTTCACCCACATCCACATCTTCATCCACATCATCATCCACATCAGCATCTTCACCCACATCAGCATCTTCACCCACATCAACATCTTCACCCACATCAGCATCTTCATCCACATCAGCATCTTCACCCACATCAGCATATTCACCCACATCAACATCTTCACCCACATCAACATCTTCACCCACATCAACATCTTCACCCACATCAACATCTTCACCCACATCCACATCTTCATCCACATCAACATATTCACCCACATCAGCATCTTCACCCACAGCAGCATCTTCACCCACAGCAGCATCTTCACCCACATCAGCATCTTCACCCACATCAACATCTTCACCCACATCAGCACTTCATCCACATCTTCACCCACATCAGCATCTTCACCCACATCTTCACCCACATCAACATCTCACCCACATCAGCATATTCACCCACATCAGCATCTTCACCCACATCAGCATCTTCACCCACAGCAGCATCTTCACCCACATCAACATCTTCACCCACATCCACATCTTCACCCACATCAGCATCTTCACCCACATCAGCATCGTCACCCACATCAGCATCTTCACCCACATCAGCATCTTCACCCACATCAACATCCACATCAGCATATTCACCCACATCAACATATTCACCCACATCAACACCCACATCTTCACCCACATCTTCATCTTCACCCACATCTTCATCTTCACCCACATCAACATCTTCACCCACATCAACATCCACATCTTCATCCACATCAGCATCTTCACCCACATCAGCATCTGCACCCACATCAACATCTTCACCCCCATCAACATCCACACCCACATCAGCATCTTCATCCACATCTTCATCCACATCAGCATCTGCACCCACATCAGCATCTTCACCCACATCAGCATCTTCACACACATCAACATCCACATCTTCATCCACATCTGCACCCCCATCAACATCCACATCTTCACCCACATCAGCATCAGCACCCACATCAACATCTTCACCCACATCAACATCTTCACCCACATCTTTACATCCATCTCACCCACATCAGCATCTTCATCCACATCAGCATCTTCACCCACATCAACATCTTCACCCACATCAGCATCTTCATCCACATCAGCATCTTCAACCACATCAGCATCTTCACCCACATCTTCACTACATCAACATCTTCACCCACATCAGCATCTTCATCCACATCAGCACCCACATCAGCATATTCACCCACATCAGCATCTTCATCCACATCATCACCCCCATCAACATCCACATCTTCATCCACATCAGCATCTTCACCCCCATCAACATCTTCACCTTCATCCACATCTTCACCCACATCAGCATCTTCACCACATCCACATCTTCACCCACATCCACATCAGCATCTTCACCCACACCAGCATCTTCATCCAAATCAGCATCTTCACCCACATCAACATCTTCACCCACATCAACATATACATCCACATCAGCACCCACATCAACATCTCGCATTAGCTGTACATCTACAACCTCACCCACATCAGCTGTACATCTACGTCTTCATCCACATCAGCTGTACATCTACACCCACATCAGCTGTACTTCTCCAACAATGGATTGTAAGTCAATAATGTAAACACTTAGGCATGGAGGCCATTACATCAAGATGTTGTCGGCTGTTCTTACAAGATTAACTACATCAAGATGTTGTCAACTATTCTTACAAGATTAACTACATCAAGATGTTGTCAACTATTCTTACAAGATTAACTACATCAATATGTTGTCAACTATTCTTACAAGATTAACTACATCAATATGTTGTTGATCGACATGAAATTTTGTATTTAGTTGCTTGTAGTGCGGGCCGGTAATAACACAGATAAAACAGGACGACAGCCAATGAAATCTGGAGAGGCGTATTCGTACACCATACAAACTTGTGAAAGTCTTTACGACAGGATGATGAAGGGTGCACATCAAGGTTAAAACTTGTGAGCGACTTCTGGTCCTTCACTTACAATTCCATCGGGCGGACAGACCTACATCATAATACCTGTATATAAACTCCAAACACAACAACGAATAATTTTATATTACATTTTAATAATAGTCGTGAATCACTCAATTTATGCTTCATTACAATACAATAGGATCAGTATATATATATACATGTTGCATACAGTTCGGACTATACCATTTGCTTAAATAGCAGGGGGGGGGGGACATGTTAAAACTTCCTATTTTTGTGTACAATAATTTTATTATAGTCCTGTGCCAGAAATTGCACCACATACGAATATCCCTTGTTTAATGGCAGTAATTTTAATAAAATGCGCTAAAAGTTATTTATGTACATCAATTTTCTTTGCCGTTTTGATTTGTTACAGTGTTACGGAGAGACGAAGGAAAACCTGACTAACGTAGTCAAAATAAGATTATATATGTTTCAACGCAGTCAAAATAAAATTATATATCTTTCAACGTAGTCAAAATAAGATTATATATCTTTCAACGTAGTCAAAATAAGATTATATATCAGATTAGTGCAGTGGTTAGTTAGCGCGCTCGCTTCTCACCAATGCAACCCGGTTTCAGGGTTCAATCATCAGACAGGGAAGTATGTGAGATGGCAAGGTGGTCGCCAAATCGGACAGGTGGGCTTTCTCCATGTACTCCGGTTTCCTCCCACACGAATGACCACACTTACGCCTTCATCGGCGCCAACGAGAGTGATTAATACATGTTGTTAAAACTTGCTTCGCAATTGCTGTAAAATATATAAAGTTTAAATAGTACATTGAAAATGTATTGATAGGTAGGATTTCTTTACAGAAATTATTTTTTATTTATTTTAAGTTTCTTTATCGTCGCTACCGGTTGCCCATATGAGCGACGGTCAGTTTATCCTGGGCAGGCTCCAGCAGTTTATCCTGGGCAGGCTCCAGCGGTTAACCAGTACTTGGTGCACCAATCTCCATTAAAACCTGCCAATTTTTTCATATAAACGAGACACGGCCTGACCTGTGACCATCAGTGATGATAGATTACAATGGTATTCAAGTCTGACCGTTACCACTCGACCACGGAGGGGGACTTGACCACGGAGGAGGACAATTATTTTACAGAACATACTTTGGTAATACTGGCTTTACAACAACTACAAAAATCTTCTTAGAAATTCTGACAAATCATTTTGAACAGGAAGAAGGAAGATGACTTATTATAAATTAAGTAGCACTTAAATATAAACTATGATTTTAAGTATATGCATAGGAAATAGACACTCAAAGAAAACACCTGCATCACCCGAGGGCTCGCCTTAACTGATACACAGGGTTCATACAGACAAGACTTGATGAAATTCAAGCATTTTCCAGCACTTTCCAAGTACAAAACACATGCGATGTCGAATTCTTTTCTGTATACAATATGCTTTGTACTTATCCTTCGACTCTTTCAACCATTTATACCTGCTCAACCAGCCGTTTAAATACACCAGTTGTATTTTAGTACACCAGTTGTATTTTGGTACACCAGTTGTATTTTGGTACACCAGTTGTATTTTAGTACACCAAAGTTGTATTTTAGTACACCAGTTGTATTTTGATACACCAGTTGTATTTTGGTACACCAGTTGCATTTTAGTACACCAGTTGTATTTTGATACACCAGTTGTATTTTAGTACACCAGTTGCATTTTAGTACACCAGTTGTATTTTGGTACACCAGTTGTATTTTGGTACACCAGTTGTATTTTGGTACACCAGTTGTATTTTGGTACACCAGTTGCATTTTAGTACACCAGTTGTATTTTGATACACCAGTTGTATTTTAGTACACCAGTTGCATTTTAGTACACCAGTTGTATTTTGGTACACCAGTTGTATTTTGGTACACCAGTTGTATTTTGATACACCAGTTGTATTTTGGTACACCAGTTGCATTTTAGTACACCAGTTGTATTTTAGTACACCAGTTGTATTTCGGTACACCAGTTGTATTTTAGTACACCAGTTGTATTTTGGTACACCAGTTGTATTTTTGGTTGTACACCAGTTGTATTTTGGTACACCAGTTGTATTTTAGTACACCAGTTGTATTTTGTACACCAGTTTATTTTAGTACACCAGTTGTATTTTGGTACACCAGTTGTATTTTAGTACACCAGTTGTATTTTGGTACACCAGTTGTATTTTAGTACACCAGTTGTATTTTAGTACACCAGTTGTATTTTAGTACACCAGTTTATTTTGTGTTTTTTGGTTTTTTTAGTACACCAGTTGTATTTTAGTACACCAGTTGTATTTTAGTACACCAGTTATATTTTAGTACACCAGTTGTATTTTAGTACACCAGTTGTATTTTAGTACACCAGTTGTATTTTAGTACACCAGTTGTATTTTAGTACACCAGTTGTATTTTAGTACACCAGTTATATTTTAGTACACCAGTTATATTTTAGTACACCAGTTGTATTTTAGTACACCAGTTATATTTTAGTACACCAGTTGTATTTTAGTACACCAGTTGTATTTTAGTACACCAGTTATATTTTAGTACACCAGTTGTATTTTAGTACACCAGTTGTATTTTAGTACACCAGTTGTATTTTAGTACACCAGTTGTATTTTAGTACACCAGTTGTATTTTAGTACACCAGTTATATTTTAGTACACCAGTTATATTTTAGTACACCAGTTGTATTTTAGTACACCAGTTATATTTTAGTACACCAGTTGTATTTTAGTACACCAGTTGTATTTTAGTACACCAGTTATATTTTAGTACACCAGTTGTATTTTAGTACACCAGTTGTATTTTAGTACACCAGTTGTATTTTAGTACACCAGTTGTATTTTAGTACACCAGTTGTATTTTAGTACACCAGTTATATTTTAGTACACCAGTTATATTTTAGTACACCAGTTGTATTTAGTACACCAGTTGTATTTCAAAGACTAGGTGAAGAACCCATTATAAATCCAAACATGCAGATCTACTACGAATCAGACTACTGTCACATCCACCCACCCCACCCCATTTTACCCACAAGGAGATGAGAAAGGGGCCACTTGTTCATTTGTTAGCACAGCATCTTGTAATCCAGATGTAAAAGTTAATAAAGGTGTTCCAGCATGTACACACGACATCACATTTAGAAATGATTCAGTACTACTTATAAACTCGTTCAGTTAGCGCTATAACTCTGCAAGTCATACATAAATTATCTTTGCAACTAGTTGCCAACTTTGCATCAAGACAACTGTACAACTTGGCAACTACTTGAAACATTTTATACGTTTCCAGCCGAGCTACAAATTCATCATAAAATAAATTCGGATGAAATCTATTGTAATACTCTAGAATAAACCCTATGTTATGTTATTATGTTATATTTCGGGTTTTACGCCTGCATCAGCACCATTTTGGGCTATATCGCCGGCGGGCAGTTTACCTAACACCTTTCCTGGGCAGGCTCCAGCGGTTAACCAGTACTTGGATGCACCAACCTCCGTAAGAAACTGCCAACTTTTTCATATAAATGAGACACGGCCCGAGCGGGGCTCGAACCCGTGACCATCAGTGATGATAGGTTACAGTGGTATTTAAGTCAACGACCTTAGCCACTCGACCACGGAGGCGGACTAATAAACCCTATGTATATTCACATCTATAAGACGACCCCCTATTTTGGTCCTGAAATCTGTGGGTTTTGGCGAGCACATATGACGTGTTGATAAATTGGACATAAGACCATGTATAAATTGCATGTTTGGCCAGTGCAAGTTGAAGACATTTTTAGTGTCAGAGTGCTTTCTTTTCTAAAACATAATAATGGATACCATTATATATTTTTATTACTCGCGTATAAACCGCTTTGAGGCCTTAAAAAACTTGTCTTATAGGCGAGTATGTACGGTATGTTTTATTCGCCAATAAATAACTGAAAGACAAATATTATTTCTTAACTAATGCTGCAAAGTGTAGAAAGATTTTGCAAATTGAAGACTAAAATTCTACGGAGATTAGAGAGTTATAGAACTGTCGTGTAGATTCTACTGAGATTAGGGAGTTGTAGAACTTGTCGTGTAGATTCTACGGAGATTAGGGAGTTATAGAACTGTCGTGTAGATTCTACTGAGATTAGGGAGTTGTAGAACTTGTCGTGTAGATTCTATGGAGATTAGGGAGTTGTAGAACTGTCGTGTCGATTCTACAGAGATTAGGGAGTTGTAGAACTTGTCGTGTAGATTCTACGTAGGGAGTTGTAGAACTGTTGTGTAGATTTTATGGAGATTAGAGAGTTGTAGAACTGTTGTGTAGATTTTACGGAGATTAGGGAGTTGTAGAACTGTCGTGTCGATTCTACAGAGATTAGGGAGTTGTAGAACTTGTCGTGTAGATTCTACGTAGGGAGTTGTAGAACTGTTGTGTAGATTTTATGGAGATTAGAGAGTTGTAGAACTGTTGTGTAGATTTTACGGAGATTAGGGAGTTGTAGAACTGTCGTGTCGATTCTACAGAGATTAGGGAGTTGTAGAACTGTCGTGTAGATTCTACGTAGGGAGTTGTAGAACTGTTGTGTAGATTTTATGGAGATTAGAGAGTTGTAGAACTGTTGTGTAGATTTTACGGAGATTAGGGAGTTGTAGAACTGTCGTGTAGATTCTACAGAGATTAGGGAGTTGTAGAACTGTGTGTAGATTTACGTAGGGGTTGTAGAACTGTTGTGTAGATTTTATGGAGATTAGAGAGTTGTAGAACTGTTGTGTAGATTTTACGGAGATTAGGGAGTTGTAGAACTGTCGTGTAGATTCTACGGAGATTAGGGAGTTGTAGAACTGTTGTGTAGATTTTACGGAGATTAGGGAGTTGTAGAACTGTCGTGTAGATTCTACGGAGATTAGGTAGTTGTAGAACTTGTCGTGTAGATTCTACGTAGGGAGTTGTAGAACTGTTGTGTAGATTTTATGGAGATTAGAGAGTTGTAGAACTGTTGTGTAGATTTTACGGAGATTAGGGAGTTGTAGAACTGTCGTGTAGATTCTACGGAGATTAGGGAGTTGTAGAACTGTTGTGTAGATTTTACGGAGATTAGGGAGTTGTAGAACTGTCGTGTAGATTCTACGTAGATTAGGGAGTTGTAGAACTGTTGTGTAGATTCTACGGAGATTAGGGAGTTGTAAAACTGTCGTGTAGATTCTACTGAGATTAGGGAGTTGTAGAACTGTCGTGTCGGTACATGTATGAATATTCTGCTGAATTAAATGCTTACATTTTAATTACAAGATTGAAACAAGAGGCCCGTTGAAATTGCCAAGAGGTGATCAGCTGTGTCATGTGTACAAATGTATTCCGCCTCGACCAGCTGTGTCATGTGTACAAATGTATTCTGACTCGACCAGCTGTGTCATGTGTACAAATGTATTCTGACATGACCAGCTGTGTCATGTGTACAAATGTATTCTGACTCGACCAGCTGCGTCATGTGTACAAATGTATTCTGACTCGACCAGCTGCGTCATGTGTACAAATGTATTCTGACTCGACCAGCTGCGTCATGTGTACAAATGTATTCCGCCTCGACCAGCTGTGTCATGTGTACAAATGTATTCTGACTCGACCAGCTGCGTCATGTGTACAAATGTATTCCGCCTCAATCAGCTGCGTCATGTGTACAAATGTATTCCGCCTCAATCAGCTGCGTCATGTGTACAAATGTATTCCGCCTCAATCAGCTGCGTCATGTCTACAAATGTATTCTGACTTTGCATAAAGACCAGGTTTTCTGACACAATTCAACCGTTTTTGAAAGAAACTTTCGTCTGAAAAGAATCGGGCTAAGAGAGGACAACATTTCCTGTAATTGTCTGAGTACAAGTCTGCATCCAATTAGAATTTATAATTAGAGGTTAATTGATGAAACAGCGTGAAACACAATTTGAGACTAGTCTCTCTATCTGTTAACTTCATCTCTACGTAAAACCTGAATAACTTATGATTGATAAATGTAAATATTACACAGTATTCACCATTTCTACTCATCTGCTCCTTAGATTATCTATGTGTACAGTACATTCTAAGTTTTATACACTGTTCATACTCTTTAGTGAGAGAGACAATTAAGGACTTGTGAAGAAGACTTTTAATGACAAATGTTGGATAATTTAACCCTTTCCCTCATATAAACACCTCTCGATGCCATTACCAATACGACATACATTGACAATGTAGTAGCCAAACGAATGTGCATAATAAAGGCCAGAATCTCATGTAGTCCCAGTAATATCTATGGAGATGGGATAGATATGGCCACTATTTATCCACTGCTGTTGTTTGTATGGAGATAAAATTGTATATTAACCTAAATCTCTATGTGAAGAAAAGGGTTAAGGACCATCTACCATCATATGCTTTTCCAAATAAATAAATATTTGAATCCCTTTCCTTAAATGGAGTTTTTAAGAAAATGCTCACAAGCATGTTTGTGTTTTTGGTATCACATATCATGGTGCTATTATTGAATTGTTTGTACATACGCGCGGTCAAACCTGTTTTAAGCAGCCAGCGAAGGGAGCTACGAAAAGTGGCTGATTAGCAGAAGTGGCTGCTTAATACAGGTTAAATGTTAAAACACATTGGGAGTCTGCTAAATGGCTGCTTACTAGAGGTTGGACTGTAAATATAATGTTATGAGTACCCAATGGTCATCTCTAAAATTGTAATTGTAAAATAAAAGTACCAAAAATGATACATTTTGCTCCGGAAGTCCTCTATTCGTGTCAGCAAGGAAAGGAGAAAAGTTGCAGTGCTTGATACTTCATTCACAGGAAAATCCCGTCCTAAATTGGGAACAAATTCTGTCCTAATTTGGGAACAAATCCCGTCCTAATTTAAGAACAAATCCCGCCCTAATTTGGGAACAAATCCCGTACTAATTTGAGAAAACAAATCCCGTCCTAATTTGGGAACAAATCCCGTCCTAATTTGGGAACAAATCCCTTCCTAATTTGGGAACAAATCCCGTCCTAATTTGGGAACAATTTCGGTTGATATGGAATGGAGAGACATTTGGACCAATAGAAGTCATTCCATGACACCACCGGTAAGTGTGAGTCTAGCACATCCTCGTGCACTTTTCCTCGATGGTGAATAACAGACAATGTATAGGTCCACTATGTTAATGATGTCCATGTTAAATCTCGTGCAATATATTGCGTTATCTAGTCCCATGTTCTGAAAAAGATAACGTGTGAGTTTACTTTATAACGTTATTTATTTTACATCGATGACGAAACAAGCCTCAACGCGACACTACATCAGTGAAAACGCAAATTTCTACAGACATAATCGCAGTTTGTTGACATAGCAAAATAATGTAAATAGGTCGACATTCATGCGTAATACAACAGAGTGTATCCTGAATTACACTATTTATGTTACAGATTTACCAAAAAATGTTTATCTTGTACCATAATATTGAGTTTGCTGATTTTATTCCAAGCTTTCAAACGAATCTATCTCATTAAGAAAGCTTTCGAACTAATCTATCTCATTAAGAAAGCTTTCGAACTAATCTATCTCATTAAGAAAGCTTTTGAACTAATCTATCTCATTAAGAAAGCTTTCAAACTAATCTATCTCATTAAGAAAGCTTTTGAACTAATCTATCTCATTAAGAAAGCTTTCAAACTAATCTATCTCATTAAGAAAGCTTTTGAACTAATCTATCTCATTAAGAAAGCTTTCAAACGAATCTGTCTCATTAAAAAAGCTTTCAAACTAATCTATCTCATTAAGAAAGCTTTTGAACTAATCTATCTCATTAAGAAAGCTTTCAAACTAATCTATCTCATTAAGAAAGCTTTTGAACTAATCTATCTCATTAAGAAAGCTTTTGAACTAATCTATCTCATTAAGAAAGCTTTCAAACTAATCTATCTCATTAAGAAAGCTTTTGAACTAATCTATCTCATTAAGAAAGCTTTAAAACGAATCTATCTCATTAAGAAAGCTTTCAAACTAATCTATCTCATTAAGAAAGCTTTCAAACTAATCTATCTCATTAAGAAAGCTTTCGAACTAATCTATCTCATTAAGAAAGCTTTCAAACTAATCTATCTCATTAAGAAAGCTTTCAAACTAATCTATCTCATTAAGAAAGCTTTTGAACTAATCTATCTCATTAAGAAAGCTTTCAAACTAATCTATCTCATTAAGAAAGCTTTCAAACTAATCTATCTCATTAAGAAAGCTTTTGAACTAATCTATCTCATTAAGAAAGCTTTCGAACTCATTAAGAAAGCTTTCAAACTAATCTATCTCATTAAGAAAGCTTTCAAACTAATCTATCTCATTAAGAAAGCTTTTGAACTAATCTATCTCATTAAGAAAGCTTTCGAACTAATCTATCTCATTAAGAAAGCTTTTGAACTAATCTATCTCATTAAGAAAGCTTTCGAACTAATCTATCTCATTAAGAAAGCTTTCAAACTAATCTATCTCATTAAGAAAGCTTTCAAACTAATCTATCTCATTAAGAAAGCTTTCAAACTAATCTATCTCATTAAGAAAGCTTTCAAACTAATCTATCTCATTAAGAAAGCTTTTGAACTAATCTATCTCATTAAGAAAGCTTTCAAACTAATCTATCTCATTAAGAAAGCTTTCAAACTAATCTATCTCATTAAGAAAGCTTTCAAACTAATCTATCTCATTAAGAAAGCTTTTGAACTAATCTATCTCATTAAGAAAGCTTTCAAACTAATCTATCTCATTAAGAAAGCTTTTGAACTAATCTATCTCATTAAGAAAGCTTTCGAACTAATCTATCTCATTAAGAAAGCTTTCAAACTAATCTATCTCATTAAGAAAGCTTTCAAACTAATCTATCTCATTAAGAAAGCTTTCAAACTAATCTATCTCATTAAGAAAGCTTTCAAACTAATCTATCTCATTAAGAAAGCTTTCAAACTAATCTATCTCATTAAGAAAGCTTTTGAACTAATCTATCTCATTAAGAAAGCTTTCAAACTAATCTATCTCATTAAGAAAGCTTTCAAACTAATCTATCTCATTAAGAAAGCTTTCAAACTAATCTATCTCATTAAGAAAGCTTTTGAACTAATCTATCTCATTAAGAAAGCTTTCAAACTAATCTATCTCATTAAGAAAGCTTTTGAACTAATCTATCTCATTAAGAAAGCTTTCAAACTAATCTATCTCATTAAGAAAGCTTTCAAACTAATCTATCTCATTAAGAAAGCTTTTGAACTAATCTATCTCATTAAGAAAGCTTTTGAACTAATCTATCTCATTAAGAAAGCTTTCAAACTAATCTATCTCATTAAGAAAGCTTTTGAACTAATCTATCTCATTAAGAAAGCTTTTGAACTAATCTATCTCATTAAGAAAGCTTTTGAACTAATCTATCTCATTAAGAAAGCTTTCAAACTAATCTATCTCATTAAGAAAGCTTTCGAACTAATCTATCTCATTAAGAAAGCTTTCGAACTAATCTATCTCATTAAGAAAGCTTTCAAACTAATCTATCTCATTAAGAAAGCTTTCGGACCTTGATGTGGCGCCATTAGCCATTTCCCTCCTCGATGTGGCCTCCCTCGATGTGGCCTCCCTCAACTATTCTCTTCTTTGAGTCAATTCACGTTAACGTAAAGCCCTTTGGGTCAACTCACATTAACGTAAAGCCCTTTGGGTCAACTCACATTAACGTAAAGCCCTTTGAGTCAACTCACATTAATGTAAAGCCCTTTGGGTCCGCTCGCTATTATGAAACACAATCACGCAAACACCCCTATATTGACATACCTAGTTTACAACCCTATATTACGATGCCTGTGTTCGTTTGAACAATGCTGTAGTTAAATCGGTCTGTAACATTTTTCTCTGTGTCTCATCTTGTAATGGCGTGGTGGAACGTACTCCGTTTACGATGTCCTTCGTCTTCCCAAAGTATATATTGTACAACGTGCTGCGGATCTTATTTTCCATTTCCTGCAAGACAAATAACTCCATAAAGTAAATATCATAATCCGTAAGTAAATATCATAAATCCGTACGTAAATATCATAAATCCGTAAATATCATAAATCCATAAAGTAAATATCATAAATCCGTAAATATCATAAATCCATAAAGTAAATATCATAAATCCGTAAAGTAAATGTCATAAATCTGTGAAGTAAATATCATAAATCTGTGAAGTAAATATCATAAATCCATAAAGTAAATATCATAAATCCATAAAGTAAATGTCATAAATATGTAAGTAAATATCATAAATCCATAAAGTAAATAGCATAAATCCGTAAAGTAAATATCATAAATCCATAAAGTAAATATCATAAATCCATAAAGTAAATATCATAAATCCGTAAATATCATAAATCCGTAAATATCATAAATCCATAAAGTAAATATCATCAATCCATAAAGTAAATATCATAAATCTGTGAAGTAAATATCATAAATCCATAAAGTAAATGTCATAAATCTGTGAAGTAAATATCATAAATCTGTGAAGTAAATATCATAAATCCATAAAGTAAATATCATAAATCCATAAAGTAAATGTCATAAATATGTAAGTAAATATCATAAATCCATAAAGTAAATATCATAAATCCGTAAAGTAAATATAATAAATCTGTAAAGTAAATATCATAAATCCAAGTCCCACTGCTACTTTTCGCCTCCGTTTGACTTCTGGAAAGTACAAGCAGATACTGACAGGAAATTAAATAATGCAGACCAAGTTTCAAATGGACTAGTAGTATTCATTTAGTTTCTACAAATTTATTTTAGCTCGAATGCAAACAAGTTCTTACAACATATATTAATCCAACTATTAATCACTCTCGAGACCTCATTCCTGAAGGAATCCATCGCCTTGAGGAAGAGAAGAGGCATGTGGAATCTAAATGCCTTGCCTGAGGTCATAATTGTAACGGCTCCAGTGGGGAGCGAAGTACCCGGAGAAAACCCACCTATCCGATTTGGCGACCACCGTACCATCTCGCACACTTCCCAGTTGGAGGATCGAACCCGGGTTGCATTGGCGAGCGTGCTAACCACTGCGCTAATCGGACAGCCTTAGGGACAGAGGAGGTGATATAAATGTCAGGGCCAAGGACACAGTCACAACCTTGGTTTTGGCGGGGCTCGAACTACCGACCCAACACAGTATCCATGGAAACCACGGCCACACCCAATCAATACCATTAATCCAATACAAACATTAACATTACTTCTACTATTTTTCCAATATTAACGAGATGAGGAGTTGCATCGCTCAGTGTTGCGTCTTTTTCCACCTGGCGTGTCAGACTGCCGCCGAGATTCATGGTCCCGGAACCCTCCCGTGTCGTCTGTAACCACAGCATCACAGTTGATGTCAATTTGTAATGGGCACTCTTGCCACTGGACTTGTTCTACAAGGAAATACATAGTGTTATCTCTGCAGTAGAATATTATAAAATGCAATGGGTATGTAGGCTGAAATAAACGAAACAACCACACAAAGGGGTCTTAAAATTCTAATAAATGTTTAATTTTCAATCAATTAACCCATTTCATTCTGGATATATTTAAAGGCTTTTGCAAACAACATAGATCCAGATCAGCCGCAGCGTGACGCTGCGTGCTGATCAGGATCTATGTTGTTTGCTGCATAGCCAAGTGTCTTAGCAAGATTATCTGAATAGCAAACAGCATAGATCCTGATCAGACGGCACGTTCTGTGGCGGTTGATCTGGCTCTATGTTCTTTGCAGATACCGTTTGAACGGTATCCAGAATGAAATGGGTTAACATTCAAACACAAATAAATGGCCACATGCAGGCCTGGATGTGCAAAAGGTTTTGGCTCAAATTAACAAAGGCAGATGATGACATGTTGCCCGTAATTACGGGTGCTACTAATTTATGTAACTGAGGTCGTGTAATTTCAAATGAAACTCCTTAGTTTATGAAATGCCGGAGGAAGAACAATAGGACAAAAAGGAGTTCATATTTGCTTGAAACAAGGGACCCATACTGTATATATAACCTAGAATGATGTGGTCAAAATGAACATACATATCCGAAAGTTGCGCAGGTTACAAGTACGGTTTTGGACATTCTGGCAACGCCGGTACGATCGGAAGCCAATAAAAACCGATTGTGTTGCCTAATTAAAATTGTTGAAATTTTATTTTTGTTTATTATTCAAACTTTCCAATACAGAGAATCGGACGGACCGTCCCACTACCATGAAGTTGCATGAACAATCAAAACTCCTCAATCCTACATGTATTTTCTTATTGTGATCATTATACTATGTATATTCATTGAAATAAAATATTGTTTAAACTAATCAAAACACACAATATATTTATTTATTATGATACGCTACGATACGTCGGAAATTCTGAAAGCTGACCCCAACATGAATGTTCACTGTTTAATAAATACCAGGCGAACAAAAGGCCAGCCTTAGTAGACGTCACATTTATATAATTCTATCAAGACAAGTTTTGAATCAGAAACGGTGCTATGTCACAGTGCAGCAAAACAGAAAGTAGAAAAGTGTATAATTTGAAAGTTCAAGAATATTCGTTTGGAAGATCATTCAAATATTTTTTTAAACCCTATTTTACTGAATTTTAAAAAATCCAACCAATCACATGGTTTCTCACGTCTCCCAAGTGGATGAGTATGAATCTTTACAGGGCGTGTACCAATCTCTACAGGGCGTGTACAAATCTCTGCAGGGCCTGTACAAATCTCTTCAGGGCATGTACAAATCTCTACAGGGCGTGTACAAATCTCTACAGGGCGTGTACAAATCTCTACAGGGCATGTACAAATCTCTACAGGGCATGTACAAATCTCTACAGGGCATGTACAAATCTCTACAGGGTGTGTACAAATCTCTACAGGGCATGTACAAATCTCTACAGGGCATGTACAAATCTCTACAGGGCCTGTACAAATCTCTACAGGGCGTGTACAAATCTCTACAGGGCGTGTACAAATCTCTACAGGGTCTGTACAAATCTCTACAGGGCATGTACAAATCTCTGTAGGGCCTGTACAGATCTCTACAGGGCATGTACAAATCTCTACAGGGCATGTACAAATCTCTACAGGGCGTGTACAAATCTCTACAGGGCGTGTACAAATCTCTACAGAGCGTGTACAAATCTCTGCAGGGCCTGTACAAATCTCTACAGGGCCTGTACAAATCTCTGCAGGGCCTGTACAAATCTCTGCAGGGCCTGTACAAATCTCTGCAGGGCCTGTACAATTCTTTGCAAAACTCTGCAGGGCCTATACAAATCTCTGCAGGGCCTGTGCAAATCTCTTTACTGTACCAAGGGCAAAGGAAAGCTTCTATATGCCCATCTCTTTGTCTGTTCTGCCTACTTTGCAGGTTAGAGTAGCAGCTCTAGAACTGAACTTTAAGGGGGTGTGTGACGATACCAATGTTTGTTTGGTCTGCTCTAAAAGTCGTTAGCACTAGGGGCTATTACTGAATCATTAGGGAGGGAGCTTCACACTTCTACAACCCCTTATGCCAAAGGAGTTTTTTTTATTAGTTCAGTCCTAGATTGCTTCATAATCAACTTTAGACTATTTCCCCTTGTTCTTGTGTACCCAGCCGGACACAGGACACCACTACTCGAGGGGTTTGCTGCGACTATTGCACACACGTATGTATGAAACAAACCTGAACTTCAATGACATGTATTGAGTCCCAGCAACCTTTGATTTTCTTTGACCCGTCTCCCGCTTTCTTGATGAGAATAACACCAGCAAAGCCGTGGTCCAGGTCCCAGAGATATACAGAGGACACGCCTCCCTCAAAATACCTGAAAATCTCAAGTATGAAAATCAACCAAGATACACTATGCACCCTACAGATATTCACAGCTACAGGGTGTCACCTAGGAATAATACAGACCACAACCAGGCTTTAAACATTCACAGCTACAGGGTGTGACCTAGGAATAATACAGACCACAACCAGACTTTAAACATTCACAGCTACAGGGTGTCACCTAGCAATAACACAGGCCACAACCAGGCTTTTAACATTCACAGCTTACAGGGTGTCACCTAGCAATAATACAAGCCCTAGCCAGGCTTTAAACAGTCACAGCTTACAGGGTGTGACCTAGGAATAATACAGGCCACAACCAGGCTTTAAACATTCACAGCTACAGGGTGTCACCTAGCAATAACACAGGCCACAACCAGGCTTTTAACATTCACAGCTTACAGGGTGTCATCTAGCAATATTACAAGCTCTAGCCAGGCTTTAAACATTCACAGCTACAGGGTGTGACCTACCAATATTACAAGCTCTAGCTAGGCGTTAAACATTCACAGCTACAGGGTGTAACCTACCAATATTACAAGCTCTAGCCAGGCTTTAAACATTCACAGCTACAGGGTGTCACCTAGCAATAATACAAGCCCTAGCCAGGCTTTAAACATTCACAGCTACAGGGTGTCACCTAGCAATAATACAAGCCCTAGCCAGGCTTTAAACATTCAGAGCTACAGGGTGTCGCCTAGTAATAACACAAGCCCTAGCCAGGCTGTAAAATTCACAGCTACAGGGTGTCACCTAGCAATAACACAGGCCACAACCAGGCTTTTAACATTCACAGCTTACAGGGTGTCATCTAGCAATATTACAAGCTCTAGCCAGGCTTTAAACATTCACAGCTACAGGGTGTGACCTACCAATATTACTAGCTCTAGCTAGGCTTTAAACATTCACAGCTACAGGGTGTGACCTACCAATATTACAAGCTCTAGCCAGGCTTTAAACATTCACAGCTACAGGGTGTCACCTAGCAATAATACAAGCCCTAGCCAGGCTTTAAACATTCACAGCTACAGGGTGTCACCTAGCAATAATACAAGCCCTAGCCAGGCTTTAAACATTCAGAGCTACTGGGTGTCGCCTAGTAATAACACAAGCCCTAGCCAGGCTGTAAAATTCACAGCTACAGGGTGTCACCTAGCAATAATACAAGCCCTAGCCAGACTTTAAACATTCACAGCTACAGGGTGTCCCCTAGCGATTACAGGTCTGCCCGTTTGATAACAGTGTATTTTATACAGGCCCTAGCCACAGCAGAACATTGGTGAATTGTACATACATTTCTCTAAATTGGTCAAAGGCAGAGTTGGCATCAACTTCTAATTTACGTAGAACATCCGATGGTATCGTTCCATCGTCCAACGGTGGATCATACGTATTACTCCACGGTGATCTACAAAGAATAAGAGTGCCGAAGGTCACAATATACGTCCGTTATCAGCACAAATGTGCACAATTCATGGGCCATAACTCTGGGTGTAGTACAGTTGGTTATCGAACTTGGCCGAGATATTATGCCAACAAACTGTTTAGAGAGCTATGGGGGATTTTGTCAAAAAATATCCATAAAGGGAGGTAATTTACAAATGGTAAGATCACAAAAGCAGGTTCGTTTCTGGTCATATTTTCCAAATGTTACTGTAATAATTTATTATTGCAAAATGAAACCATAAGACAATGCTCACACTTTCTTACAATATCTTGGTGTGCAGCACATTTTAAACAAACATAAAATGGGGCTTTAAAATCAGAGCAAAAATAACAAGAAATTATCGGTACTACAGATACTCTCCGGAGTTTACATTATTCTTATTGGGGTATGTTTGATGTCAAACAATAAGAACAGTATTGGGCTGTTCAAGGTGGACAAGAATAGCATGACGGACGGAATCAAAGGGCCATAACTCAATGAAAAGTCAGTCGAGTGGAACGTGTCAATGATATGCACAACTAATCTTGGTACATGATAAGTTTCATTGATTTCTGACCAGCTGAGAAATAATGTGGAAAGAATAGACGGACAGACAGATCAAAGGGAAATCACGATGAGAAAGTGTTGGTGTGGAAAGCGGCGTTGACATACTCTTGTGAAGTTTCAATTATTTCCGGTTGCCAGTGGTTGCCGAGAAATTGCGCGGATAATAATAACATGATGGTGCATGGGCTTAAATTCATCCAGAATGGGAACAGCTAAAATGGACAAGGTTGCCCCATAACCCTAATATGACACAGGGGCTATCAATAGTATTCTATTGAAAAGCACTGGAGCAGTTACGATTGTGCCCTTAGGCAAGGCATTTAAATTCCATGTTGTCTCTTCTCTCTCTCATGGCGATGGATTCCATCAGGAATGAGGTCTCTCTCTCGGGTGATTAATATAAGTTGTAAGAACTTGTTTCGCAATCGAGCTCAAACGTGTGTGTGTGGGTGCGGGGTAGTGCTGCACCTACCTTTAAATTCATACTTCAACTTTACAACTTTATGGTACAGACGGATGTGTAGTCCAGTGGTAACACGCTGGACTGGTAATCCAGGGATCGCAGGTTCGATCCCCCGTCTGACCCTAATAAAATTAACACTCTTTCAGATGGGACGTTAAACCGAGGTCTCGTGTCGGTGCTTTACACCGTGCACGTAAAAGAACCAGAGGAGACTCTGGAATGGGTCTCTGTCTGTATCATGCACTATCCTCCAAAATCTAAAATAACTAATCTCTTCAGGAGGCGTCGCTCATATGGGCAACCGGTGGCGACGATAAATAAACGTAAAAACAGAAAACAACTTTATGTGATGGAAGAAGACTCCAGTTGGCTCTTAGAGCAAAACAACGTGTACCCATTTCTTTGAAAGACATGTTCTCGTGCAAGTGGTGTGCGAATCATCACAAATTACAAGATGCATAATTGAATAACTAATATAATATTGTATATACCAACCTGTAAGAATCACCGTCCCGGTTATAATCACACAATAAATAATCTTTCCCTGTAGTTTTACATCGGGCAATTTTCAAAGGTTGGTCTACAGATGATAAAAGGTCTTCACATAGTTCTGGCACCTGAAAAATACAGCGATGATGTAGGTCTGTAGGTCTGGTACATGAAAAACACAAATGATTATACATCATGTAGGTCTGGTACATGAAAAACACAAGTGATTATACATCATGTAGGTCTAGTACATGAAAAATACAAGTGATTATACATCATGTAGGTTTGGTACATGAAAAATACAGCGATTATACATCATGTAGGTTTAGTACATGAAAAATACAAGTGATTATGCATCATGTAGGTCTGATACATGAAAAATACAAGCGATTATACAGCATGTAGGTTTGGTACATGAAAAATACAAGTGATTATACATCATGTAGGTTTGGTACATGAAAAATACAAGTGATTATACATCATGTAGGTCTGATACATGAAAAATACAAGTGATTATACATCATTAGAGCACTAAGATTTTACTCACCAAGTCTATTACAGCACTAAGATTTTACTCACCAAGTCTATTACAGCACTAAGATTTTACTCACCAAGTTTATTAGATCACTAAGATTTTACTCACCAAGTCTATTAGATCACTAAGATTTTACTCACCAAGTCTATTAGATCACTAAGAGTTTACTCACCAAGTCTATTAGAGCACTAAGATTTTACTCACCAAGTCTATTAGAGCACTAAGATTTTACTCACCAAGTATATTAGAGCACTAAGATTTTACTCACCAAGTCTATTAGATCACTAAGATTTTACTCACCAAGTCTATTAGAGCACTAAGATTACTCACCAAGTTTATTAGATCATTAAGATTTTACTCACCAAGTATATTAGAGCATTAAGATTTTACTCACCAAGTCTATTAGATCACTAAGATTTTACTCACCAAGTCTATTAGAGCACTAAGATTTTACTCACCAAGTCTTATTAGATCACTAAGAGTTTACTCACCAAGTCTATTAGAGCACTAAGATTTTACTCACCAAGTCTATTAGAGCACTAAGATTTTACTCACCAAGTATATTAGAGCACTAAGATTTTACTCACCAAGTCTATTAGATCACTAAGATTTTACTCACCAAGTCTATTAGAGCACTAAGATTACTCACCAAGTTTATTAGATCATTAAGATTTTACTCACCAAGTATATTAGAGCATTAAGATTTTACTCACCAAGTATATTAGATCACTAAGATTTTACTCACCAAGTCTATTAGAGCACTAAGATTTTACTCACCAAGTCTATTAGAGCATTAAGATTTTACTCATCAAGTCTATTAGAGCACTAAGATTTTACTCACCAAGTCTATTAGAGCACTAAGATTTTACTCACCAAGTATATTAGAGCACTAAGATTTTACTTACCAAGTATATTAGAGCACTAAGATTTTACTCACCAAGTCTATTAGAGCATTAAGATTTTACTCACCAAGTCTATTAGAGCATTAAGATTTTACTCATCAAGTCTATTAGAGCACTAAGATTTTACTCACCAAGTCTATTAGAGCACTAAGATTTTACTCACCAAGTATATTAGAGCACTAAGATTTTACTTACCAAGTATATTAGAGCACTAAGATTTTACTCACCAAGTCTATTAGAGCATTAAGATTTTACTCACCAAGTCTATTAGAGCATTAAGATTTTACTCATCAAGTCTATTAGAGCACTAAGATTTTACTCACCAAGTCTATTAGAGCACTAAGATTTTACTCACCAAGTTTATTAGATCACTAAGATTTTACTCACCAAATCTATTAGAGCATTAAGATTTTACTCACCAAGTTTATTAGAGCACTGAGAGTTTACTCACCAAGTCAATTAGAGCACTAAGATTTTACTCACCAAGTATATTAGAGCATTAAGATTTTACTCACCAAGTCTATTAGAGCACTAAGATTTTACTCACCAAGTCTATTAGATCACTCAGATTTTACTCACCAAGTCTATTAGAGCACTAAGATTTTACTCACCAAGTCTATTAGAGCACTAAGATTTTACTCACCAAGTCTATGAGAGCACTAAGATTTTACTCACCAAGTCTATTAGATCACTCAGATTTTTCTCAATCTGTTGTGGAGGCAGTCTCCTCATTAAATCGAGGGCACAGTCTAACTGTTGCTCAGTCTGCAAATATATAAATGAACACATACATGCGTGCCGTGCCCTTTTGCTAGTGTTGCAGGGTTTCCGTGGTCGATCGCCAATGGCGCCAAAAATTAAATACTGTCACTAAACTTTGAAATGGTGCAATTAAATTTTTAAAAAAATTGTATTTATATATTTGGCGCAACATGTTTTGTCAACTATTTATCTGTGGACTATTTGGCTCTTAGTTGGCTCCACGTTCTTACAATTGGTTCCATTTTTTTTCAATTGGCGACAGAAGTGGCGATGACAAACATTCAGACAGAGGGAAGAACCTTATGTTGTATAGTTTCATTATATTGGTTATTGTTATATATTGTTATATTTCGGGTTTTACGCCTGCATCAGCACCATTTTGGGCTATATGCACCAACCTCCGTAAGAAACGGCCAACTTTTTCATATAAATGAAACACGGTCTGAGCGGGGCTCAAACCCGTGACGATCAGTGATGATAGGTTACAGTGGTATACAAGTCACCGACCTTAACCACTCGACCACGGAGGCGGACCTTCATTATATTGGTACAAAATAGAAACTACACTTTTTAACCTCTCAAGGGACACAGCCCCCCTTGAATGGGGGATACTTCACATATCATGCATGGAATTGAATTATCATTCTACTGGTCAAATGTGCTTTTCACAAAAGTGTATAAACGTGTATTTTATTGGTGCGGAGGTGCACACAGGACTCCCACTTTGCCCCCTCTAAGAAATGTTCATACATAATATTGTCCAGTAAGCTGCACGGGGCATTGTAAAGAATTCCTTCTATTCAAATGTTGTATTTAAGGGTCATATTATGTATTTTAATGCAATTTTGTTAATTTATTGAATAACAACAATCTAATACACTAGGGTTCATTCTAGATCAGAATTTTTGGGAGAAGTGAGAAAGTGCGCGATAACGTCCTTAAATGGTGTTATTTAATAAATTTCAACAAAATATGGTTAAAATGCACAGTATGACCATTAAATACAACATTTGAATAGAAGGAGTGCTTTATAATGTGCCAGTGTATCTTACTGGGCAAAAGTTTGTATGAAAATTGTAAAACATTTTTTTAAAAAAACATTATTTTTTTAGGGAGAAGTGGGGCCACCAGAGAGCGAAGTCAGAATATTTCGCCTACATCGCCATCTAAAATGATCCCTGGTAGATATATAGTTATATTTATGTGTACAAGCACATGACCATGTTTTGAAGCCATGTATTGTACATTGTTTTTACCTACCTGGAATTAAATTTTGGGGGTCCATTAGGCCATAATAAAATATTTCCTAGATTTTCATCCCCGCCCGCCCCCGTTTTTAGGGCCCGCCCCGATTTTTTTTATTACTATTTGAAAAAAAAAAAAAAAATCTTGTCAAGTTGAATCTTGTCAAAACACCATTTTATCAGCATAAATATCGATATCCTGAAAATATAAAATAAAAAATAAAATTTCACCCCCCCGCCCCCATTTTCAAAAAAATTTGGATGAAAATCTAGGATTTATTTTATTATGGCCTTACCAAATTTTATGGAGTCATTTTCCAAATCATGATGCCATAAGTATGACATGAATTTATTCATAGTGCCATATTCAATTGCATATTTGGTACACGTATAATGTGCAAACAATGCTTGACAAGTTGTAGTGTTTCCCCTAAGCCCTGTCATTTTTGGGGGCCGCCCGGAATTCCGAAAAATGCACACCCTTGTGTGCCTAAATTCTCAATAAAACTTGATAAGTATTGCAATATTGCCCAAAATCCCTCAACAAACACCAGCCCTGTGTTAGACTGATGCTATAATCTGGAATACACAGGTTTACAATCAATATTGCCTGAAATCCCTCAACAAACACCAGCCCTGTGTTAGACTGATGCTATAATCTGGAATACACAGGTTTACGATCACTATGCTGTGAAATGTCGACCTATGCACTGTGTAGCCTAGAGCAACATTGACTTTGCTCAAGATATTGATTCCCGTGTTTTAACTGACTACGTCATATCTTTCCCGCCAATGCAATGTGGCATGCAATGGGTCCTAGCAATTATGTACGTTAATTGTCGTAGTCTTGATATTGATTTAATAGAAATTCAAAACATAAATAAATCAAGAGACAACTTGAAGTTGTGTACATGTACTACTGTTAATTACTTGTACTTCTGCTGTAGCTGTCTACATATAAATGAATACTGCTTAACAATATCAACATCTCACAATGTTACAGTTTCTATGAATTTCAATGACATTGTTACATGTAAGTATCGTCTGCATTGTAAGGTGCCCGCCACCCATGTGACGTCACATGATTGCCGTACATGTATACGGTATGTATTGCTAGTATAAAATAAATATAATATACTGGTATAAACTACTGAGACGAAAATTTACACTGATCATATCACTGCGTAAATAAATGGAGATCAGTGCTGTTGCTCTCACTTTGTTATTGATTCAGTTATGATTTATTTCTTACTAACTGATATTTCATACAATAAAATAAATATCCAATGTTGTGGAAGTTGTGATAGCGCCGTTGTAGCACAAAGGCCTGGAGTTCGAGCCCCGCTGGAGCCGTTACGATTGTGCCCTTAGGCAAGGCTTTTAAATTCCACTTTACCTCTTCTCTCTCCCTCGTGGCGTTGAATTCCATCAGGAATGAGGTCTCAATTATCATTTATTTCTCACTAACTGATATTGCATACAATAAAATAAATATGATTACCGGTATGCTAAATTGAGAGTGAACATTATTTGCACAGCCTCATTTTGAAACACAAATACACAGGTTATTGCTTATGTCACCAGTAATTGGTATACCCAGATTGGGTATTGCTGCGGACAAAATTTTAGCTTTTCGGAAAATGCCACACATCAAATTAAGGGAGCTTAGGAAAAAATCAATATCAGCTTTCAATTTTCACACTGCGAAATAAACCTGTGTACAATATATATATCCCTGCATTACCGGCGACTTAGTACATCACAGACTCCTATACATTTTGAATGTTCATACACTGCAAACAATTTCAAGTGATTGAATGAACAACATTTTACCCTTCATTCATAAAAATCTCGAATAAAATTATCATTGTTTAATTTTTGAGAAAAGTCCATAAAACAACGGCACTTCTGCCACAAGTTTTCACCTAATGTGGAAATTGCCTACAGTGTGGGGCAAAAAGTATGTACAACAATTTTTTTTGAGCAAAACAATATCTATAAGGAACACAGGAACACTGTCGGTCACCAATTGCGACAAAAAACAACTACTGGTGCTAAATTTTGTGAATTGGCAAACATATTTGGCGCAACATTTGTTGTTTTTTTGAGCACATGTTTTGTTGAATACATGACTTCGAATATTTATTTGTGAACTATATGGCTCTTAGTTGGCCAAGTATTTTTAATTGGCTCCAGTGTTTTTCAATTGGCGACTGAAGTGGTGCAGACAAACATTCAGACAGAGGGAACCCTGGAACATTAACTTTAATAACAGGCTTAATGTAACATTTTGTATAAACATAATGTAACATTTTGTATAAACATAATGTAACATTTTGTATAAACATAATGTAACATTTTGTATAAACATAATGTAACATTTTGTATAAACAAAATGTAACATTGCACTATCCTCCAAAATTACTAATCTCTTCAGGAGGCGTTGCTCATATGGGCAACCGGTAGCGACGATAAATAAACGTAAAAACACACACACAACATTTATGTGACTTAGACAAACACATGTGGAAGTAGTCACCCCTCCTAGTTAATAATCTGCCTGGGTGCAGAACCGTAAATAGACCCATCCACAACATACATCACACTGTGTCCAACTGAGAATAACTAGGCTTACGCAACCATGGAGATCAGTTGGAGAACCTATGTGATAACAAATGTACATGTGTGTGTGTTTTACGTTTATTTATCATCGATACCGGGATTACCAGTCCAGCGTGTTACCACTGGACTACAGATCCGATCCGTCTGTACAAATGAACATGAAGGTGAAATATATATATATATAAAAATGGATATTTTTCATGAGGACCCATTGTGTGTAATAACGGATGAAACTCGTTAACAGGGAGAATGATGACATTATTTATTCGTAAATATATTGGTGTTGCAGACAGACAACGTATATGTCATTTTGGAAAAAAGTTAACGATAAGTTATTGATCTATTTAAAAAAAAAAGTATTTATATGGGGACATGAATGGGAATAGCGAAATTATTCAAAACTGGGGTAGGTTTCAAGCTTCTATCGTTTACTTACCTGTCTGATCTCTATGGCATTATCAGCGAAAATCGACTTTGGAAGTAAAATGTATTGTTAATTTACATTGCCGATATGAAATCTCTCGTGATATCTCGTCAACATACATTCCCACAGTTAGGTGTAACACGTTTCCCTCATAAAAAATTCTCATCTGAAAACTCGTCAAGCCGTGATATGGTATACTTTGTCTGACATCCAAAAAAGAACAATTTTAACTTCATGCCATCATGTCAAACACCTTGCTGGGACTTAATAATGTTTTCCTAGGCAGGCTTAGCTGACCTAATCTGCTAACCAGTACTAAGCAATGTGTGTTACGTGTTTTGTTCAACTACACTACATACGTGGTCGGACCGAGTATCAAACCCTGGACTGTTCGATTCCAAATCCGACGCTCTACCACTGGATGCCACACAATTATCTGTTATGATTGACATTAGTATCGATTGTAGATATTTATTTTAATATTACTTGTAATTTTGTAAAACAGGGTTTATATTGCAAGTGTAAGAAAGCATAGAACCCACTTTTATCTTTCCTCACACATCGATATGTTTGGAAATTGGAGTTACCGTGGATTCACTTCCGCGTATTTCAGTGTGGAAACACCATCATGTACGTGTATAAACTATTAAATCATTACACGAAGTGAAAGGGCATTAATCTAGTCAGAACTTAAGAAAATGTCACTGCTGAAATTACCATAATTATGACGCTGCTTTCTTCAAAACGTCAACAAAATATCAATGTCGGAAGTAGGCGAAAAATAGAAATGGAGTCTGCATCCGGGGAATTTAAGTCTACTTGATTAACTGTACAGAACCGATTGTGTTCTCGCTGGGTGTGGTGGGCATTCAGTAAGAACACGTTGTCCATATCGACTCCAACAGACATAAAATGACATACAATGACTGTTGGGTGATTTCCATAATACAGACGGATCTGTAGTCCAGTGATAACACGCTGGATTGGTAATCCAGGGATCACAGGTTCGATCCCCTGCATGGCCCTAATAAAATGAATAGTCTTTCAGATGGGACTTTAAACCGAGGTCTCGTGTCGGGGCTTTTACACCGTGCACGTAAAAGAACGAGAGGAGATTCTGGAATGGGTCTCTGTCTGTATCATAGCACTATCCTCCAAAAATCTAAAATGACTAATCTCTTCAGGAGGCGTCGCTCATATGGACAACCGGTAGCAACGATAAATAAACGTAAAACACACATATTTCTGAATGACGTGACTGTAATATAATGAGCGACATCGACGGCTTTTCTGTTACCTCCCTTGGCAGATGAAGTCCGATTTATCCGGAACTATGTATATCGGTCCTTTTTAGTTTCTACTGTTATTCCTTAACCAGATGTTGCAGTATGATAACATTTGTCATTTATTCAAATCATAGTAGTTCATTGGTAGAAAATATGCACAGGTAAGTACCCATTGGATATACTGTAGGCTATATGTCGACATATAGTAACTTAATAATTATAAGATATTGATGACGATGATGATGATGATGATGATGATGATGATGATGATGATGATGATGATGATGATGATGATGATGATGATAATGAGATCACAACGGATTGTTGAAGCTTCTATCTAACATAAAAACATTCAGTTTTTTTTCAGAGTCACGTTTTAACCTGCTTCTCAACGAGATGTCTGCCTGGCAGATTTTGTTGAGTACATCGATTGAACAGTGAACCTGACCAGATAAATCTGCATGATTTATATTCTTAGCAAATCAAGGATCTATTTGATTGACAAACTCTAAAAGGCCGAGATCGACCACATCAACAGCACCATCCAAAAAGGACTAGACGAGAATAACACAAAGCCTTTCTGGAGATACGTGAAATATCGCAGACAAGACAACACAGGCATCTCTCCACTAAAGAAAATGGGACAGCTCCTAACCAACAGTAAAGACAAAGCCCAAATACTCGTTGATCAATTCAGCTCCGTATTCACTAAAGAAGATCCTCAAAACCCTGGAACCCTCCCTGACATAAATCGGAGACCGACACCAAAAATCCCTGACCTCCAGAGGAGTTGAAAATTTGCTGAACAAAACTGACATTGCTAAAGCTAGAGGACCTGATGACATTGCAAATATAATGCTGAAAAACTGTGCTTCACAACTAGCACCCGCATTGCGCTATATTTTCCAAAGATCAGTGGACTCCGGCATGCTCCCCAAAGACTGGAGGAATGCAAACGTCGCTCCTGTATTCAAGAAAGGGGATGTACATCTTGCAGAAAACTATCGACCAGTATCTCTAACCTCCATCTCCTGCAAGCTACTAGAACATATTATACTATATTATATTATAACTACTGCAAACACATACTAGACCACCTCGATCATCATAACATTCTAACATCATTCAACCATGGATTCAGATCAGGATACTCTTGCGAAACACAGCTTATCACAACGATGCACGACCTATTCATAAACCACGATAAGGGATCCCAAATTGACATTGCTATCCTAGATTTCTCTAAAGTGTTCGACACAGTACCCCACGAGAAGCTACTATTCAAGCTGAGAAACTACGGCATTGATGGTCAAATCAACAATTGGCTCAGGGACTTCCTAACAAACAGACACATGCAAGTGGTAGTTGATGGTGAATCGTCAAAACCAGTACACGTCGACTCTGGAGTACCACAAGGCACTGTCCTAGGACCTCTTCTGTTCCTGTGCCATATAAACGACTTGCCAGATACAGTGAAATCTCAAGTTCGTTTATTTGCCGATGACTGTCTACTGTATAGATGCACCCGATCAGTAAGGGATCACGTGATACTACTGAGAGACCTGTAGGCACTGGAAGTATGGGCAACGTCATGGGGGATGCGCTTTAATGCCAAGAAATGCTATTTACTAAGCATCAACAGCAAATCATCTCATTTTTACGAATTAGACAAGCAGTTCCTACAACAAGTTGACGAAAATCCTTATCTCGGTGTCACCATACAGTCCGATCTGAAATGGAACTTGCACATCCTAAAACTTACAAAGAAAGCAAACTCATCGCTCGGCTTCATCAGGCGCAACCTAAACCACTGCCCAGCAACTTGCAGGAAGACAGCATATCTAGCTCTTGTTCGCTCATCACTTGAGAATAGTTCCATAGTCTGGGACCCTACCTATGTAAAAGACATCGAGCGACTTGAGAAAGTTCAAAGGCAAGCGGCCAGATTCATCACTGGCGACTACCATTCCCGAGAAGAAGGCTGCATCACAAACATTCTGCAAAAACTGGAGCTCGAGAGCCTACAGTCCAGAAGGAAGGCCAAAAGGCTGACGTTCCTATACAAAGTGGTCGTGGGGAAGGTGCCAGCTTTACCTTGTCATGACATACTTACACCCATAAGGGCTAAGCGAAACGTAAAAATACGTAAATTCACTGACTGTGCTACAATAAACATTCTAGAAAATCAAATTACAAATAATTCAAAGTGCTTCAAAACTTTCACTTGTAATAAAAAGCAGTTCAAACAATCATTCTTCCCTAAAACAGTACTATACTGGAATAAACTAAGTGACAATGTTGTGTGTGCAGAGACAATAGGCGGTTTCAGGACAGCTCTAAACCCGCTCTACTAGACTCTCTCCCGTTGCACCTTATGCCGTAACTGGTCCTGCAACGTAGATATCCAGATCTAAAATATCCGATAACTATGTACAGTTTTACACAACTGGTAACTAGTGTCAGATTTGGTTCAGATTGCCAACTTTCTGTCCTATGATAGTTACTGTATAGTAAGATAAGCACCATCAACAGTACAGGGCAGGTTGGCTTAGAGTTGGTGGGCGGCCGTACAGGTGGCAGTTCCTGGACCGTACACTGACATCCCGTCTCGGTATACGTATGCTATGCGAACACCATCTGGCTCTACGAGACGAAAAGGTGATTAAATTATGTCTATTTGTCCACATGCATATCTTACTTTGATCTATGTACATTGTCAACAGTTTCGTCCATATTAGGAAAATTCCATGCAGTTATATATGATAAAACCATGGCTTAAGTTAGAGGGTGAATTGGGAGAAATGGTCTCCATGAGCTACTTCACTTCTCCCTATTTTGATTTCATGGAAGTACAGAATTGCTATTATGATGATTACCCCCCCCCCCTTTCCATCCCATCAGTAGAGTTTATTTTGAGTCGGCAAGATAGCAACAGTACAACACAAGTTCTGAATGAGTGTTTGAACTATATATAGCATACAATAATGGTAACAGCTATAAAATTAGAATCCCTGATAATAGTATGCATATTTATTATTAATTTATTTCTAAGATAAATTTATGCTGAAAAATGTAAAACATAACTAGGTTATGTAGGTAAGACAACTGTGTTTGTTAGACATAAAGACTATTAACCTAGTAAATCAATGACTTAATTGGTAAAACTAATATAAGTATATTTACAGGAACATCAATTTTTGAAAAATATATAATATTCATTATTATAAAATATATTTGCAGTGTCATTGGAAATTGAACATATTTTACGTCAAGACAAACTTTGGACAACAACATATACTACATTTACATGCCCGTTATTCAATTTCCAACCATATAAATAGTTTACTTTGTTTTTCCTCAATATTAATTCTAAATTGATGACATTTATCGACACCCCGGTAGAACCACAAACATATTAAACATGTCATACAAAACTCGATTTAAAATGTTATTATGTATTTGTAACGTACCTAAATCAAACGCACTCCAAAGCAGGTGCTTGTCATGTCGCCAATTATGTGTTTATTATCATTTCTCTAGCACATATTCAAAGATCATTTACTCTCTGAAGACAGGGATATACATTTTCTATAGGGTAAACATTTCTCCAGTACCAGTAAATCCCTTATTTAAAATATTTTACTTGTGATATCCCAAAGATTCATTTTCGAAAGGTGCCGCATAATGATGTCATTTCCGTTAATTTGTAAACAGGAAGTAGACCCGAGTTCCCAAAGTTATTAAAATTCTTTAAATTACAAACCACTAAACAACTTGTTGAAAATACCAGCATAACCATGCTACACTGGAGTCGATAATACTTGTAGACTATGTATATCATTTTGAATTGTATTATTTAGGGACCCGGATCGTTTCGCCCTAGTCCAAATATTTACACTTCAGATATTTAGAGTGTGGCATCCGTGGTCCAGTGGTAAATCGTTGGATTTGGAATCGAGCGGTCCCGGTTTCTATACTCGGTCAGGCCACGTATGTAGTGTCATTGAGCAAGGCACTCCACACACATTGCTTAGTACTGGTTAACCACTTAGGTCGCCTAAGCCTGCCCAGGAAAACATGTCTAGGTCCCCGATAGGGGTTTGACATTAATGGTACATACATACATACTTGAAAAATGTGACATTTTACTATCCAGTCTAAACACTAAACCTCAATTACGCGTAGCATATTTTATATTCTAAAAAGTCGTTTTTAAAAATTAAAATTGTTAACAAGATCAACACACATACCGTTGTTTGAATTCTGCACTGTCTATGACGTCTCTTGACACATTATTATACAAGAAATCAACGTTTAAATTTCATGGCAGAGGTTCACCATTCCAAATCGTCCATTTTGAATATTTTATTATTGCGAAAAATAGAAATCATTAGACGAAAATGTTTATACGAGTTTATCTCCATGCCATTACAGTGAACCAAATAAGATTTCAGTTAATATCCAATTGTTCATATGCATGAAATGTACTAAATATATTTCTTTTGTGAATACTACGCAGAAAAAATGGGAGAATCTCACCTGTCAACTTCAAACAACTAAATGATATGCACAACGTTTAGACAATATATTTTAAATGTTCTTAATTTATCTATATTTAATAGGATTATTCTTAACACCAATGCACACATTTATAAACATTCATGTCCGAAAAGCTTCAAAATATTGGTCAGAAATCCCGCCATCGGATCAGGGTGGAAAGTGCTATGCGAAAATGAGCTTTAACGATAAGACCTGGAAATAACACAAGAACATTTTTTTATGTAGAGGTCTTATTTATAGGACTAGTTTCGCCCCAAATACAATTTACAAAATGAGTTGTTTCGCTGGGTTGCTACAAATTTCATGTAGGATCTATAAACAAAACATTGGCGTATTACAGTATGCATACTTATAACAGCTGTATTAGCAGTATACATAAAATATATTTACACTGGAACATTTTGAAAATATATACAAAAATGCACATCATACTACATCGTACATGTAGCTTGTCACTTCTAGAGAGAAAATATTGACTTTCGGGCGAAACTACCCATCATACCACCATTACATGTACCTATTACATATGGTATGGAACATTTATATGATATATTTAGGGGTAAACGACCCGATACATTCAGTCCAATGTGCCATGTTTATCCATACTCGTGTAACACTAATAGTCAGCTAATGACTGTTTTTAACCTTAGTATGTAGATCTTAGATGTAGATGTAATTGTAGGGAAATACATGGATCTGCACTAATATGACTGTTTTTAACCTTAGTTAGCCTGGGTTCCTGTTTTTAACCTTAGTTAGCCTGGGTTCCAGTCTGTCGATTTTTCACTTTTTAACTTCTAGCCAAATGACAGCCTGGGGAAATTGGATTTCCGATCATAGCGACATCTACTTACACCCACTTTTTTGAGGGTGTAGATTTGAAGAACGACAACTCTTCTCTACAAGATAATATCGCTAAATATAGAAACGGGATTCTATCGGAAATCGCCGAACAGGCACGATTATATACGATCATTTCCAAATATGCACGAATGTTCCCATAGACACATTTACATATAATGTCCCGTTTCTGTGTTATATCGACGAGATGGGGGATTTTAAATATTACATTTAGATGATAATGGATCGATTCGGCGTAATTGACCTAAGGACGAAATTCCGAATATGTCTGCCCTCGTGTGCCGAAATTCTCAATGAAACTTCATAATAATTATTGCAATATTGCCTGAAATCCCTCTACAATTCCTAGTCCTATGTTAGTTTATACACATTTATTTTAGCTCAATTGCGAAACAAGTTCTTACAGCTTATATTAATCACTCTCGATACCTCATTCCTGATGGAACCACGGAGGAGAGAGAGAGAGGCATGTGGAATTTAAATGCCTTGCCCTAGGGCATAATTGTAATGGTTCCAGTGGGGCGCAAACTCCGGGCCTTTCGCAGCTGAAGCAAACGCAGCTGCTGTTTGCTCATATTGAAGCCCATGGAAATGGTTCAAATTTTTGACAATACATTTTTCATATTCTCTGGAAGTCAAAACTGCACTTTGCAAATTAGGTGCTGCAAAATGCATTTTGATAACATGTAATATTGTATATTTCAGCATAGATCACCACAATGCCTACACAACAGGTTTCAGATGTGGACAATGATATACGCATGAGAGTTGGATATAACGGGTAAGTGATATACGCATGAGAGTTGGATATAATGGTAAGTGATATATGCATGAGAGTTGGATATAATGGGTAAGTGATATACGCATGAGAGTTGGATATAACGGGTAAGTGATGTACGCATGAGAGTTGGATATAACGGGTAAGTGATATACGCATGAGAGTTGGATATAACGGGTAAGTGATATACGCATGAGAGTTGGATATAACGGGTAAGTGATATATGTATGAGAGTTGGATATAACGGGTAAGTGATATACGCATGAGAGTTGGATATAACGGGTAAGTGATATACGCATGAGAGTGGATATAACGGGTAAGTGATATACGCATGAGAGTTGGATATAACGGGGAAGTGATATATGTATGAGAGTTGGATATAACGGGTAAGTGATATACGCATGAGAGTTGGATATAACGGGTAAGTGATATATGCATGAGAGTTGGATATAACGTGTAAATGATATACGCATGAGAGTTGGATATAACGGGTAAGTGATATATGCATGAGAGTTGGATATAACGGGTAAGTGATATACGCATGAGATTTGGATATAACGGGTAAGTGATATATGTATGAGAGTTGGATATAACGGGTAAGTGATATATGTATGAGAGTTGGATATAACGGGTAAGTGATATATGTATGAGAGTTGGATATAACGGGTAAGTGATATATGCATGAGAGTTGGATATAACGGGTAAGTGATATACGCATGAGAGTTGGATATAATGGGTAAGTGATATAAGCATGAGAGTTGGATATAATGGGTAAGTGACAACACTAGTGCTTCCCCTAAGCAGCAATAGGAGGTGGCCTGCCCTGTCTTTTTTGGGGGCCGCTCTTGTGCCCGAAAATGCACGTCCTCGTGTGCCTATATTTATATATTTTATATTCGAATACGATACGTTTCTATCCCTATTTTAAACACACAAAAATTACCGAATCACAAATGATTAAATATTTTTCGTGCAAGATCACCGCCACGGCAGTTAATTCTTTCCACCAGAGTTATTTGTCATTTCGTCACGAGTGTCTCTGTGCGCGAACACGCAAGGAGTTTGATTAATCGGTACATCTGAAATGTTCTTGGTCGCGTCATACCAAACAATTTTGTAATGATTTGGTAATGTTGTGCTATTTCAGGGATATTCTGATCACATCTATCACATGCGAGATAAGTTACGAGGATTTCTGTGCAGAGATCAAGGATATATGCAAGTTTGATGATCAGCAACCGTTCACTGTCAAGTGGGTGGATGAAGACGGTGAGCTTAAAGTCTCAATACGTGTATACTTTCAGGGTATTTTCTAGAGCGGAATGGCAGGTTGTTCCGTCCTGCCCTTTTTAGCTCGCCCCTTTTGTCCATTAGCCCATTAGCTCTTGCCCTTTTTTAAAAAAAAAGAAATTTGTTTAAAATAATTTTTTTTATAAAAGCCTCAATAGGTGCCTTCGGGCGGGCAGACATATATAACCGTAATTTAGCCAAGTTTTCTAGGGGCTAACCCTAAAATACCTCCTCCCTACACCTCATCGCAGCTCAAAATGTACCCTGCCCCTTTTCTGACCCACCCTGTCCCTTTTTTTGCCACTCTAGAATAAAGCCTAACTTTGAATTTGCTGCACATCAAGACACGCAAAAAAGACATGAATATTATGTAATATTTCCATTTTTAAATAATAAGTTATTCAGCTGTTAAAAATGCTTTTTGGAGAGGCATAGTGGATCTTCCTCCCAATGTGCTGGTTTTACGTTTATTTATTGTCGCTACCGGTTGCCCATATGAGCGACGCCTCCTGAAGAGATTAGTCATTTTTGATTTTTGGAGGATAGTGCAATGATACAGACAAGAGACCCATTCCAGAGTCTCCTCTGGTTCTTTTACGTGCACCGTGTAAAGCACTGACACAAGACCTCTGTTTAACGTCCCATCTGAAAGACTGTTAATTTTATTATGGTCAGACGGGGGATCAAACCTGCGATCCCTGGATTACCAGTCCAGCATGTTACCACTGTACTACAGATCCAATAATGGCTGAACAGTACAATCATTCTGGTGTCATTAACCATTGTAGCCATTCTAGCTTGCCAAATGTAGACGTTATGTTCACAATTAAACAATATTATTTTACGGCCAGCCACGGCTAATCAGTACTGTGGAATCACTAAGTTTTATAGCCAGACACGGCTAATTAGTACTGTGGAATCACGGAGGTTTTATAGCCAGACACGGCTAATCAGTACTGTGGAATCACTAAGGTTTTATAGCCAGGCACGGCTAATCAGTACTGTGGAATCACGGAGGTTTTATAGCCAGACACGGCAAATTAGTACTGTGGAATCACTGAGGTTTTATAGCCAGGCATGACTAATCAGTACTGTGGAATCACTGAGGTTTTATAGCCAGGCACGGCTAATCAGTACTGTGGAATCACGGAGGTTTTATAGCCAGGCATGGCTAATCAGTACTGTGAAATCACTAAGGGTTTATAGCCAGACACGGCTAATCAGTACTGTGGAATCACTGAGTGTTTATAGCCAGGCACGGCTAATCAGTACTGTGGAATCACTGAGGGTTTATAGCCAGACACGGCTAATCAGTACTGTGGAATCACTGAGGTTTTATAGCCAGACATGGCTAATTAGTACTGTGTGGGTTTTATAGCCAGACATGGCTAATCAGGTCTGTGGGTCACTGAGGTTTTATAGCCAGCATGGCTAATCAGTCTGTGGAATCACTGAGGTTTATAGCCAGCATGGCTAATCAGTCGTGGAATCCGGAGGTTTTATAGCCAGCAGGCTAATTGTACTGTGGGATCACGGAGGTTTTATAGCCAGGCATGGCTAATCAGTACTGTGGAATCACGGAGGTTTTATAGCCAGACACGGCTAATTAGTACTGTGGAATCACGGAGGTTTTATAGCCAGGCATGGCTAATCAGTACTGTGGAATCACGGAGGTTTTATAGCCAGACATGACTAATCAGGTCTGTGGATGGGTTTTTCAGCATGGCTAATAGTACTGTGGATCACGGAGGTTTTATAGCCAGGCACGGCTAATCAGTACTGTGGAATCACGGAGGTTTTATAGCCAGACACGGCTAATCAGTACTGTGGAATCACGGAGGTTTTATAGCCAGACACGGCTAATCAGTACTGTGGAATCACGGAGGTTTTATAGCCAAGCATGACTAATCAGTACTGTTTAATCACGGAGGTTTTATAGCCAGACACGGCTAATCAGTACTGTGGAATCACTAAGGGTTTATAGCCAGCACGGCTAATCAGGTATGTGGAGGGTTTATAGCCAGACACGGCTAATCAGGTCTGTGGAATCACGGAGGTTTTATAGCCAGGCATGGCTAATCAGTCTGTGGAATCACTGAGGTTTTATAGCCAGGCATGACTAATCAGTCTGTGGAATCACTGAGGTTTTATAGCCAGGCACGGCTAATCAGTACTGTGTAATCACGGAGTTTTTATAGCCAGGCACGGCTAATTAGTACTGTGGAATCACTGAGGTTTTATAGCCAGGCACGGCTAATCAGTACTGTGTAATCACGGAGGTTTTATAGCCAGGCACGGCTAATTAGTACTGTGGAATCACTGAGGTTTTATAGCCAGGCACGGCTAATCAGGTCTGTGGAATCACTGAGGTTTTATAGCCAGACACGGCTAATTAGTACTGTGGAATCACGGAGGTTTTATAGCCAGGCACGGCTAATCAGGTCTGTGGAATCACTGAGGTTTTATAGCCAGGCACGGCTAATCAGGTCTGTGGAATCACTAAGGTTTTATAGCCAGACACGGCTAATCAGTACTGTGGAATCACTGAGGGTTTATAGCCAGGCACGGCTAATCAGGTCTGTGGAATCACTGAGGTTTTATAGCCAGGCACGGCTAATCAGGTCTGTGGAATCACGGAGGTTTTATAGCCAGACACGGCTAATCAGTACTGTGGAGGGTTTATTGCCGTGTCTGGCTAATCAGGTATGTGGAATTCAAAAAAGTTTTAATGTATGGACTGGATATATTTGCAGGAGACCCATGTACCATATCGTCACAGATCGAGCTCGATGAAGCAATCCGACTCTACGAGCTCAACAAAGACTCGGAAATCAACATTCATGGTACTAATCACTTTAAATAGCTGCCTCTTTTCGGACCCACCCTGCCCCTTTTAAAAACACACTAATTTCACTAATATTGATGTATTGTACAGTGTTCTGCAAGGATTCCTGGGTGCAGGCGAATATCGTAATATATATTGCAACTTGTGATTACAGTGTTTACATGTGTAGGTGAGGGTCGTTAATATGTAACATAACTTGTATTTACAGTGTTCCCCCAATGTACCTGTCGCCCCACGGTTGCTATGTGTAGGCGAGGGTCGTTAATATGTAATATAACTTGTATTTACAGTGTTCCCCCAATGTACCTGTCGCCCCACGGTTGCTATGTGTAGACAAGGGTCGTTAATATGTAATACAACTTGTATTTACAGTGTTCCCCCAATGTACCTGTCACCCCACGGTTGCTATGTGTAGACTAGGGTCGTTAATATGTAATATACTTGTATTTACAGTGTTCCCCCAATGTACCTGTCGCCCCACGGTTGCTATGTGTAGACTAGGGTCGTTAATATGTAATATAACTTGTATTTACAGTGTTCCCCCAATGTACCTGTCGCCCCACGGTTGCTATGTGTAGACTAGGGTCGTTAATATGTAATACAACTTGTATTTACAGTGTTCCCCCAATGTACCTGTCGCCCTACGGTTGCTATGTGTAGACGAGGGTCGTTAATATGTAACATAACTTGTATTTACAGTGTTCCCCCAATGTACCTGTCGCCCCACGGTTGCTATGTGTAGGCGAGGGTCGTTAATATGTAACATAACTTGTATTTACAGTGTTCCCCAATGTTCCCGCCTCCCCGGGGTTACCGTGTGTAGGCGAAGATCGTAATATGTACAGGCGCGGTGCTAGACGATGGAGAAAACTATACAGAGTTAACGGACACTTGTTTCAAGCCAAACGATTCTCAAGGGTAAAATCTTGTGTATTTAAGCTTATTTAACGTTGCTACCGGTTGCCCTTTTGAGTGACGGGCAGTTTACCTGACAACACCGTTCCTGGGCAGGCTCGGTTAACCAGTACTTTGTGCACCAACCTCAGTAAGAAGCTGCCAACTGTTTCATATAAAGAGACACGATCTGTGCGGGGCTCGAACCCGTAACCATCCGTCATGATAGGTTACAGTGGTATACAAGTCAGCGACTGTAACCACTCGACCACAGAGGCGGTAACTATTATGGAATGAGCCTAACATGAATTTGTTTATATCTGCCGATGGTATACGAATGAAATTTTTAGTTTGATTACAAAATAAATCTTGGCAACTTTAGATTAATAGCTCTTGATATATCGTTCATGATGAATAGATCGCTCTGAGGGAGGACAACACCACCGTGATTCTGGCAGTGTTCAAACTCCCAACATCTCAGAGGCTGACAGCCATATCCATTGCACCATAGAGATTCCATGGAATTGTGTTTTGCAGCAATACATCCAGCGTTCCGGCTAGTAGCTCCAATTGTGACAAAAAACAAATAATGGTGCTAAATTTTGTGAATTGGCGAAAATATTTGGCGCAATTTTGTTTTCCTTTTTTAATACATGTCTTCAAATATTTATATAATACAGGTGGGCTGTGTAATACATGTTTGCTGCATAATAGTTGAGGTGACCATTGACACATGTTTGAAATTATTGTTATTTTCATTGCTGTGATAACTGTATTTCAGAAAGCCGTGTGTGAATTTTGTCAGGACCGGATCTGGGGACTGGGTCGTCAAGGTTACAAATGTATTCAATGTAAATTGCTGGTCCACAAACGCTGCCACAGACTGGTGAAGATACAGTGTGGAACCGCAAGACCACCACTGGTAGGACTTCATATAAACAACATTAATCTTAACTCCTTAACCCTTTGCACATTACGGCAGATAAAATCACATTTGCAAACAGCATAGAGCCAGATCAGACGGCACAGAACGTGCCATCTGATCAGGCTCTATGCTGTTTGCTATTCAGATAGTGGAGCTAAAACACTTGGCTGAATAGCAAACAACATAGATTCTGATCAGCTGCGGCTGATCTGGATCTATGTTGTTTGCAAATGTGATTTATTTACTCAGAAGGCAAAGAGTTAATAGCAAAATTCCAAAACTCGTTTCATAAAACATGGTATGAAATCACCACTCTTGTAAGATCCTAAATGTATAAGCATTGAACTTGTGGGGTAATTATATTAGCCATCCAGAGACATGCTGATCTGGATCTATATTGTTTGCAAATGTGATTGTATTTACTCGACAGGCAAAGGGTTAAAGTGACACTGTATCGTATGAAATATAAATATTATGAAAATTTAAAATGAAGTCAATTCATGCTCTTATTTTGATTTATGTACGATTTAAAATTCCATTTCGCACACGCCAATTCCATTTCGCACACGAGATTTACATTTCGTAGTGGTCGTTTCATTGAGAAATTACAATATGAGCTAGAAATCTTGTATATGTTAATATATTTCATTGCAACCTTTGTGATTTTCATTAAATACAATTAATATTCGATATATAATACAATATAAGTCATTTCATGCTCTTATTTTGCATTTATATACGATTTAAAATTCCATTTCGCACACGCCAATTACATTTCGTCCATTTTGCACACAATATTACATTTCGTATTTCAGGCAAACCCCAAGTAGCAATGCTACTATACATTCTTTCATTCTAATTTGAATAATTATTTTCAGTTAGTAAACAACGGGTTTATTACAATATTACAATGTGAAAGTAGGACTTCCCTGAATCTGTTCACCACGTCGTGCATACATTCATATCGCTCTCTATTGGTAAATATTTACATCGCTATTGCACATCCTTCGATGAACGTATCTGCCCTGATTGTATTCATGTTCGTACGAGGGTTCCCAACTAATGATGCAGCTAATGCAGCTGACATGCACACTCGAAGCTACGGGCATGCACATTCACAATGTTAGGCAGTGTTTGTCGCGAGAAAAGGCGTGTCTTACAGTATATGCTATTCCAAGGATGATCTAATTATCAGATCCCCTGCCACACGATAAGTCGTAAATTTGGACTAAATACATTTTAATTTGATGATAAGTGTGATATTAATTTCTTTGTCTCATTGAAAAGAATAATTAATGTAATTATAGTGTAAATATAAGTAATGAATCGCGAGTTAATAGGTTCCATTGGGGTATGAACGTCATTGGGTGTGTTTAAAGTTACCGTGGAAGCCTTTGGCGATTCATTCCTTAATCAGAACAAACATCTAGGACAGTTGTTTCTACATATCCTGTTGCGTCATGCAAGAAGCATTGTTTCGCGCAAATATGTTGACGCTGGAAAATAGCGAAAAATGCGAAAATGAATATTTCGTGATTTTAATATGTATGTTCCATTAATGTCAAACCCCTTGCGAGGACGTACACAGGGTAGATTTAACCTGATCTAAGTGGTTCACCAGTACTAAGCAATGTTTTGTGAGGTGTCTTGCTTAATGACCCCACATACATGCCCTTAAAGAGTATCGAACCCGAGACCCTTCGATTCCAAATCTGACATTCTACCACTGGTCCACACATGAGAATGTTTTATGTTCAGGTACAAAGAGAACCGCAGGGCGAGGCCCCACCTCCGTACGTAGATAAAGGTCATGTCCAAGCACAAGTTAGTGAATCAAATGGTGACTCCACGACAACGGCGCAGATAGATATAGGAAAAGAGGTAGGTCAATTTTTAGAAATATGGTGAAAATATAAATCGACTAGCATGTTGGATTAAAATTTCTTAGTTTATTCACATTTATTTTAGCTCGATTGCGAAACAAGTTCTTACAACTTATATTAATCACTCTTGAGACCTCATTCCTGATGGAATCCATCACCACGAGGGAGAGAGAAGAGGCAACGTGGAATTTAAATGCCTTGCCTAAGGACACAATCGTAACGGCTCCAGCTTGACTCGAACTCCGGGCCTTTCACACCTTTGTTCCCCGTTTCAGGCATAGATAACATTGAGAAGTATTTATTCCTTCGTTCCCTGTTTCAGGCAGAGATAACATCATTGAGAAGTATTTATTCCTTCGTTCCCCGTTTCAGGCATAGATAACATATCTTGAGTAGTATTTATTCCTTCGTTCCCAGTTTCAGGCATAGATTACATTGAGAAGTATTTATTCCTTCGTTCCCTGTTTCAGGCATAGATAACATTGAGAAGTATTTATTCCTTCGTTCCTCGTTTCAGGCATAGATAACATATCTTGAGTAGTATTTATTCCTTCGTTCCCAGTTTCAGGCATAGATTACATTGAGAAGTATTTATTCCTTCGTTCCCTGTTTCAGGCATAGATAACATTGAGAAGTATTTATTCCTTCGTTCCTCGTTTCAGGCATAGATAACATATCTTGAGTAGTATTTATTCCTTCGTTCCCAGTTTCAGGCATAGATTACATTGAGAAGTATTTATTCCTTCGTTCCCTGTTTCAGGCATAGATAACATTGAGAAGTATTTATTCCTTCGTTCCTCGTTTCAGGCATAGATAACATATCTTGAGTAGTATTTATTCCTTCGTTCCCAGTTTCAGGCATAGATTACATTGAGAAGTATTTATTCCTTCGTTCCCTGTTTCAGGCATAGATAACATTGAGAAGTATTTATTCCTTCGTTCCTCGTTTCAGGCATAGATAACATTGAGAAGTATTTATTCCTTCGTTCCCTGTTTCAGGCATAGATAACATTGAGAAGTATTTATTCCTTCGTTCCTCGTTTCAGGCATAGATAACATTGAGAAGTATTTATTCCTTCGTTCCCTGTTTCAGGCATATATAACATTGAGAATTATTTATTCCTTTGTTCCCCGTTTCAGGCATGTCACACTGATCTATTCTCTTCCACTATTTCAGGCCTCTTCCGCTGGTGACGGCAGTAAAATGGTTGTACTCGAAGACTTTAATATCTTGCGTGTGATTGGTCGAGGGAGTTACGCCAAGGTGATCCTGGTGGAACAGAAACGATCTAAGCGTCTCTATGCAATGAAAGTGATAAAGAAAGAACTGGTGAACGATGATGAGGTAAATGAATAGTTTATTAAGCATTAAACATTTAAACAATGTTTATGGCCTACACAATTATCATATGTAATTTGTGAGCTTAATAGCAAAATTCCAAAAAACGAGCTTCATAAAACACTCACCATAAGGGTAAGATCCTGTTTATCACATTGCCAATTTTAACAGTGTATAGAAGGGTTTTTAACAGTGCATAGAAGGGTTTTTAACAGTGTATAGAAGGGTTTTAACAGTGTATAGAAGGGTTTTTAACAGTGTATAGAAGGGTTTTTAACAGTGCATAGAAGGGTTTTTAACAGTGTATAGAAGGGTTTTTAACAGTGTATAGAAGGGTTTTTAACAGTGTCTAGAAGGGTTTTTAACAGTGTCTAGAAGGGTTTTTAACAGGCTTAGAAACCTTGAAATACCTTGATTCTGCATCGACATAACTATGATTCCGCAAGTTTAGTTATATTGTATATATTTTGTGTGTATAGGATATAGACTGGGTACAGACGGAGAAACACGTTTTTGAGACAGCTACAAACATTGACGTAACTATGTTTCTGCAAGTTTAACAATATTGTATATATTTTGTGTGTAGGATATAGACTGGGTACAGACGGAGAAACACGTATTTGAGACAGCCACTAATTACCCATTCCTCGTCGGACTTCACTCATGTTTTCAAACTCCAAGCCGGTATGATTTTCATAATACATAGAAATCTTCCATTTCATGTTAGTGTCAATGGGCCTCCGTTGCCGCGTGGTTATGGTCGTTTACTTAGTTTATACAAATTTATTTGAGCTCAATTGCGAAACAAGTTCTTACTTATATTGATCACTGTCGAGACCTCCTTCCTGATAGAATCCATCACCACTAGGGCGAGAGAAGAGGCAGTGTGGAATTTAAATGCCTTGCCTAAGGGCACAATTGTAACTTCTCCAGTTAGGCTCGAACTCTGGACCTTTTGCACCTGAAGTGAACGTGCTACCACTGTGCTATCACGACTTACCCTCACTACTATAGGTATGAAGCCCGCTGTGATTCCTTCATGTGAAGGGGCTATCCAGTTGACTTGTGGAAGGTGAGAGGTTCTCTCTGATAATACTGAAACAATACTGCAATTGGCAGCTACTATCATCCCACCACTTAAAGCTGGCCAGTTGGCCTGTGGAAGGTGAGAGGTTCTCTGATAACATGGCCAATACTGAAACAATGCTGCAATTGGCAGCTACTATCATCCCACCACTTAAAGCTGGCCAGTTGCTATAATATTATAACCATAGCTGTTGGTTTGACTCCCCAGGCTTGTTATAGAATAAAATCTCTACTGAACTAATAAAATAGCTACAATAAAATGGAAGTGAGGTTAATAACACCTCCCGGGGGATGGAGGTTAATAACCCCTCCCGGTCCCGGGGGATGGAGGTTAATAACCCCTCCCGGTCCCGGGGGATGGAGGTTAATAACCCCTCCCTGGGGATGGAAGTTAATAACCCCTCCCGGTCCCGGGGGATGGAGGTTAATAACCCCTCCCGGGGGATGGAGGTTAATAACCCCTCCCGGGGATGGAGGTTAATACCCCTCCCTGGGGATGGAAGTTAATAACCCCTCCCGGTCCTGGGGGATGGAGGTTAATAACCCCTCCCGGGGGATGGAGGTTAATAACCACTCCCGGGGGATGGAGGTTAATAACCCCTCCCAGTCCCGGGGGATGGAGGTTAATAACCCCTCCCGGGGGATGGAGGTTAATAACACCTCCCGGGGGATGGAAGTTAATAACACCTCCCTGGGGATGGAAGTTAATAACCCCTCCCTGGGGAGGAAGTTAATAACCCCTCCCGGGGGATGGAGGTTAATAACCCCTCCCGGGGGATGGAGGTTAATAACCCCTCCCGGGGGATGGAGGTTTAATAACCCCTCCCGGGGGATGGAAGTTAATAACCCCTCCCGGTCCCTGGGGATGGAAGTTAATAACACCTCCCTGGGGATGGAAGTTAATAACACCTCCCTGGGGATGGAAGTTAATAACACCTCCCTGGGGATGGAGGTTAATAACACCTCCCTGGGGATGGAAGTTAATAACCCTCCCTGGGGATGGAAGTTAATAACACCTCCCTGGGGATGGAAGTTAATAACACCTCCCTGGGGATGGAGGTTAATAACACCTCCCTGGGGATGGAAGTTAATAACCCCTCCCTGGGGATGGAAGTTAATAACACCTCCCTGGGGATGGAAGTTAATAACACCTCCCGGGGGATGGAGGTTAATAACACCTCCCAGGGGATGGAGGTTAATAACACCTCCCGGGGGATGGAGGTTAATAACACCTCCCAGGGGATGGAGGTTAATAACCCCCCTGGGGATGGAGGTTAATAACACCTCCCGGGGGATGGAGGTTAATAACCCCTCCCTGGGGATGGAGGTTAATAACACCTCCCAGGGGATGGAGGTTAATAACACCTCCCGGGGGATGGAGGTTAATAACACCTCCCAGGGGATGGAAGTTAATAACCCCTCCCTGGGGATGGAAGTTAATAACCCCTCCCTGGGGATGGAAGTTAATAACCCCTCCCTGGGGATGGAAGTTAATAACCCCTCCCTGGGGATGGAAGTTAATAACCCCTCCCTGGGGATGGAAGTTAATAACACCTCCCGCAGTTACTGCCCCTGAATACTCCTAAAGCTTCCACTCAACAGTGATGTACATCAATGAGAGACATTAGGCAGTTACTGCCCCTGAATACTCCTAAAGCTTCCACTCAACAGTGATGTACATCAATGAGAGACATTAGGCAGTTACTGCCCCTGAATACTCCTAAAAGTAGATTGGTCCTCTTAATTGGTTTCCTCTGTTTTTATCGTTGTTTCCTTTGCACGACATGCTGTCAATTGTCATCCGTTGTCTCATCTTATAATTATGAAATTAGTAAATCTCGACAGATATCCTGCAGAATATCCAATAGACACTTTACTGTACAAAATTTGTTATCAATTAATCAACATGGTTTTGAAATTAAGTTTAAACTTTATTTGTTTTGCAACAATTGCGAAACAAGCTTTAACAACTTATATTAATCACTCTCGTTGGCGCGGATGACAGCGTATTTGTAGTCATTTGTGTGGGAGGAAACCGGAGTACCCGGATAAAATCCACCTGTCCGATCGGGCGACCACCGTACTACCATCTTACATACTTTGTAGTTTAGTTTAATCATAAACAATTTATGTTATTGCACGATTTACATATATACACGTGAATACAAAACATGAGAAATTAAAAAAAGCAAACAGGTCAGTCCACAAGTTCTAGCAGCATTAGTTATGGCCCTTCCCTATGGTTGGTACATGTATTATTCCTCTGTTTGCAGGTTATTTTTTGTGATAGAGTTTGTAAATGGAGGAGATCTGATGTTTCATATGCAACGACAAAGGCGACTGCCCGAAGAGCACGCTAGATTTTACTCTGCTGAGATTGTTCTTGCCTTGAACTTCTTACACGAAAGAGGTAGAGTATAATACCCATGGGTCACAGAGGTCATGGGTCATGGTCACATGGGTCATGGCTAATGGTCACAGGTCATGGGTCACATAGCTCATGGGTCACGGTCACAGAGGTCATGGGTCACAGATCTCATGGGTCACGGTCACAGAGGTCATGGGTTGCGGTCACAGAGGTCATGGGTTACGGTCACAGAGCTCATGGGTCACAGAGCTCATGGGTCATGGTCACAGAGGTCATGGGTCACAGAGCTCATGGGTCACAAAGGTCATGGGTCACAAAGGTCATGGGTCACGGTCACAGAGGTCATGGGTTGCGGTCACAGATGTCATGGGTCACAGAGGGCCAGTCACACTGAATAAAAACTTTATTATACCAAGAGTTTTTTACCACCAGATTATGACCTCAAAGTGGATTCCCGTCTTATATGCTTAAAATGTTTTTACATTTTTTTAAATTGTGTTAAATGGTATCCATAATTACATTTTCGAAAATAAAACGAGCGAGCACCCTGACACTGAACATGTGCTCAACATGCAATAAAACAAGCACCCTGACACTGAACATGTGCTCAACATGCAATAAAACAAGCAAGCACCCTGACACTGAACATGTGTTCAACATGCAATAAAACAAGCAAGCACCCTGACACTGAACATGTGTTCAACATGCAATAAAACAAGCAAGCACCCTGACACTGAACATGTGTTCAACATGCAATAAAACAAGCAAGCACCCTGACATGAACATGTGTTCAACATGCAATAAAACAAGCAAGCACCCTGACACTGAACTGTGTTCAACATGCAATAAAACAAGCAAGCACCCTGACACTGAACATGTGTTCAACATGCAATAAAACAAGCAAGCACCCTGACACTGAACATGTGTTCAACATGCAATAAAACAAGCAAGCACCCTGACACTGAACATGTGTTCAACTTGCAATAGGGTGTGTGTGTTCAACATGCAATAAAACAAGCAAGCACCCTGACACTGAACATGTGTTCAACATGCAATAAAACAAGCAAGCACCCTGACACTGAACATGTGTTCAACTTGCACTCGCTCAACATGCAATAAAACGAGCAAGCACCCTGACACTGAACATGTGTTCAACATGCAATAAAACAAGCAAGCACCCTGACACTGAACATGTGTTCAACATGCAATAAAACAAGCAAGCACCCTGACACTGAACATGTGTTCAACATGCAATAAAACAAGCAAGCACCCTGACACTGAACATGTGTTCAACTTTGTCAACATGCAATAAAACAAGCAAGCACCCTGACACTGAACATGTGTTCAACTTGCACTTGCTCAACATGCAATAAAACAAGCAAGCACCCTGACACTGAACATGTGTTCAACTTGCACTCGCTAAACATGCAATAAAACGAGCAAGCACCCTGACACTGAACATGTGTTCAACTTGCACTTGCTAAACATGCAATAAAACGAGCAAGCACCCTGACACTGAAAATGTGTTCAACTTGCACTTGCTAAACATGCAATTTATACATGGGCTGGTGCGAGTGCATACCAAAATGCATAGATTTCAGAGCCACGGTAGGGGGGTCGTCTTATATGCGAGTATGTACGGTAATAATCCATTTACAAATGTCGTTTTTGTCTCGTCCACTTTAGTGGAAAGCAGGACTAAGCAGTCACGTTTTTGTCTCGTCCACTTTAGTGGAAAGCAGGACTAAGCAGTCACGATTCGGACGTGACCGCAATGATGGAGCTGCCAACTATTACATATCTGCATATACCTAAACAAATCGTTATGGTAATGGTTTGGTAACTTGCATACTGTTTCTATGGGTTGTTCCCTTCCACCTAGCAAGTCCCACCCACCATGAGTGACCTTGAACCTGAATTTTGGCCAAAAATAGTCTGATTTCAGAAATGAATTTATGCGTCAAAAAAACTCAAAAACATTGCCATTATCATCAAGTTATTGCTTTGAACTTCATATATACATCCAATGACAACTAATTCTCTACACCCTCAGTAAGTATCATGAGGGAATTTTGGCCAAAATAGTCCGATTTCAGGAAATATATATGCGTAAAAAAGCCTCAAGCTAAAAAAGTTATTACGTCTAAACTTCGTAATAAATAATTCAGATGTTGAAGATCTGACCACATATGGTCTGGTCTGATTTTTGTGAAATTACGATGATTATTTTATATAAATTACCTCCCTTTATGTAAATTTATTTTCAATATTACTAAATAACTTTATAAACGGTGATTTTCTAAAAGATAAAACACAATAATATGTATTTGCATATGAATAATTGTTTTATTTTCTATTTGCATAAAAAATGCATAAAGAAACTGAGACTACTCATTCTTAAAAACCACAAAAAAAGAATAAATTGTACCCAATATGGCCGACTTGTTACTATATATAGCATGCTGTGTATCCTCTACCATTGACAGACGTATCTGTAGTCAAGTGGTAACACGCAAGACTGGTAATCCAGGGATCGCAGGTTCGATCGTCCCGTCTGACCCTAATAAAATTAACAGTCTTTCAGATGGGACTTTAAACCGAGGTCTCTTGTCGGTGCTTTACACCGTGCACGTAAAAGAACCAGAGGAGACTCTGGAATGGATCTCTGTCTGTATCATTGACTAATCTCTCCAGTAGGCGTCGCTCATATGGGCAACCGGTAGCGACGATAAATAAGCGTAAAAAACACACACACCTGCCATTTTGTAGTGGGAGTTGTCCATTGGTTAACAAGCTGGATATGTAATCCACGGGTCACATGTTCCATCCCTAGCTATACCATACTAAATGACTTGTCATAGTCATTCTGATTTACCTTTAAACCGAGATCTCGTGTCGGTGCTTTACACCGTGCACGTAACAGAACCAGAGGAGACTCTGGAATGCGTCTCTGTCTGTATCATTGCACTATCCTTCAAAATCTAAAATGACTAATCTCTTCAGGAGGCGTCGCTCATATGGTCACCCAGTACTGACGATAAATAAACGTAAAACACATACACACCTGCCGGAGCCAATTATCAATACCTAATGTGTGGAATTTTATTAAGCTTAAATGTGTGTGTTTTACATTTATTTATCGTCGTTACTGGTTGCCTATATGAGCGACGCCTCCTGAAGGGATTAGTTATTTTAGATTTTTGGAGGATAGTGCAATGATACAGAGTGAGACCCATTCCAGAATCTCCTGTGTAATGCACCGACACGAAACCTCTATTTAAAGTCACCCCTGAAAGACTGTTCATTTTATTCCACGGTCTCCTCTGGTTCGGTGTAAAAGAAATGTGTGTGGTCGTGCATGTGCACTTTTCATCAGGATCGGCACAGTAGCACCAGGGTTTTTCCCCTTTAAATGGATAAAAATCCACAAATTTGTCAGTCCAGCGCCAGTTTGGTGGGGATATCAATCTATCGAATTTGCTTGTTTAACGTTTGTTAAGTTGTTAAATGTGTGTAAAAAAGTTGATTGACTGTCAATTGTAGGTATTGTATACAGAGATCTGAAGTTAGACAACGTATTGCTGGATTCTGATGGGCACATCAAACTGACAGATTACGGAATGTGCAAGGTACATACAAGTGTTATATTGCATTCTGTACCGATAGTTATCCTGTATTAAAGCGACACTACATAACGCAAATTTCTACAGAATGTAATTTCCTATTACATGGTATAATTCTTTTCCAAATATTTGCCTCAAAAACTGAGTATTTCAACTAATATACAAACGTCGTATACGCGGTTTGTTGACATAACACAATAATGTAAACAGGGTCGACATACATTGTAATACAATGCGTGTATCCTGAATAACGAGATTCATGGTACAGATTTACCGTTATATCTCACATTTGTGCCTATGCATATTTATTTGTAGACTAATCTTAGTTAAATTTATTAACTCTAAGCGACAGTATCAAGCGTTTAGTATTGTCTACAATGACAAAGAAATGTCAATTCATGAGCGTGGATGACCGATATATGAAATAATACATTCACTTTTGAAAGTTGGTAGACGACAAACACACTGTTTATTGATTCAATATTTGTGTTCGAATGTAGTCGGAAAAATTTGTAGTAGCAATGCATTTATACGTGAACAATGCATTTATACGTGAACAATGCATTTATACGTGAACAATGCATTTATACGTGAACAATGCATTTATACGTGAACAATGCATTTATCCGTGAACAATGCATTTATACGTGAACAATGCATTTTTCCGTGAACAATGCATTTATACGTGAACAATGCATTTATACGTGAACAATGCATTTATACGTGAACAATGCATTTATACATGAACAATGCATTTATATGTGAACAATGCATTATTTGGCTTTTTGCAATGTAATGTCGCTTTAAGCATTCATTGTTTATTGGCTGCCATATGAAACCCCCTTCCCTATCATTCCTCATATCCTTGTGCCTCCAGCAAATGCTATTACACTGATGGTCGCTGGTTCGAGCCACGCTCAGGCCGCGTCTGTTTATGAAAACATTGGCAGTTTCTTATGGAGATTGGTACACCAAGTACTGGTTAACCGCTGGAGCCTGCCCAGGAAAGGTGTTGTTAGGTAAACTGCCCGCCTGCGATATAGCCCAAAATGGTGCTGATGCAGGCGTAAAACCTGAACAATCGAGCAAGCAAACAAGCAAGCCTAACTATAGGATAGTTTATTTGGGGTTACCTGATCCATGTTTGCTCTAGCTTGGGTGTTGTATGCTTGGGAGAATTGATCAATCAAGAAGCAAACATTCAATGAATGAACATGAAATGCATGGGGGGAACATGGCAAACATAACATTAACATAACATATATTTTATTAGACATTAAATTGTGTGTGGGAAACGTGAGAAACATGGGGAACGTGGGAAACGTGGGAAACTTGAGAAACGTGGGAAACGTGAGAAACGTGGGAAACGTGAGCATACTATAATATAATGCATTCAGTAACATGTTCCCTGCACAATCCTCACAGCCGAAAGGTTCTTTAACCACATTGTTTACATAACCCCCTCCCACAAAAATTATTCTACATAACCCCCTCCCACAAAAATTATTACAGGTAATGTACTTGTGGTTGAGTGGTTACGGTCGCTGACTTGTATACCACAGTAACCTATCATCACTGATGGTCACGGGTTCGAGCCCCGCTCAGGCCGTGTCTCATTTATATGAAAAAGTTGGCAGTTTCTTACGGAGGTTGGTGCACCCTAGTACTGGTTAACCGCTGGAGCCTGCCCAGGAAAGGTGTTGTTAGGTAAACTGCCCGCCGGTGATATAGCCCAAAATGGTGCTGATGCAGGCGTAAAACCCGAAATATAACATAACTTGTGGTTATTGTGTTCATCACTTCCATGTTTAGTCGCTATATAGGCAGAGAGATGCTAGATGTAATATTTTCAGTTTTCAAATTTGGAAATATTGAATCTGTTTACTAAAATTAGGTCTACCCCTATCAAGCGCAGGTTTTTATTGCAGTTTTGGCATTTTTATATCTTATTTTTTTGATTTTCTAAATTGATTTGTAGGCCTGAGCCTGCATGGCCTAAATAGTATCTATGTCGTTGTTATGTATCATCTTTCAACATGTGTTGCTGCTGTATACTGCCTCTATAGGAAGGACTGTGGCCTGGCGATGTTACCAGCACCTTCTGTGGAACACCAAACTATATAGCACCAGAGATTCTACGCGGCGAGGATTATGGTAGGTGAAAGGTCACAACCTTGTGCTGTCCTAGGTCAAGGTCATATAGTCGCCACGGTAACCGTTGTAGTGCGGTGACGTAAAGCATATTCACTGAAACAGTTAGTACGCTTTGTATTTGCTATATATAGCACAAAATGATTGTAAAGAAAGAACAGCCTATTTATGAATAGAACGCTGGCTTAATAATGCCACCAATTTTATTGTGTGCGGTGGTGGTGGGTGGGGGGTGGGTGTAAAGATGAGATAATCTAATCTGACATGTATATTTCTTTACAAATATTTTAATAGAAGACTACTTCTGTGATGCCATTCAACCTCTACCTACAAAGAAGCATTAGCTGTAGCACAGGTGTTTCAAGCTGAGACTATAAATAAAAAACTATCTTACCCCACCCACTTACATTCTCATATCAAACATCAGCTGGTTCAGGACGACCAAAGAAAGATAAGTCACAGCGCTCGAGGGGAAATTCTTTGCTTATTATGTGGATACAGTTACAGGGTTCCCGCTGTCTGTCGACAATGGCGCCAATTGCGATAAAAAACATGTTTTGTCAAATACATGGCTTCAAGTATTTATCTGTGAACTATATGGCTCTTAGTTGGCTCCAAGTTTTTCAAATTCAGAAATAGGGAGGAACCACCATGCAGTTCAATGTGGTGTGGATTATACAAACATTATCATTGTGTTCCTTTTTAATCTGTTAGCCATCATCTTGACAGTTTGTGGAAATTTAAAATCATCATAGGTTTTAACAGCAAAATATTGGAATTTTGTTAAATTGTATCATTTTCACAATTTCGGTTTTTAAGATTTTGCAGGTAAATTGTCAAATGGTG
>CM026401.1:6068478-6122145 GCA_014843695.1 Archivesica marissinica | reverse complement strand
CGGAGGTTTTATAGCCAGGCATGGCTAATCAGTACTGTGAAATCACTGAGGGTTTATAGCCAGACACGGCTAATCAGTACTGTGGAATCACTGAGTGTTTATAGCCAGGCACGGCTAATCAGTACTGTGGAATCACTGAGGGTTTATAGCCAGACACGGCTAATCAGTACTGTGGAATCACTGAGGTTTTATAGCCAGACATGGCTAATTAGTACTGTGGTATCACTGAGGTTTTATAGCCAGGCATGGCTAATCAGGTCTGTGGAATCACTGAGGTTTTATAGCCAGACACGGCTAATCAGTACTGTGGAATCACGGAGGTTTTATAGCCAAGCATGACTAATCAGTACTGTTTAATCACGGAGGTTTTATAGCCAGACACGGCTAATCAGTACTGTGGAATCACTAAGGGTTTATAGCCAGGCACGGCTAATCAGGTATGTGGAGGGTTTATAGCCAGACACGGCTAATCAGTACTGTGGAATCACGGAGGTTTTATAGCCAGACACGGCTAATTAGTACTGTGGAATCACTGAGGTTTTATAGCCAGGCATGACTAATCAGTACTGTGGAATCACTGAGGTTTTATAGCCAGGCACGGCTAATCAGTACTGTGGAATCACGGAGGTTTTATAGCCAGGCATGGCTAATCAGTACTGTGAAATCACTAAGGGTTTATAGCCAGACACGGCTAATCAGTACTGTGGAATCACTGAGTGTTTATAGCCAGGCACGGCTAATCAGTACTGTGGAATCACTGAGGGTTTATAGCCAGACACGGCTAATCAGTACTGTGGAATCACTGAGGTTTTATAGCCAGACATGGCTAATTAGTACTGTGGTATCACTGAGGTTTTATAGCCAGGCATGGCTAATCAGGTCTGTGGAATCACTGAGGTTTTATAGCCAGGCATGGCTAATCAGGTCTGTGGAATCACTGAGGTTTTATAGCCAGGCATGGCTAATCAGGTCTGTGGAATCACTGAGGTTTTATAGCCAGGCATGGCTAATCAGGTCCATGGAATCACTGAGGTTTTATAGCCAGGCATGGCTAATCAGTACTGTGGAATCGCGGAGGTTTTATAGCCAGGCATGGCTAATCAGTACTGTGGAATCATGGAGGTTTTATAGCCAGACACGGCTAATTAGTACTGTGGAATCACGGAGGTTTTATAGCCAGACACGGCTAATCAGTACTGTGGAATCACGGAGGTTTTATAGCCAGGCACGGCTAATCAGTACTGTGGAGGGTTTATAGCCATGTCTGGCTAATCAGGTATGTGGAGGGTTTATAGCCAGACAAGGCTAATCAGTACTGTGGAATCACGGAGGTTTTATAGCAGGCACGGCTAATCAGTACTGTGGAGGGTTTATAGCCATGTCTGGCTAATAGGTATGTGGAGGTTTTATAGCCAGGCACGGCTAATCAGGTCTGTGGAATCACGGAGGTTTTATAGCCAGACACGGCTAATCAGTACTGTGGAGGGTTTATTGCCGTGTCTGGCTAATCAGGTATGTGGAATTCAAAAAAGTTTTAATGTATGGACTGGATATATTTGCAGGAGACCCATGTACCATATCGTCACAGATCGAGCTCGATGAAGCAATCCGACTCTACGAGCTCAACAAAGACTCGGAAATCAACATTCATGGTACTAATCACTTTAAATAGCTGCCTCTTTTCGGACCCACCCTGCCCCTTTTAAAAACACACTAATTTCACTAATATTGATGTATTGTACAGTGTTCTGCAAGGATTCCTGGGTGCAGGCGAATATCGTAATATATATTGCAACTTGTGATTACAGTGTTTACATGTGTAGGTGAGGGTCGTTAATATGTAACATAACTTGTATTTACAGTGTTCCCCCAATGTACCTGTCGCCCCACGGTTGCTATGTGTAGGCGAGGGTCGTTAATATGTAATATAACTTGTATTTACAGTGTTCCCCCAATGTACCTGTCGCCCCACGGTTGCTATGTGTAGACAAGGGTCGTTAATATGTAATACAACTTGTATTTACAGTGTTCCCCCAATGTACCTGTCGCCCTACAGTTGCTATGTGTAGACGAGGGTCGTTAATATGTAACATAACTTGTATTTACAGTGTTCCCCCAATGTACCTGTCGCCCCACGGTTGCTATGTGTAGGCGAGGGTCGTTAATATGTAACATAACTTGTATTTACAGTGTTCCCCAATGTTCCCGCCTCCCCGGGGTTACCGTGTGTAGGCGAAGATCGTAATATGTACAGGCGCGGTGCTAGACGATGGAGGAAACTATACAGAGTTAACGGACACTTGTTTCAAGCCAAACGATTCTCAAGGGTAAAATCTTGTGTATTTAAGCTTATTTAACGTTGCTACCGGTTTCCCATTTGAGCGACGGGCAGTTTACCTAACACCTATCCTGTGCAGGCTCCAGCGGTTAACCAGTACTTTGTGCACCAACCTCCATAAGAAACTGCCAACTTTTTCATATAAATGAGACACTGTCTGAGCGGGGCTCGAACCTATGACCATTAGTAATGATAGGTTACAGTGGTATACAAGTCAGCGACTGTAACCACTCGACCACAGAGGCGGTAACTATTATGGAATGAGCCTAACATGAATTTGTTTATATCTGCCGATGGTATACGAATGAAATTTTTAGTTTGATTACAAAATAAATCTTGGCAACTTTAGATTAATAGCTCTTGATATATCGTTCATGATGAATAGATCGCTCTGAGGGAGGACAACACCACCGTGATTCTGGCAGTGTTCAAACTCCCAACATCTCAGAGGCTGACAGCCATATCCATTGCACCATAGAGATTCCATGGAATTGTGTTTTGCAGCAATACATCCAGCGTTCCGGCTAGTAGCTCCAATTGTGACAAAAAACAAATACTGGTGCTAAATTTTGTGAATTGGCGAAAATATTTGGCGCAATTTTGTTTTCCTTTTTTAATACATGTCTTCAAATATTTATGTAATACAGGTGGGCTGTGTAATACATGTTTGCTGCATAATAGTTGAGGTGACCATTGACACATGTTTGAAATTATTGTTATTTTCATTGCTGTGATAACTGTATTTCAGAAAGCCGTGTGTGAATTTTGTCAGGACCGGATCTGGGGACTGGGTCGTCAAGGTTACAAATGTATTCAATGTAAATTGCTGGTCCACAAACGCTGCCACAGACTGGTGAAGATACAGTGTGGAACCGCAAGACCACCACTGGTAGGACTTCATATAAACAACATTAATCTTAACTCCTTAACCCTTTGCACATTACGGCAGATAAAATCACATTTGCAAACAGCATAGAGCCAGATCAGACGGCACAGAACGTGCCATCTGATCAGGCTCTATGCTGTTTGCTATTCAGATAGTGGAGCTAAAACACTTGGCTGAATAGCAAACAACATAGATTCTGATCAGCTGCGGCTGATCTGGATCTATGTTGTTTGCAAATGTGATTTATTTACTCAGAAGGCAAAGAGTTAATAGCAAAATTCCAAAACTCGTTTCATAAAACATGGTATGAAATCACCACTCTTGTAAGATCCTAAATGTATAAGCATTGAACTTGTGGGGTAATTATATTAGCCATCCAGAGACATGCTGATCTGGATCTATATTGTTTGCAAATGTGATTTTATTTACTCGACAAGCAAAGGGTTAAAGTGACACTGTATCGTATGAAATATAAATATTATGAAAATTTAAAATGAAGTCAATTGACCTTTCTGCAAACGCTACTTAGGCACGCCCCCATAGTTACCGGTGCTCGCTGTAACCACGCGAGACAAGCTATCTAACAAAATGGCGTCTAACGCAGTCCTGCATCGAGTTAATCTAGATAAAATTCCGTTGAATTTCTCGGTTTTATTTCACCCAGATAAGAATATCTCATTGAAAGCAAGAAGGCAAGGGTTTTAGGTGAATTCAGGTGATTTCGTATAACCCCTTGTTCGTCTAATGGTAGTTTCGTATACTAGTGCATTCGTATAATCACAGGTTTGTATTATATATATATATATATATATATATATAGTACTGCACTATACAGGCCCATTATAATAATGCTATTATTATCTATTTAGGTAATTAGACACAATTGTGAATGGGACTAGGATTTAATCTTTATTATGTAGCCGTGTGTTTGTCATACCAGGAGTGATTATCTATCTAGGTTTCAGGCCACTAATCAAGATTAATTAAAGTGAATGGGGGAGAATAAATAAATCATTCCGCATTTTCGATGATTCCAACGGTGGCACTTATCGCAGCTAAGAGCATGCATACGGCTGGAAACGTGACGAGAGCAAAACACGCATGGAACAATAGACGCCATGGTTGTAATGAAATTGATGTGAAGAGCATGATATTTATACATGAGTCAAGGGCTTGGACATATGGCACGGCTCAGCTCTAAAGCTGATAAAACATGGGCATACAAGCCAGCATCACAAATGTTTGAGCCGACCAATCAAGGTGTGAAAAACAATATATTCTCCAGTAGTTGATTAATTTGTCACAGCCCATCTCATAATAGACGTAGGTGTGAGGGTTATTTCTCTAAAGTACAGATATATTTAACGGTTGAGGACGTGTTAAGTGTTCGTGGTAAATGCTTGCGCAGTCAACGGAAGAGTGAACAACCACATCGTGTCAACTTTGACATCAAAAGAAATGAAATATGCCACCGTCTTGAGAGACTCGACCCTATGCCTCCTAGAAGACTCGAACATTAGGCCCAAAAACTGAACACCAGTACGTTCACTGAGCTAATATGGGAATCCCACAGCTCTGCACATGCATGGGTACTATTACTACTATCTGATCCCTAGTCCACCATCCACGACAATATGTATGGACCACATGTATAATCACCACTATACTCACATATCTCTTGTGAACGGTAGATCTATTAATGCAGAATATATTTTTTCGAAATATTTTATTATGCATAAATAAATTAATTTCAACTTACTTTTGTGCAAATATATCTGTTTGCATTAATTTTGGATGTATTCAGCTGGTCGTTTGGTCGTTCACACAACTTAATCCACCTTAGACATGTTTTCAAGATTTGTCTTAGGTTTTGGAAATGGCACGAATTTAACGTCACCTATCAATCGATCTGGATATCTACATCACTGTCACACAGCCCGTAACTACATCTTTTCACCATTGTCAATGACAGACAGCATTAATTAATTTGTAATTATTTTTCAAAAAATAATTTCAGATCACGATCACTCGTTATCAGATTTGATTAAAATGTTACTCAGATTCAGTTTCAGAGTTTATTGGCATTAAACACAATTGTTCGTCGCCTATACAACATGTACGACGGACAGTACATAATATACAATTACAATATAATACATGAGAAAAGCATGAAAACAAAATTAAAATTAATGGGTATCGTAGTTTGAAAATATATAATAAATATACATACGTAAATGTGTTCATTGACAACTACCCTCTAATAACAGATGCTTGGTAAATATATTTTGATAATTTTTTTATAATACTACTTTGTGAACATTGTAACAATGACTTAAACTTATTCAAGTTAGGCCAATGACAATAATAATGTGGTAAACAGTTGTTTCTTACTTCTGTATAGAATGGACATACTAATAAAAAGTGATATTCAGTTTCAATACAATTCATATTGCATTTCGTACAAATTCTCTGGTTTCTATCAATATTTCTATGACGACCTTCTTCTATGAGTAAATTATGAGCAGAACATCGAAATCTAGACAAGTTAATTCTATAACTAACATTTTTAACACAGGATAAATACTTTTCTGGTTGGAAATATGTTTTAAACATGCAATAGGTTTCAAGTTTAGGTAGATTTCTAAGGTCTGAGAACCACTGCTGTAGATATTGATCATGTATACACTTTATTACACTCTGTATGTGTACATTTGTTACAACTGCATAAATAGGAAAACCCTAGGTTGTCTAAGAGTGTTTTAACATCGTTTGACCATTTATTTATATAATTACCATTCATATCACGCATATTATACAATTTATACACAAGACAATTTGGACATTTAGATATTTTATACCAATATCTAACTATTCTAACCTTACGAATTACTACATAACTCGTTTGTCTAACAGAACGATAAAACAATGACTCGGTGTAGTAATCAATTATATAATTATGTGCACACATTTTATAATTGACCAATTAGCACAATCAGTGCTAATTTCCGATGTGAAATACTCTGATCGTGATAACTCCTATCGGGTATTATAACTCGGCGGTCTCTGTGATGTACAGTTAGTCGTTAAGTTGTTGATTACTCCCAATAAACAGTGTGACACGCTTAAATTTGATTGCTGTGTTTGTGAGAAAAGAATGACTATATGGGGTCAGTCGGTGTTTTTATAGATGCATTGTTTTTAAAGCAGCTGTCTGGTATTTTGTGGTTCATATACACACTTTTAGATTTGTCCAAGGATTTTGAAATGGGTTGAATTTAACGTCGATCACCAGGATATCGACTAATGTTGTACTATAACTAACCCACACACCAAAGCTACACATTTTCAACATCATTAAAACAATTTTAAACCCGTATTTTTGATCAAATTCACGCCTTTTCAAATGTGTCTACTCGTTACTAGTGTGTCTAATATGCATTGTTTGTCTAACAAGATGGCGGCGATACACCGTTGCCGGGGGTGTGCGCGAATGGTGCGATGCGATTGGCTAACGCCAGCTGTCAATCAAAATCGGCAGAAAGGTCAATTCATGCTCTTATTTTGATTTATGTACGATTTAAAATTCCATTTCGCACACGCCAATTCCATTTCGCACACGAGATTTACATTTCGTAGTGGTCGTTTCATTGAGAAATTACAATATGAGCTAGAAATCTTGTATATGTTAATATATTTCATTGCAACCTTTGTGATTTTCATTAAATACAATTAATATTCGATATATAATACAATATAAGTCATTTCATGCTCTTATTTTGCATTTATATACGATTTAAAATTCCATTTCGCACACGCCAATTACATTTCGTCCATTTTGCACACAATATTACATTTCGTATTTCAGGCAAACCCCAAGTAGCAATGCTACTATACATTCTTTCATTCTAATTTGAATAATTATTTTCAGTTAGTAAACAACGGGTTTATTACAATATTACAATGTGAAAGTAGGACTTCCCTGAATCTGTTCACCACGTCGTGCATACATTCATATCGCTCTCTATTGGTAAATATTTACATCGCTATTGCACATCCTTCGATGAACGTATCTGCCCTGATTGTATTCATGTTCGTACGAGGGTTCCCAACTAATGATGCAGCTGACATGCGCACTCGAAGCTACGGGCATGCGCATTCGCAATGTTAGGCAGTGTTTGTCGCGAGAAAAGGCGTGTCTTACAGTATACGCTGTTCCAAGGATGATCTATTTATCAGATCCCCGCCACACGATAAGTCGTAAATTTGGACTAAATACATTTTAATTTGATGATAAGTGTGATATTAATTTCTTTGTCTCATTGAAAAGAATAATTAATGTAAATATAGTGTAAATATAAGTAATGAATCGCGAGTTAATAGGTTTCATTGGGGTATGAACGTCATTGGGTGTGTTTAAAGTTACCGTGGAAGCCTTTGGCATTTCATTCCTTAATCAGAACAAACATCTAGGACAGTTGTTTCTACATATCCTGTTACGTCATGCAAGAAGCATTGTTTCGCGCAAATATGTTGACGCTGGAAAATAGCGAAAAATGCGAAAATGAATATTTCGTGATTTTAATATGATAATGTATGTTCCATTAATGTCAAACCCCTTGCGAGGACGTACACAGGGTAGATTTAACCTGATCTAAGTGGTTCACCAATACTAAGCAATGTTTTGTGAGGTGTCTTGCTTAATGACCCCACATACATGCCCTTAAAGAGTATCGAACCCGAGACCCTTCGATTCCAAATCCGACACTCTACCACTGGTCCACACATGAGAATGTTTTATGTTCAGGTACAAAGAGAACCGCAGGGCGAGGCCCCACCTCCATACGTAGATAAAGGTCTTGTCCAAGCACAAGTTAGTGAATCAAATGGTGACTCCACGACAACGGCACAGATAGATATAGGAAAAGAGGTAGGTCAATTTTTAGAAATATGGTGAAAATATAAATCGACTAGCATGTTGGATTAAAATTTCTTAGTTTATTCACATTTATTTTAGCTCGATTGCGAAACAAGTTCTTACAACTTATATTAATCACTCTTGAGACCTCATTCCTGATGGAATCCATCACCACGAGGGAGAGAGAAGAGGCAACGTGGAATTTAAATGCCTTGCCTAAGGACACAATCGTAACGGCTCCAGCTTGACTCGAACTCCGGGCCTTTCGCACCTTTGTTCCCCATTTCAGGCATAGATAACATTGAGAAGTATTTATTCCTTCGTTCCCTGTTTCAGGCATAGATAACATTGAGAAGTATTTATTCCTTCGTTCCCCATTTCAGGCATAGATAACATATCTTGAGAAGTATTTATTCCTTCGTTCTCTGTTTCAGGCATAGATAACATTGAGAAGTATTTATTCCTTCGTTCCCTGTTTCAGGCATAGATAACATTAAGAAGTATTTATTCCTTCGTTCCCCGTTTCAAGCATAGATAACATATCTTGAGAAGTATTTATTCCTTTGTTCCCTGTTTCAGGCATAGATAACATTGAGAAGTATTTATTCCTTCGTTCCCCGTTTCAGGCATAGATAACATTGAGAAGTATTTATTCCTTCGTTCCCCGTTTCAGGCATAGATAACATTGAAAGTATTTATTCCTTTGTTCCCCGTTTCAGGATAGATAACATATATTGAGAAGTATATTCCTTCGTTCCCGTTTCAGGCATAGATAACATTGAGAAGTATTTATTCCTTCGTTCCTGTTTCAGGCATAGATAACATTGAGAAGTATTTATTCCTTTGTTCCCTGTTTCAGGCATAGATAACATTGAGAAGTATTTATTCCTTCGTTCCCCGTTTCAGGCATAGATAACATTGAGAAGTATTTATTCCTTCGTTCCCCGTTTCAGGCATAGATTACATTGAGAAGTATTTATTCCTTCGTTCCCTGTTTCAGGCATAGATAACATTGAGAAGTATTTATTCCTTCGTTCCCTGTTTCAGGCATAGATAACATTGAGAAGTATTTATTCCTTCGTTCCCTGTTTCAGGCATAGATAACATTGGGAAGTATTTATTCCTTCGTTCCCTGTTTCAGGCATAGATAACATTGAGAAGTATTTATTCCTTCGTTCCCTGTTTCAGGCATAGATAACATTAAGAAGTATTTATTCCTTCGTTCCCCGTTTCAAGCATAGATAACATATCTTGAGAAGTATTTATTCCTTTGTTCCCTGTTTCAGGCATAGATAACATTGAGAAGTATTTATTCCTTCGTTCCCTGTTTCAGGCATAGATAACATTGAGAAGTATTTATTCCTTCGTTCCCCGTTTCAGGCATATATAACATTGAGAAGTATTTATTCCTTCATTCCCCGTTTCAGGCATAGATAACATTAAGAAGTATTTATTCCCCGTTTCAGGCATGTCACACTGATCTATTCTCTTCCACTATTTCAGGCCTCTTCCGCTGGTGACGGCAGTAAAATGGTTGTACTCGAAGACTTTAATATCTTGCGTGTGATTGGTCGAGGGAGTTACGCCAAGGTGATCCTGGTGGAACAGAAACGATCTAAGCGTCTCTATGCAATGAAAGTGATAAAGAAAGAACTGGTGAACGATGATGAGGTAAATGAATAGTTTATTAAGCATTAAACATTTAAACAATGTTTATGGCCTACACAATTATCATATGTATTTTGTGAGCTTAATAGCAAAATTCCAAAAACGAGCTTCGTAAAACACTCACCATGAGTGTAAGATCCTGTTTATCACATTGCCAATTTTAACAGTGTATAGAAGGGTTTTTAACAGTGTATAGAAGGGTTTTTAACAGTGTATAGAAGGGTTTTTAACAGTGTATAGAAGGGTTTTTAACAGTGTATAGAAGGGTTTTTAACAGTGTATAGAAGGGTTTTTAACAGTGTATAGAAGGGTTTTTAACAGTGTATAGAAGGGTTTTTAACAGTGTATAGAAGGTTTTTTAACAGTGCATAGAAGGGTTTTTAACAGTGCATAGAAGGGTTTTTAACAGTGTATAGAAGGGTATAGAAGGGTTTTAACAGTGTATAGAAGGGTTTTTGACAGTGTATAGAAGGGTTTTTAACAGTGCATAGAAGGGTTTTTAACAGTGCATAGAAGGGTTTTTAACAGTGCATAGAAGGGTTTTTAACAGTGTATAGAAGGGTTTTTAACAGTGTATAGAAGGGTTTTTAACAGTGTATAGAAGGGTTTTTAACAGTGTATAGAAGGGTTTTTAACAGTGTATAGAAGGGTTTTTAACAGTGTATAGAAGGGTTTTTAACAGTGTATAGAAGGGTTTTTAACAGTGTATAGAATGGTTTTTAACAGTGTATAGAAGGGTTTTTAACAGTGTATAGAAGGGTTTTTAACAGTGTATAGAAGGGTTTTTAACAGTGTATAGAAGGGTTTTTAACAGTGCATAGAAGGGTTTTTAACAGTGTATAGAAGGGTTTTTAACAGTGTATAGAAGGGTTTTTAACAGTGTATAGAAGGGTTTTTAACAGTGCATAGAAGGGTTTTTAACAGTGCATAGAAGGGTTTTTAACAGTGCATAGAAGGGTTTTTAACAGTGTATAGAAGGGTTTTTAACAGTGTAGAAGGGTTTTTAACAGTGTATAGAAGGGTTTTTAACAGTGTATAGAAGGGTTTTTAACAGTGTATAGAAGGGTTTTTAACAGTGTATAGAAGGGTTTTTAACAGTGTATAGAAGGGTTTTTAACAGTGTATAGAAGGGTTTTTAACAGTGTATAGAAGGGTTTTTAACAGTGTATAGAAGGGTTTTTAATAGTGTAGGGAATGGTTTTTTTAACAGTGTATAGAAGGTTTTTTTTAACAGTGTAGAGAAGGGGTTTTAACAGTGAATAGAAGGGTTTTTAACAGTGCATAGAAGGGTTTTTAACAGTGCATAGAAGGGTTTTTAACAGTGCATATAAGGGTTTTTAACAGTGCATAGAAGGGTTTTTAATAGTGCATAGAAGGGTTTTTAACAGTGCATAGAAGGGTTTTTAACAGGCTTAGAAACCTTGAAATATCTTGATTCTGCATCGACGTAACTATGATTCCGCAAGTTTAGTTATTTTGTGTGTATAGGATATAGACTGGGTACAGACGGAGAAACACGTTTTTGAGACAGCTACAAACATTGACGTAACTATGATTCCGCAAGTTTAGTTATATTGTATATATTTTGTGTGTATAGGATATAGACTGGGTACAGACGGAGAAACACGTTTTTGAGACAGCTACAAACATTGACGTAACTATGTTTCTGCAAGTTTAGTTATATTGTATATATTTTGTGTGTATAGGATATAGACTGGGTACAGACGGAGAAACACGTTTTTGAGACAGCTACAAACATTGACGTAACTATGTTTCTGCAAGTTTAACAATATTGTATATATTTTGTGTGTAGGATATAGACTGGGTACAGACGGAGAAACACGTATTTGAGACAGCCACTAATTACCCATTCCTCGTCGGACTTCACTCATGTTTTCAAACTCCAAGCCGGTATGATTTTCATAATACATAGAAATCTTCCATTTCATGTTAGTGTCAATGGGCCTCCGTTGCCGCGTGGTTATGGTCGTTTACTTAGTTTATACAAATTTATTTGAGCTCAATTGCGAAACAAGTTCTTACTTATATTGATCACTGTCGAGACCTCCTTCCTGATAGAATCCATCACCACTAGGGCGAGAGAAGAGGCAGTGTGGAATTTAAATGCCTTGCCTAAGGGCACAATTGTAACTTCTCCAGTTAGGCTCGAACTCTGGACCTTTTGCACCTGAAGTGAACGTGCTACCACTGTGCTATCACGACATACCCTCACTACTATAGGTATGAAGCCCGCTGTGATTCCTTCATGTGAAGGGGCTATCCAGTTGACTTGTGGAAGGTGAGAGGTTCTCTCTGATAATACTGAAACAATACTGCAATTGGCAGCTACTATCATCCCACCACTTAAAGCTGGCCAGTTGGCCTGTGGAAGGTGAGAGGTTCTCTGATAACATGGCCAATACTGAAACAATGCTGCAATTGGCAGCTACTATCATCCCACCACTTAAAGCTGGCCAGTTGCTATAATATTATAACCATAGCTGTTGGTTTGACTCCCCAGGCTTGTTATAGAATAAAATCTCTACTGAACTAATAAAATAGCTACAATAAAATGGAAGTGAGGTTAATAACACCTCCCGGGGGATGGAGGTTAATAACACCTCCCGGGGATGGAGGTTAATAACACCTCCCAGGGGATGGAGGTTAATAACCCCTCCCTGGGGATGGAAGTTAATAACCCCTCCCTGGGGATGGAAGTTAATAACCCCTCCCTGGGGATGGAAGTTAATAACCCCTCCCTGGGGATGGAAGTTAATAACACCTCCCGGGGGATGGAGGTTAATAACCCCTCCCTGGGGATGGAAGTTAATAACCCCTCCCGGGGGATGGAAGTTAATAACACCTCCCGGGGGATGGAAGTTAATAACCCCTCCCGCAGTTACTGCCCCTGAATACTCCTAAAGCTTCCACTCAACAGTGATGTACATCAATGAGAGACATTAGGCAGTTACTGCCCTTAAATACTCCTAAAGCTTCCACTCAACAGTGATGTACATCAATGAGAGACATTAGGCAGTTACTGCCCCTGAATACTCCTAAAGCTTCCACTCAACAGTGATGTACATCAATGAGAGACATTAGGCAGTTACTGCCCCTGAATACTCCTAAAAGTAGATTGGTCCTCTTAATTGGTTTCCTCTGTTTTTATCGTTGTTTCCTTTGCACGACATGCTGTCAATTGTCATCCGTTGTCTCATCTTATAATTATGAAATTAGTAAATCTCGACAGATATCCTGCAGAATATCCAATAGACACTTTACTCTACAAAATTTGTTATCAATTAATCAACATGGTTTTGAAATTAAGTTTAAACTTTATTTGTTTTGCAACAATTGCGAAACAAGCTTTAACAACTTATATTAATCACTCTCGTTGGCGCGGATGACAGCGTATTTGTAGTCATTTGTGTGGGAGGAAACCGGAGTACCCGGAGAAAATCCACCTGTCCGATCTGGCGACCACCGTACCATCTTACATACTTTGTAGTTTAGTTTAATCATAAAAAATTTAAGTTATTGCACGAGTTACATATACACGTGAATACAAAACATGAGAAATTAAAAAAAGCAAACAGGTCAGTCCACAAGTTCTAGCAGCATTAGTTATGGCCCTTCCCTATGGTTGGTACATGTATTATTCCTCTGTTTGCAGGTTATTTTTTGTGATAGAGTTTGTAAATGGAGGAGATCTGATGTTTCATATGCAACGACAAAGGCGACTGCCCGAAGAGCACGCTAGATTTTACTCTGCTGAGATTGTTCTTGCCTTGAACTTCTTACACGAAAGAGGTAGAGTATAATACCCATGGGTCACAGAGGTCATGGTCACATAGGTCATGGGTCACAGAGGTCATGGCCAATGGTCACATGGGTCACAGAGCTCATGGGTCACGGTCACAGAGGTCATGGGTCACATATCTCATGGGTCACGGTCACAGAGGTCATGGGTCACAGAGCTCATGGGTCACAGTCACAGAGGTCATGGGTCACAGAGCTCATGGTCACGGTCACAGAGGTCATGGGTCACAGAGGTCATGGTCACAGAGGTCATGGGTCACAGAGGTCATGGGTCACAGAGGTCATGGGTCACAGTCACAGAGGTCATGGGTCACAGAGGTCATGGGTTGCGGTCACAGAGGTCATGGGTTACGGTCACAGAGCTCATGGGTCACAGAGCTCATGGGTCATGGTCACAGAGCTCATGGGTCACAGAGCTCATGGGTCATGGTCACAGAGGTCATGGGTCACAAAGGTCATGGGTTACAGTCACAGAGGTCATGGGTTGCGGTCACAGATGTCATGGGTCACAGAGGGCCAGTCACACTGAATAAAGACTTTATTATACCAAGAGTTTTTTACCACCAGATTATGACCTCAACGTGGATTCCCGTCTTATACGCTTAAAATGTTTTTACATTTTTTTAAATTGTGTTAAATGGTATCCATAATTACATTTTCGAAAATAAAACGAGCGAGCACCCTGACACTGAACATGTGCTCAACATGCAATAAAACAAGCGAGCACCCTGACACTGAACATGTGCTCAACATGCAATAAAACAAGCGAGCACCCTGACACTGAACATGTGCTCAACATGCAATAAAACAAGCAAGCACCCTGACACTGAACATGTGTCAACATGCAATAAAACAAGCGAGCACCCTGACACTGACATGTGTTCAACTTGCACTAGCTAAACATGCAATAAACAAGCAAGCACCCTGACACTGAACAGTGTTCAACATGCAATAAAACAAGCAAGCACCCTGACACTGAACATGTGTTCAACTTGCACTAGCTCAACATGCAATAAAACAAGCAAGCACCCTGACACTGAACATGTGTTCAACTTGCACTAGCTCAACATGCAATAAAACAAGCAAGCACCCTGACACTGAACATGTGTTCAACTTGCACTTGCTCAACATGCAATAAAACAAGCAAGCACCCTGACACTGAACATGTGTTCAACTTGCACTTGCTCAACATGCAATAAAACAAGCAAGCACCCTGACACTGAACATGTGTTCAACTTGCACTAGCTCAACATGCAATAAAACAAGCAAGCACCCTGACACTGAACATGTGTTCAACTTGCACTTGCTCAACATGCAATAAAACAAGCAAGCACCCTGACACTGAACATGTGTTCAACTTGCACTCGCTCAACATGCAATAAAACAAGCAAGCACCCTGACACTGAACATGTGTTCAACTTGCACTCGCTCAACATGCAATAAAACAAGCAAGCACCCTGACACTGAACATGTGTTCAACATGCAATAAAACAAGCAAGCACCCTGACACTGAACATGTGTTCAACTTGCACTCGCTCAACATGCAATAAAACAAGCAAGCACCCTGACACTGAACATGTGTTCAACTTGCACTCGCTCAACATGCAATAAAACAAGCAAGCACCCTGGCACTGAAAATGTGTTCAACTTGCACTTGCTCAACATGCAATAAAACAAGCAAGCACCCTGACACTGAACATGTGTTCAACTTGCACTCGCTAAACATGCAATAAAACGAGCAAGCACCCTGACACTGAACATGTGTTCAACTTGCACTTGCTAAACATGCAATAAAACGAGCAAGCACCCTGACACTGAAAATGTGTTCAACTTGCACTTGCTAAACATGCAATTTATACATGGGCTGGTGCGAGTGCATACCAAAATGCATAGATTTCAGAGCCACGGTAGGGGGGTCGTCTTATATGCGAGTATGTACGGTAATAATCCATTTACAAATGTCGTTTTTGTCTCGTCCACTTTAGTGGAAAGCAGGACTAAGCAGTCACGTTTTTGTCTCGTCCACTTTAGTGGAAAGCAGGACTAAGCAGTCACGATTCGGACGTGACCGCAATGATGGAGCTGCCAACTATTACATATCTGCATATACCTAAACAAATCGTTATGGTAATGGTTTGGTAACTTGCATACTGTTTCTATGGGTTGTTCCCTTCCACCTAGCAAGTCCCACCCACCATGAGTGACCTTGAACCTGAATTTTGGCCAAAAATAGTCTGATTTCAGAAATGAATTTATGCGTCAAAAAAACTCAAAAACATTGCCATTATCATCAAGTTATTGCTTTGAACTTCATATATACATCCAATGACAACTAATTCTCTACACCCTCAGTAAGTATCATGAGGGAATTTTGGCCAAAATAGTCCGATTTCAGGAAATATATATGCGTAAAAAAGCCTCAAGCTAAAAAAGTTATTACGTCTAAACTTCGTAATAAATAATTCAGATGTTGAAGATCTGACCACATATGGTCTGGTCTGATTTTTGTGAAATTACGATGATTATTTTATATAAATTACCTCCCTTTATGTAAATTTATTTTCAATATTACTAAATAACTTTATAAACGGTGATTTTCTAAAAGATAAAACACAATAATATGTATTTGCATATGAATAATTGTTTTATTTTCTATTTGCATAAAAAATGCATAAAGAAACTGAGACTACTCATTCTTAAAAACCACAAAAAAAGAATAAATTGTACCCAATATGGCCGACTTGTTACTATATATAGCATGCTGTGTATCCTCTACCATTGACAGACGTATCTGTAGTCAAGTGGTAACACGCAAGACTGGTAATCCAGGGATCGCAGGTTCGATCGTCCCGTCTGACCCTAATAAAATTAACAGTCTTTCAGATGGGACTTTAAACCGAGGTCTCTTGTCGGTGCTTTACACCGTGCACGTAAAAGAACCAGAGGAGACTCTGGAATGGATCTCTGTCTGTATCATTGACTAATCTCTCCAGTAGGCGTCGCTCATATGGGCAACCGGTAGCGACGATAAATAAGCGTAAAAAACACACACACCTGCCATTTTGTAGTGGGAGTTGTCCATTGGTTAACAAGCTGGATATGTAATCCACGGGTCACATGTTCCATCCCTAGCTATACCATACTAAATGACTTGTCATAGTCATTCTGATTTACCTTTAAACCGAGATCTCGTGTCGGTGCTTTACACCGTGCACGTAACAGAACCAGAGGAGACTCTGGAATGCGTCTCTGTCTGTATCATTGCACTATCCTTCAAAATCTAAAATGACTAATCTCTTCAGGAGGCGTCGCTCATATGGTCACCCAGTACTGACGATAAATAAACGTAAAACACATACACACCTGCCGGAGCCAATTATCAATACCTAATGTGTGGAATTTTATTAAGCTTAAATGTGTGTGTTTTACATTTATTTATCGTCGTTACTGGTTGCCTATATGAGCGACGCCTCCTGAAGGGATTAGTTATTTTAGATTTTTGGAGGATAGTGCAATGATACAGAGTGAGACCCATTCCAGAATCTCCTGTGTAATGCACCGACACGAAACCTCTATTTAAAGTCACCCCTGAAAGACTGTTCATTTTATTCCACGGTCTCCTCTGGTTCGGTGTAAAAGAAATGTGTGTGGTCGTGCATGTGCACTTTTCATCAGGATCGGCACAGTAGCACCAGGGTTTTTCCCCTTTAAATGGATAAAAATCCACAAATTTGTCAGTCCAGCGCCAGTTTGGTGGGGATATCAATCTATCGAATTTGCTTGTTTAACGTTTGTTAAGTTGTTAAATGTGTGTAAAAAAGTTGATTGACTGTCAATTGTAGGTATTGTATACAGAGATCTGAAGTTAGACAACGTATTGCTGGATTCTGATGGGCACATCAAACTGACAGATTACGGAATGTGCAAGGTACATACAAGTGTTATATTGCATTCTGTACCGATAGTTATCCTGTATTAAAGCGACACTACATAACGCAAATTTCTACAGAATGTAATTTCCTATTACATGGTATAATTCTTTTCCAAATATTTGCCTCAAAAACTGAGTATTTCAACTAATATACAAACGTCGTATACGCGGTTTGTTGACATAACACAATAATGTAAACAGGGTCGACATACATTGTAATACAATGCGTGTATCCTGAATAACGAGATTCATGGTACAGATTTACCGTTATATCTCACATTTGTGCCTATGCATATTTATTTGTAGACTAATCTTAGTTAAATTTATTAACTCTAAGCGACAGTATCAAGCGTTTAGTATTGTCTACAATGACAAAGAAATGTCAATTCATGAGCGTGGATGACCGATATATGAAATAATACATTCACTTTTGAAAGTTGGTAGACGACAAACACACTGTTTATTGATTCAATATTTGTGTTCGAATGTAGTCGGAAAAATTTGTAGTAGCAATGCATTTATACGTGAACAATGCATTTATACGTGAACAATGCATTTATACGTGAACAATGCATTTATACGTGAACAACGCATTTATACGTGAACAATGCATTTATCCGTGAACAATGCATTTATACGTGAACAATGCATTTTTCCGTGAACAATGCATTTATACGTGAACAATGCATTTATACGTGAACAATGCATTTATACGTGAACAATGCATTTATACGTGAACAATGCATTTATACGTGAACAATGCATTTATACATGAACAATGCATTTATACATGAACAATGCATTTATATGTGAACAATGCATTATTTGGCTTTTTGCAATGTAATGTCGCTTTAAGCATTCATTGTTTATTGGCTGCCATATGAAACCCCCTTCCCTATCATTCCTCATATCCTTGTGCCTCCAGCAAATGCTATTACACTGATGGTCGCTGGTTCGAGCCACGCTCAGGCCGCGTCTGTTTATGAAAACATTGGCAGTTTCTTATGGAGATTGGTGCACCAAGTACTGGTTAACTGCTGGAGCCTGCCCAGGAAAGGTGTTGTTAGGTAAACTGCCCGCCTGCGATATAGCCCAAAATGGTGCTGATGCAGGCGTAAAACCTGAACAATCAAGCAAGCAAACAAACAACCTAACTATAGGATAGTTTATTTGAGGTTACCTGATCCATGTTTGCTCTAGCTTGGGTGTTGTATGCTCGGGAGAATTGATCAATCAAGAAGCAAACATTCAATGAATGAACATGAAATGCATGGGGGGAACATGGCAAACATAACATTAACATAACATATATTTTATTAGACATTAAATTGTGTGTGGGAAACGTGAGAAACATGGGAAACGTGGGAAACATGGGAAACTTGAGAAACATGGGAAACGTGAGAAACATGGGAAACGTGAGCATACTATAAAATAATGCATTCAGTAACATGTTCCCTGCACAATCCTCACAGCCGAAAGGTTCTTTAACCACATTGTTTACATAACCCCCTCCCACAAAAATTATTCTACATAACCCCCTCCCACAAAAATTATTACATCCCCCCCCACACAAGTATTCTACTTCACCCCGTGGTCCCACACAAGATTCTACTCACCCCCTCCCACAACAGTAATCTACATCACCCCCCCCCACAACAATTATTTACATCACCCCTCCACAACATTATTCTCATCACCCCCCCAACATTCTACATCCCCCTGATTCACGTCAGCCCCCTCCCGCACAATTATTCTACATCACCCTCCAAAAGTTATTCTACATGCACCCTAGTACTGGTTAACATCTGGAGCCTGCCCCCCCACAAAAGTTGTTCTACATCACCCCCTCCCACAACAATGATTATACATCACCCCCCCCCCCCAACATGATTACGGGTAATGTACTTGTGGTTATCGTGTTCATCACTTCATGTTATAGTCGCTATATAGGCAGAGAGATGCTAGATGTAATATTTTCAGTTTTCAAATTTGGAAATATTGAAGCTGTTTACTAAAATTAGGTCTACCCCTATCAAGCGCAGATTTTTATTGCAGTTTTGGCATTTTTATATCTTATTTTTTTGATTTTCTAAATTGATTTGTAGGCCTGGGCCTGCATGGCCTAAATAGTATCTATGTCGTTGTTATGTATCATCTTTCATCATGTGTTGCTGCTGTATACTGCCTCTATAGGAAGGACTGTGGCCTGGCGATGTTACCAGCACCTTCTGTGGAACACCAAACTATATAGCACCAGAGATTCTACGCGGCGAGGATTATGGTAGGTGAAAGGTCACAACCTTGTGCTGTCCTAGGTCAAGGTCATATAGTCGCCACGGTAACCGTTGTAGTGCGGTGACGTAAAGCATATTCACTGAAACAGTTAGTACGCTTTGTATTTGCTATATATAGCACAAAATGATTGTAAAGAAAGAACAGCCTATTTATGAATAGAACGCTGGCTTAATAATGCCACCAATTTTATTGTGTGCGGTGGTGGTGGGTGGGGGGTGGGTGTAAAGATGAGATAATCTAATCTGACATGTATATTTCTTTACAAATATTTTAATAGAAGACTACTTCTGTGATGCCATTCAACCTCTACCTACAAAGAAGCATTAGCTGTAGCACAGGTGTTTCAAGCTGAGACTATAAATAAAAAACTATCTTACCCCACCCACTTACATTCTCATATCAAACATCAGCTGGTTCAGGACGACCAAAGAAAGATAAGTCACAGCGCTCGAGGGGAAATTCTTTGCTTATTATGTGGATACAGTTACAGGGTTCCCGCTGTCTGTCGACAATGGCGCCAATTGCGATAAAAAACATGTTTTGTCAAATACATGGCTTCAAGTATTTATCTGTGAACTATATGGCTCTTAGTTGGCTCCAAGTTTTTCAAATTCAGAAATAGGGAGGAACCACCATGCAGTTCAATGTGGTGTGGATTATACAAACATTATCATTGTGTTCCTTTTTAATCTGTTAGCCATCATCTTGACAGTTTGTGGAAATTTAAAATCATCATAGGTTTTAACAGCAAAATATTGGAATTTTGTTAAATTGTATCATTTTCACAATTTCGGTTTTTAAGATTTTGCAGGTAAATTGTCAAATGGTGCTAAAATGTGCATCTGTTTTCTGATAGGGACTGGGTGACAATACCATAAAATATACTTTAATAGTTGAAGGGTAAATGTATACCACTGTAACCTATCATCACTGATGGTCACAGGTTCGAGCCCCGTTCAGACCGTGTCTCTTTATATTAAAAAAGTTGGCAGTGTTTTACTGATGTTTGTGCAACAAGTTCTGGTTAACCGCTGGAGCCTGCCCAGGAAAGGTGTTGTTAGGTAACCTGTCCGTTGCTCAAATGGGCAACCAGTAGCGACGTTAAATAAACTTAAATAAAATAAATAAATAAATGTTAACAAATTTAAAACAAACTGTGCAATATACCAAAGTGTTTTCCTTGTCTGAAGTGTATCACAATACCAGCAATAATTGCCAGAAATGCTAACAATCAAAGATGGCGTCGCTATTCTCTTATAGAGAGACCTGGCATGAACAATGGGAACTGCTTGTAGAGAGAGGATGGTGAATGGCATCACAGTGTTAGTATATATGGTTACAGGGCTTGAGCTGGCGGGGGATTTGGGTGAAATAGTCTCCCTGACCAGCCTCACTTCTCCCTACAGGGCTGGAGCTGGCGAGGGATTTGGGTGAAATAGTCTCCCTACAGGGCTTGAGCTGGCGGGGGATTTGGGTGAAATAGTCTCCCTGACCAGCCTCACTTCTCTCTACAGGGCTGGAGCTTGAGGGAGTTTGGCGGGAGTAGTCTCCCTGACCAGCATCATTTCACCCTACATGCTGGAGCTGGAGGGAGATTAAGGAGAAATAGTCTACTTGAGTGGTGTCACTTCTCCCTGCTTTGAGACGAGGGAGAAGTGTTATCATATAGAATACATAGAGGAGAATTAGTTGCGGAGTGGACACACTTCTCCCTTGTATGCATTAAACCTCTCCATATCTTGAAGGCCAAGCTTAAGCCCTTGTTGGTGTTGAACTTCCTCCATATTAACTGTGTTTTGTACATTATCACAGGAGAATTTGTGGCCCGGTGATCTAACGAACACGTTTTGTGGGACACCAAATTATATCGCACCGGAAGTGCTGCGAGGGGAGGAATATGGTATTTGTTTGCTAAATAGGTCACGGTCGTATGGTTACCATAGCAGCTAAAGACTCAGAACTTCAGTTTAAATGTTTTTCTTGGTTTTTACTATTTAACTACCGTCCATTCTCGCCAATACAGCGATCTCCCTATGAGACGACTATCCCCACACACTTTGGTTCTGAAATCTGTGTGTTTTTGCATGCACTCGCACCAGACCGTGTATAAATTGCATACATGGTCAGTGCAAGTTGAAGACATTTACAAAATTTCAGTGTCCTGGTGCTTTGTTTTCTAAGACATAATTATGCATACCATTTAATATATATATATATATATATATACAGTCAAACCTGTCTTAAGCAGCCAGCCAATGGAGTCAGAGAAAGTGGCTGCTTAGCACAGGTGGCTGCTTAATACAGGTCAAATGTATAGTAAAACAACATATTGGGAATCTGGAAAACGGCTGCTTAATACAGGTTGGCTGCTTAATGGAGGTGACCACTAACACAGGTTTGACTGTATATCCATAACGTTTTTGTTTTTTTAGTACTTATAAGACGGGAAGCCACTTGGAGACCATAATCTGGTCATAAAAACTCGTCTTATAGGCGAGAATATAAGTATTTCAAAATAATAAAATATGCATTGGCTATTATTTCAAAATAATTATATAATGGCTATATATTTCTGTCTGTTTTCTGTTGCCATGGTAACCAGTAATGTTTCACATATACCTGCTTGGTTGTTTTGCTAGATGTGAAATGTGCATCCAGAGCTACAGAGCAAACACCTGTAACTGACTCACTCACTGCCATGTAATCCACCATTCTTATTTACTCAGGATATCCAATCAAGCTTGTTCTCGACAGTAACCAGAAAATCATGTAGATAGTGTCGCTTGTTCTCAACAGTAACCAGAAAATCATGTAGATAGTGTCGCTTGTTCTCGACAGTAACCAGAAAATCATGTAGATAGTGTCGCTTGTTCTCGACAGTAACCAGAAAATCATGTAGATAGTGTCGCTTGTTCTCGACAGTAACCAGAAAATCATGTAGATAGTGTCGCTTGTTCTCGACAGTAACCAGAAAATCATGTAGATAGTGTCGTGTAGATAGTGTCGTTGTTCTCGACAGTAACCAGAAAATCATGTAGATAGTGTCGTTTGTTCTCGACAGTAACCAGAAAATCATGTAGATAGTGTCGCTTGTTCTCGACAGTAACCAGAAAATCATGTAGATAGTGTCGCTTGTTCTCGACAGTAACCAGAAAATCACATAGTGTCACTTGTTCTCGACAGTAATCAGAAAATTTACTTTTTTGGGTCATTCATGTTTGACATGTAAATACTATTATTGACACTGGGAGTTTATTTTCGTTTGCAATTAGATTGTCAGCCGACGGTTTTCAATGATTAGATTGTCAGCCGACAGTTTGCAATGATTAGCTTGTAAGTCGATGGTTTGCAATGATTAGCTTGTAAGTCGATGGTTTGCAATGATTAGATTGTCAGCCGACGGTTTGCAATGATTAGATTGTCAGCCGACGGTTTGCAATGATTAGATTGTCAGCCAACGGTTTGCAATGATTAGATTGTCAGCCAACGGTTTGCAATGATTAGATTGTCAGCCGACGGTTTGCAATGATTAGATTGTCAGCCAACGGTTTGCAATGATTAGATTGTCAGCCAACGGTTTGCAATGATTAGATTGTCAGCCAACGGTTTTCAATGATTAGATTGTCAGCCAACGGTTTGCAATGATTAGATTGTCAGCCAACGGTTTGCAATGATTAGATTGTCAGCCGACGGTTTGCAATGATTAGATTGTCAGCCGACGGTTTGCAATGATTAGATTGTCAGCCGATGGTTTGCAATGATTAGATTTTCAGCCAATGGTTTGCAATGATTAGATTGTCAGCCGACGGTTTGCAATGATTAGATTGTCAGCCAATGGTTTGCAATGATTAGATTGTCAGCCGATGGTTTGCAATGATTAGATTTTCAGCCGATGGTTTGCAATGATTAGATTGTCAGCCGACGGTTTGCAATGATTAGATTGTCAGCCAATGGTTTGCAATGATTAGATTGTCAGCCGACAGTTTGCAATGATTAGATTGTCAGCCGACGGTTTGCAATGATTAGATTGTCAGCCGATGGTTTGCAATGATTAGATTGTCAGCCGACAGTTTGCAATGATTAGATTGTCAGCCAACGGTTTGCAATGATCTACATTATTTAGTAAATCTTATGTTTATTCTTTTCCTCTAGTATTGCGGTTGAAGGGTTCGCACTTGGGCCTACCATTCTGTGGGTTTTATCCTATCCCAGAGCTTATCAAATACTACCTATTATTTCCCACAATTTCAAGAAGTGAGAAAAGCGCGCGATTGAATGGTGTTTAAATAGATTTCAACAATATAGGGTTAAAATGCACAGTATGACCATTAAATACAACACTTGAATTAAGTGCTATATAGTGGCCAGTGTATCTAACTGAACACAATATCTTACGAAAATTGTAAAAACAAAAATTATATTTTTTTAGGGGGAAGTGGCCCCCCCCCCCCCAGGGAGCGAAGTCAGTGTCCCTAGGGCGACTATTTTACCCTAGTCGCCTTCTAGGATGAGCCCTAGACTGTATAAAGGCACAGCATGTAACTAGATTGCCTAACTGACATGAGATGGGTATCCGGATCTATATAACCAAACTATTGCAAAATCTATTGCTACAACTGTTTCATATTACATAGATATCCATCTGACTGAACTTTCCAAGAATTGCTCGGAACTGTTGTCATGAACTGCTGCCTATCATCGATTGAAGATTAACATTTATCCGCACTGGTTATGCTAAACACCCGTCTTATATACAACAATAATTGCTGAGAATGTACAGTACCAAAGCAGAGTTCACATTGTTGCCTCGACATTCTGCTCAGATGATTTTTGACAGAGTTGTCACCCCTTTTGAATTTGTGGTCGTGTGTTACTGACTTTCAGTGATATTTCTAGTTATTGTTGGTTGGAAGACGACAAGAATTGTAGATCTCTGTTATTATTCCCTCCATCAGCCCCGCCTGTCCATATTTTCATATCCGTAGTATCTGATGCAACCGTAACCCTTTCAACACCACAGACCTCTAAATAGGCTTACAAAAAGTGTAGATCCAGATGAGCTGGCTCGTGATGAGCCGTCTCATCAGGATCTGCACTTTTTGCCAGTGATATGACTATTTTTAGACATAATTACCCATTTTGATAAATGAACTTGTCCAAATGTGATTTTCTGATTCATTTATTGGTTTATGAATATCATGGACCAGTCCATCTGAGTTACTTGGTGTTGAAAGGGTTAAACCTCAAAACATTAACATGTTCTGTGCTAGAACCAGGCGAAAGCGCAATGGTAGCGGGTATGCTTCAGGTGTGAAAGGTCCGGAGTTCGGGCCCAGCTGTAGCAGTTTCAATTGTGCCCTTAGGCTAGTCACTTAAATTCCACGTTGTCTCTTCTCTCTCCCTCATGGCGATGTATTCCATCAGGAATGAGGTCTCGAGAGCGATTAATCTAACGTTTCACAATTAAGCGAATATTAAAAAACATTTTTTCGCAATCAAACTAAAATAAATTTGTATAAATTAAACTAGACCCAGGCCTGTAGCACGAAGGCTAAGTCTTACATTTGTATGGCACGAAATCTCTCGTGCCTTGCTCAACTCTACCTCTATTACTTTTTGTATCCAGGAATGATTTACTAACATATCTCTACTATCTCCTACCTTGTACAGCATATCATGTACCTTGTCATATTATTCAGGAATTATTGTATGTACGTAGACTTGCAGCATTTCATGCATTCATCTATGGCCTTGCATTGTACAGCATTTCATACATTCATCTATGACCTTGCATTGTACAGCATTTCATGCATTCATCTATGGCCTTGCATTGTACAGCATTTCATACATTCATCTATGACCTTGCATTGTATTTTTTTGTATGACTTGTTATGTGCAGCATTTCATGCATTCATCTATGACCGTGCAATGTACAGTATTTCATGCATTCATCTATGACCTTGCAATGTACATAGTATTTCATGCATTCATCTATGACCGTGCATTGTACAGCATTTCATACATTCATCTATGACCTTGCAATGTACAGCATTTCATACATTCATCTATGACCTTGCAATGTACAGCATTTCATACATTCATCTATGACCTTGCAATGTACAGTATTTCATGCATTCATCTATGGCCTTGTATTGTACAGCATTTCATACATTCATCTATGACCTTGCAATGTACAGCATTTCATACATTCATCTATGACCTTGCATTGTACAGCATTTCATGCATTCATCTATGACCTTGCATTGTACAGCATTTCATACATTCATCTATGGCCTTGCATTGTACAGCATTTCATACATTCATCTATGACCTTGCAATGTACAGCATTTCATACATTCATCTATAACCTTGCAATGTACAGCATTTCATACATTCATCCATGACCTTGCAATGTACAGTATTTCATGCATTCATCTATGGCCATTGCATTGTACAGCATTTCATACATTCATCTATGGCCTTGCAATGTACAGCATTTCATACATTCATCTATGACCTTGCATTGTACAGCATTTCATACATTCATCTATGGCCTTGCATTGTACAGCATTTCATACATTCATCTATGGCCTTGCATTGTACAGCATTTCATACATTCATCTATGACCTTGCAATGTACAGCATTTCATACATTCATCTATGGCCTTGCATTGTACAGCATTTCATACATTCATCTATGGCCTTGCATTGTACAGCATTTCATACATTCATCTATGGCCTTGCATTGTACAGCATTTCATACATTCATCTATGGCCTTGCAATGTACAGCATTTCATGCATTCATCTATGGCCGTGCATTGTACAGCATTTCATACATTCATCTATGGCCGTGGAATGTACAGCATTTCATGCATTCATCTATGGCCTTGCAATGTACATCATTTCATACATTCATCTATGGCCTTGCATTGTATGTAGACATTGTATTCACTATTGCTGTTCTTGAGTTAGTTATTTGCGATTATTGCAAGTCTCGGCATGGGAGCATGTGAAAATATGAACTTTACAAATTTAATCCCATCTACAGTATTGTGTAGCATATATATTCATCCAGGAGTAAACCCCAACCAAAGTTATGGGGCCATTTGGGGTTTTATTCTGTATATATTCATCCAGGAGTAAACCCCAACCAAAGTTATGGGGCCATTTGGGGTTTTATTCTGTATATATTCATCCATAACTCAACCCAACCATAAGTCATGGGGCCATTTGGGGTTTTATTCTGTATATATTTATCCATAACTCAACCCAACCATAAGTCATGGGGCCATTTGGGTTTTTATTCTGTATATATTTATCCATAACTCAACCCAACCATAAGTCATGGGGCCATTTGGGGTTTTATTCTGTATATATTTATCCATAACTCAACCCAACCATAAGTAAGTCATGGGGCCATTTGGGTTTTTCTGTATATATTTATCCATAACTCAACCCAACCATAAGTCATGGGGCCATTTGGGTTTTTTTTCTGTATATATTTATCCATAACTCAACCCAACCATAAGTCATGGGGCCATTTGGGGTTTTATTCTGTATATATTCATCCATAAATCAACCCAACCATAAGTCATGGGGCCATTTGGGGTATTATTCTGTATATAACAATCAGGGCTTCTAAAATTTTAAAAACCAAATTTGTCCAGCCTGAAATCGACAGTGAAGAGCCTCTCATATCATTCTAATATTTGTGTACCCCACATAGAATTGTGTACAATCGGTGTTTTTTTATCATTTTTAAAACCATGCTTTTATTGTAAAGTTAAAAATGCTTGACCTATGATGTATGAGTTTTTATGGACGTCATGGTTCAGATTGCTGTGAATATTTCATGTAGCAAGCACAATATGCCTGTGTTTAGTGTCAGCATTGTGTTATTTTGTATTGAAACATGTTAGGGCTTGATGTTATTCTTTTGTTAAAAGGACTTTTTAACTCTTTGCATGCTGGGTAAAATAAATCCCCTGTCTGGCAAAAATTAACAGTCTTTCAGCTGGGACTTTAAACCGAGGTGTCGTGTCGGTGCTTTACACTGTGCACGTAAAAGAACCAGAGGAGATTCTGGAATGGGTCTCTGTCTGTATCATTGCACTATCGTCCAAAAATCTAAAATAACTAATCTATTCAGGAGGTGTCGCTCATATGGGTAACCGTTACCGATAAATAAATGTAAAACATATTAATGTGTTTTTTTTGTAGCTGAAAACTCGATACGACACAATTATGATGAAATTTTGTGACATATTTCAGGGTTCATTCTAGGTCAGAATTTTTGGGAGAAGTGAGAAAGCGCGTGATCGCTTCCTTAAATGGTGTTCTTTAATATACTTCTGCAAAATAGGGTTAAAATGTACAGTACAATCATTAAATACAACATTTGAATAGGAGTGCTTTATAATGGGCCAGTGTATCTTCCTAGACAAAATTTTGTTTGAAAATGGTAAAAACCAAAATATAAATTTATTAAATATTTTTTTATTAGGGAGAAGTGTGGGCCCCCAAAGGGCGAAGTCAGGGTCCCTAGGGCGACAATTTCGCCCACATCGCCCTCTAGAATGATCCCTGATATTTAACTGTTGTTTTCACCGCTAGCATGGAAAGAGTTAAATAAAGTATTGGCTTCAGTGTATTCACATTAGCAGTTGAATGTTAGTTTAGTTTCTACAAAGGACTACGTGTCTGTGCATCGCTGCCCGGGATCGGGCCCCGCCCGGGGTCGGGCCCCCAGTTCTAATTAAATGGTTGATAAAACTCGGTAGTCACGTGAACAACACATGTGTAGCAGCTATACGTCATTGATAGCATCATCGACGACGTATCACTGGTCTCCCCTTGGTGCAGTTAAATGTACCTGTATAGCATTTATTCAATCCTCATCTCTTTGAAATGCTGAACAACCGCCCCAAAATGCACGCTATTGCCATAAACATGGGTCCTGAAGAACCATATGCGATTGCAAGCACAGATCATACAAAATTATTCATTAATTATTAATTTTAAAGTCTATAGTATCTCTGGGGACAAAGAACTGAATACTGGGTTCTTACCGCCGGTAAAATATTTTGGTGACAAAAATCTAGCTCACTCAAGAGGCGATATTTGTGACTTTTGTGGTCCTGGAAGTCGTGATAATGCAATGGTAGCGCGTTCGCTTCAGGTGCGAAAGGCCTGGAGTTCGAACCTCGCTGGAGCCGTTACGATTGTGCCCTTAGGCAAGGCATTTAAATTCCACATTGCCTCTTCTCTCTCCCTCGTGGCGATGGATTCCATCAGGAATGACGTCTCGAGAGTGATTAATATAAGTTGTTAGAACTTGTTTCACAATAGAGCTAAATAAATTTGTATAAACAGGTGATATTTTATTAAGATCAGTGACGACTTGAAGGGGTGGATGGGGGATTGATAGCATAAATTAACGGTAAGGAATCAAGGGGGGGGGGTGCTGGCAACTTATTTCAGCCCAGAACCGTACTTGGTTATGAATGTTTGAAGAAGCCGCCCGGATGATTGTGGTAGATTGCGTTTGTATATTTACTTGTGTATATGTTACAGATTACAGTGTGGACTGGTGGGCGTTAGGAGTTCTCATGTTTGAGATGTTGGCGGGACGGTCTCCGTTTGATGTTGTTGGTGGTGCCGAGAATCCCGATCAAAATACGGAAGATTATCTGTTTCAAAGTAAGAACTAGTCTAGTATATGGCGAAAATGGGCACTCGAACAATCTTCAGAAAAATGGGAAGACAGGCATTTAACCCTTTCCTTCATAGAGATTTAGGTTAATATACTATTATATCTCCATACAAACGACAGCCATTTAACCCTTTCTTTCATGGAGATTTAGGTTAATATCCTATTATATCTCCATACAAACGACAGCCATTTAACTTTCCTTCATGAGATTTAGGTTAATATCCTATTATATCTCCATTTAGCCATCATGCAGTCGATAAGTAGTCACCATACCTATCCCACCTCCATAGATATTACTGGGACTACATGAGATTTAGGTTAATATACTATTATATCTCCATACAAATGACAGCCATTTAACTATCATGCAGTGGATAAGTAGTCACCATATCTATCCCACCTCCATAGATATTACTGGGACTACATGAGATTTAGGTTAATATACTATTATATCTCCATACAAATGACAGCCATTTAGCTATCATGCAGTGGATAAGTAGTCACCATATCTATCCCACCTCCATAGATATTACTGGGACTACATGAGATTTAGGTTAATATACTATTATATCGCCATACAAATGACAGCCATTTAACTATCATGCAGTGGATAAGTAGTCACCATATCTATCCCACCTCCATAGATATTACTGGGACTACATGAGATTTAGGTTAATATACTATTATATCGCCATACAAATGACAGCTATTTAGCTATCATGCAGTGGATAAGTAGTCACCATATCTATCCCACCTCCATAGATATTACTGGGACTACATGATATTCTGGCCTTTATTATGAACATTGGTTTGGCTACTACATTGTCAATGTATGTCGTATTGGTAATGGCATCGAGAGGTGCTTCTATGAGGGAAAGGGTTAATGTATGTCATATTGGTAATGGCGTCAAGAGGTGCTTCTATGAGGGAAAGGGTTAAATTAGACAAATTGCACATTTTCCCCACCTGTTTATTTTACTATATAGTTTCAAGGCCTCAAGGGATTATTAGTTAAAGCTATTTCGTTTAAATTTCTTTTTCAAATAGTGTAAATATTTTGATACTGTTGCCATAGGAACATTGTTTCCAATTTGTTAGAAAAATATAATGGGACACTGTTTGGCCCAGGAAAGATGTTGTTAGGTAAATTGCTCGCCGGCGATATACCAAAATGGTGCTGATGCAGGCGTAAAACCCGAAATATATAATAATAATAATAAAGGGACACTGTTTGGGCAAATCATGAAATAAACTTTAAGTTGTAAACTATAAATGTGAATGATGAAGAATAAATCGTAAACAGCAATACTAATAAATCCTAATATAATTTCTCCACCTCCGTGGTCGAGTGGTTAAGGTCGCTGACTTGTATACCACTGTAACCTATCATCACTGATGGTCACGTGTTCGAACCCTGCTCAGGTCGTGTCTCATTTATATGAAAAAGTTGGCAGTTTCTTACGGAGGTTGGTGCACCCAAGTACTGGTTAACCGCTGGAGCCTGCCCAGGAAAGGTGTTGTTAGGTAAACTGCCCACCGGCGATATAGCCCGAAATGGTGCTGATGCAGGCGTAAAACCCGAAATATAACATATATATATAATAATAATATAATTTCATATTGTTTTCTACATATTTCATTGTGTGTATAATTGTAATGTAATGTATGGAAAAAAATGCAATAAAATATTATTAAATTAAAAACGTGAGGAATTTCTTATCTTAAATAATTGTGTATTTTTTTAAAATTGATAGTAAATTATTATAAACGACGTTATATACAGATTATAGAGCGTGATTAGTTTATACAAATTTATTTTAGCTCGATTGCGAAACAATATTATGACTTATATTAATCACTCTCGAGACCTCATTCCTGATGGAATCCATCGCCACGAGGGAGAGAGAAGAGGCATGTGGAACTGAAATGCCTTGCCTAAGGGCACAATCGTAACGGCTCCAGCGGGGCTTGAACTCCGGGCCTTTCGCACTTGAAGCGAACATGCTAATGTTGGGGTGATGTTTTAAACTTTCTTTCAAAGACATCTGTTTATGTGTGTCACTAAACAAGTAAAGATAGTGCACATTTAAGCATGCCATTCACATGTACATTTAAAATCCCTTAAGCTGAGGTATATATAAAGTAATTCTAATGTTTATATTTCAGTAATTCTGGAGTTTATATTTCAGTAATTCTGGAGTTTATATTTCAGTAATTCCATAGTTTATATTTCAGTAATTCTAGAGTTTATATTTCAGTAATTCTGGAGTTTATATTTCAGTAATTCTGGAGTTTATATTTCAGTAATTCTGGAGTTTATATTTCAGTAATTTTGGAGAAGACAATTAGGATTCCAAGATCATTGTCAGTAAAAGCTGCCTCAGTTCTTAAAGGATTCCTCAATAAGGTAAGTAAATCCTCTAATTCACAGACCTCAGGCAAGCTATTGTTTGAAAGGGAGAAACTCTTGTGACCTCAGACAAGCTATTGTTAGAAAGGGAGAAACTCTTGTGACCTCAGACAAGCTATTGTTAGAAAGGGAGAAACTCTTGTGACCTCAGACAAGCTATTGTTTGAAAGGGAGAAACTCTTGTGACCTCAGGCAAGCTATTGTTTGAAAGGGAGAAACTCTTGTGACCTCAGACAAGCTATTGTTTGAAAGGGAGAAACTTGTGACCTGTGACCTACAACTATGTTGAAAGGGAGAACTTGTGACCAGCTTGTTGAAGGGGAAACTTGTGACCTACAAGCTATTGTTGAAAGGGAGAAACTTGTGGTTTGAAGGGGAATTGTGACCTCAGCAAGCTATTGTTTGAAAGGGAGAAACTCTTGTGACCTCAGACAAGCTATTGTTAGAAAGGGAGAAACTCTTGTGACCTGATGCAAGCTATTGTTTGAAAGGGAGAAACTTGTGTGACCTGATGCAAGCTATTGTTTGAAAGGGAGAAACTTGTGTGACCTGATGCAAGCTATTGTTTGAAAGGGAGAAACTTGTGTGACCTGATGCAAGCTATTGTTTGAAAGGGAGAAACTTGTGTGACCTGATGCAAGCTATTGTTTGAAAGGGAGAAACTTGTGTGACCTGATGCAAGCTATTGTTTGAAAGGGAGAAACTTGTGTGACCTGATGCAAGCTATTGTTTGAAAGGGAGAAACTTGTGTGACCTGATGCAAGCTATTGTTTGAAAGGGAGAAACTTGTGTGACCTGATGCAAGCTATTGTTTGAAAGGGAGAAACTTGTGTGACCTGATGCAAGCTATTGTTTGAAAGGGAGAAACTTGTGTGACCTGATGCAAGCTATTGTTTGAAAGGGAGAAACTTGTGTGACCTGATGCAAGCTATTGTTTGAAAGGGAGAAACTTGTGTGACCTGATGCAAGCTATTGTTTGAAAGGGAGAAACTCTTGTGACCTCAGGCAAGCTATTGTTAGAAAGGGAGAAACTATTGTGACATCAGGCAAGCTATTGTTAGAAAAGGGGAAACTCTTATGACCTCAGGCAAGCTATTGTTAGAAACGGAGAAACTCTTATGACCTCAGGCAAGCTATTGTTAGAAAGGGAGAAACTCTTGTGACCTCAGGCAAGCTATTGTTAGAAAGGGGAAACTCTTGTGTGACCTCAGGCAAGCTATTGTTAGAAGGGAGAAACTTGTGGGACTCAGGCAAGCTATTGTTAGAAAGGGAGAAACTTGTGGGACCTCAGGCAAGCTATTGTTAGAAAGGGGAAACTCTTGTGGACCTCAGGCAAGCTATTGTTTGAAGGGGAGAAACTTGTGTGACCTCAGGCGAGCTATTGTGTGAAGGGGAGAAACTCTTGACCTCAGGCAAGCTATTGTTAGAAAGGGAGAAACTCTTGACCTCAGACAAGCTATTGTTAGAAAGGGAGAAACTCTTGTGTGACCTCATGCAAGCTATTGTTAGAAAGTAAGAAACTCTTGTGACCTCATGCAAGCTATTGTTAGAAAGGGAGATCCTCTTGTGACCTCAGGCAAGCTATTGTTAGAAAGGGGAAACTCTTGTGACCTCAGGCAAGCTATTGTTAGAAAGGGAGAAACTTGTGTGACCTCAGGCAAGCTATTGTTAGAAAGGGGAAACTCTTGTGACCTCAGACAAGCTATTGTTTGAAAGGGAGAAACTTGTGTGACCTCAGGCAAGCTATTGTGTGAAGGGGAGAAACTCTTGACCTCAGACAAGCTATTGTTTGAAAGGGAGAAACTTGTGTGACCTGATGCAAGCTATTGTTTGAAAGGGAGAAACTTGTGTGACCTGATGCAAGCTATTGTTAGAAAGGGAGATCCTCTTGTGACCTCAGGCAAGCTATTGTTAGAAAGGGGAAACTCTTGTGACCTCAGGCAAGCTATTGTTAGAAAGGGAGAAACTTGTGTGACCTCAGGCAAGCTATTGTTAGAAAGGGGAAACTCTTGTGACCTCAGACAAGCTATTGTTTGAAAGGGAGAAACTTGTGTGACCTCAGGCAAGCTATTGTGTGAAGGGGAGAAACTCTTGACCTCAGACAAGCTATTGTTTGAAAGGGAGAAACTTGTGTGACCTGATGCAAGCTATTGTTTGAAAGGGAGAAACTTGTGTGACCTGATGCAAGCTATTGTTAGAAAGGGAGATCCTCTTGTGACCTCAGGCAAGCTATTGTTAGAAAGGGGAAACTCTTGTGACCTCAGGCAAGCTATTGTTAGAAAGGGAGAAACTTGTGTGACCTCAGGCAAGCTATTGTGTGAAGGGGAGAATCTCTTGACCTCAGGCAAGCTATTGTTAGAAAGGGCGATCCTCTTGTGACCTCAGATAAGCTATTGTTAGAAACGGAGGTGACCACTAACACAGGTTTGACTGTATATTCAGAGAAATAAATATTGTTTAAACTAATGATGGTCTCTTGTTTGTACCTTTTGTGACATCATAACAACGCTGTGACATCACATGTTCAGAGATACTCTGATAAACTTCAGGTCATGAACATTCGGTTATCTTATCTTTCCTCGCTAAAATTGATTTTTTATCAGAAATAGGATAATGATAATGGATTAATATGTTACTGTCTTATAAATCTGGCAGAGCCCTCGACTTGTATATTTTCTCCGATTCGCCAAATAATAAATTAAAATTTATAAAACAGTAACCTATAATATTCTCTATTTATCTTGTATCAACTGAAAATAGTGCTTGCAATAAATGTGTGAATATTCGTTTGAATTAGCGAATATTCGAATATTAGTACAGTATTCGCAAATTCAGTAATATATTGAGAACAAATTTGTTTGCAAAAAATGATCAAAAACGAAATAAACTGTATGTTAAACATTGTTGTTGATCTAAGCTGACATTATTGTACTGTAGGGTAAACAAAATTCAAATGGTTACACAATTAAATTATGCAAATTAGCTATTCTCGGAAACGATATTGTATTTGTGAATATACCCTGGAGTTTGGTACCAAGAGTACCATTGTGTCATTGCTGGTTCACAACTTACCTGCTTTCTCGTCCAATATGTTGGTTTTCTCACAGCACAGCTCATGTTCTTAATATTTACAGAATCAAAAAGAGCGTTTAGGATGCCATTTACAGCAAGGTTTCTCCGATATCCAGTCACATGCCTTCTTCCGATCAATAGACTGGGAAATGCTGCAACACAAGCAAATCAGCCCGCCATACAAACCTCAGTTAAAGAGCGAACTCGATTTGGAACATTTTGACCCTGCATTTACCAATGAACCAGTCCAACTAACTCCGGACGATCAGTGAGTATCTCCACGCAGGTCACATATAGGACAAGTCCCCCCTACATTTATTAATGAACCAATCCAACTAACTGGACGATCAGTGAGTATCTCCACGCAGGTCACATATAAGACAGGTCCCCCTACATTTATTAATGAACCAATCCAACGAACTCTGGACTTATTTATGCAGACCATCTCATCTGACATTGTACCACCTCACTCTGGAACATCACCATATCACTGCTGGCAAGTCGTCGCTGTACGTTCTGCAGTGTTGTGGTCGCTGTACGTTCTGCAGTGTTGTGGTCGCTGTACGTTCTGCAATGTTGTGGTCGCTGTACGTTCTGCAGTGTTGTGGTCGCCGGGTTGATTATTGGCAGAGATGGTGATAGTGAGTGGATAAAAGCTTGACACCATTGTTTTGTTATCCATTTTAAAAATCTTTCTCCGATATCCAGTCAAAGCTTTCCCGTCATTCTGATCGAAACACTCGTAATGAATAAATACTCACTCGAATCATGCTGGTATTCTACTACACGAGACACTTGGGGCGGGGTATCAATTGTACTGGTATGGCTATAATTATATTAATTATCATATCAAAATAGTTCCGTCAATTATTATAAAAAAGTTGCCAAGATTAGCTCGGAGCGCGGGCTTCCGCCTAGCAACATGACTGTAAGCGCAACCTTTTTATATAGCAATATTGTGGCAGTGCCCGGCTTTCCAGGCCCCCATCTAGCGACATGCTATGTGATGGAAGATTGGTCAGAGTTGGTGTTGATTAGCGCTAGGCCATGAGGGTTTGAATCTTGACCTATGCCTATAAAGTAGGAAAGCATGCATGCGTTATAATGTCGGACTCGTGTATTTTCAGGAAAGTGATAGACAAGATTGATCAATCTGAGTTTGATGGATTCGAGTATGTGAACCCACTTCTTATGTCCATGGAAGATTGTGTATGATGGATAATCTCCATAGATACTGTTACCATAGCAACAGAGGTCAGCAAGTATACAGGGGAGGTCACTCTGGACCTCAGAAATCATTCATCGAGATTTCATCAATGTTGACCAAGTAGATTGCGTGTCATGCAGTTGAAAGTGCGTAAACTGTCGCCTGTATTATGAAGCTAGTTACAAGACTTGCCAATATGTAATACATTATATATTTTACCTATATTATACTGTGATGTGTACTAACCAGCCACATTCTCTGTTTTCTGTGAATGTCTGCTTAAGACAATAGTATCTGATTTGTATTATAGACACACTGTTCTATACATGTTGCATGTTATATACCGTAATTTGCTATGTATAATGCGCTATCATGTATAACGGCACCCACTTTTTGGCACGCAATCGGTGAAAAATGTAGTTCTTGTGTATACCGCACACTGTAAAATATCATTTTCATAAGTCAAAATCTCAAGATACGATTTAATTGCGCTCTACGGTTTATATATTTTGATAAAATAAGAAATCTTCGGGGCCTACGCGCAGAAGTTCATGGTTCTGAAATATAATCATACTGATACTGATTTTTGTATTCCTGTACAAAACGAAAAAATCATACTGGGCCCGGAAATGCATGTGTTTTGATAAATCCCTGACGCCGTACTGTGTTCCTGCCTTGCGATTGCCATGAGCCTCGTATTACTTGATAATGGAGAGCTTCTCTCTAGCGGTGTAGGGGTTTCTGTGTGTGTGTCTTACGTTTATTTGTCGCCGCTACCGGTTGTCCATATGAGCGATGCCTCCTGAATAGATTAGTCATTTTAGATTGTTGGAGGATAGTGCAATGATGCAGAGACAGAGACCCATTACAGAATCTCCTCTGGTTCTTTTACGTGCACGGTGTACAGCACCGACACAAGACCTCGGTTTAATCTGAAAGACTGTTAATTTTATTAGGGTCAGACGGGGATCGAACCTGTGATCCCTGGATTACCAGTCAAGCGTGCTATCTGTAGGGGTTTCTGAATTTTAAGTACTTATCTAATGACAGCCTCTATGACATTGTATCAACTACGCATTGAGCAATAATTAATTTCTCAAAGTTTTCAACACCTAAAATTTATCAACGCCTTCTAAAATCTGTCAATGCATCTTCAAGCTTCTAAACACTTATACCTAATTAACTGGGGCCTATTGTAACGGTTTACCAAATAGTACTACAAACAATTTGTCAAAACACTAACACATTATTTTTATTTGTTTTTAATAATTGCATTGTAATATTCCTCCTAAAATAAAAAAAAGAAAATACGATACATTATATCAATATCTCAAATAAACTATAATTTCAACTTTTCTGTTATCTTACCTACCTAGACGTCAGTCATTGCAGCATGACTCTATACGATATAGATCGAGAACGTACTGGAAGTAGACCATCACTAAATATCTGCCATTTTTGCCAAAGTTTTTGATGAAATTGTCGAAATTTAGAACAAATAAATGATATCTATCATTAAATTTGGACAATTTTGTTTGAAAATAATTTTATGATGGCTGTGCCCGTGCACTAGACAAATTCTACATCGTGTTTATTAATAAATGTACGTGGTATACACAGCAAATGATGGTACACACTGTTATAACATGTTGTGTGTTATATGCACACTATTTATACAGGTTGCGTGTTATATACATAATTATAATGTAGACTGGACTAATAATTTTACTAACATAACTTATAGCGCACATTTTTATCTACATGTATATTTTGAATAATAGATAAATATTTGACACGTCATGTTGAAGGGCGATTAGATTAGGTGTCTGGTAACACCAGAACAATCACAGGAGTACACGAGTGTGGGTAGTGCTCATTCTAAGGGGCGACATGGGGCAAAATAGTCGCCCTAGGGACCCTGACTGTGTAACTTCAAATTACTGTGTATAAATTGATTCCAGTCTAATCTCTCTGTAAAGACAATCAGTAGACTGGGGCTATGTCTAGTTTCAAATACCAGGGTTCATTCTAGATCAGATATTTTGGGAGAAGTGAGAAAAAGCGCGAGATTGCGTCCATAAATAGTATTCTTTAATAAATTTCCTTAAAATAGTGTTAAAATACACAATATGACCATTAAATACAACATTTATAATGGGCCAGTGTTGTACTTGACAAAATCTTGTATTATATTTTTTTTAGGGGCGAAGTCAGGGTCCATAGGGGCGAAGTCAGGGTCCATAGGGCGACTATTTCGCTCACGTCGCCCTCTAGAATGAACCCTGACATACCTATTTGAGTTTCCATGTAAGGCATCAGAGAACACTGCCTGTGAGAACAGTGATTATTGTTCACACTGTGTCTCTGACAGGTTACACAGCGTTTGTGTCTGACAGGTTACACAGCGTGTGTGTATGACAGGTTACCTAACGTGTGTGTCTGACAGGTTACATAGCGTGTGTCTGACAGGTTACATAGCGTGTGTGTCTGACAGGTTACACAGCGTTTGTGTCTGACAGGTTACACAGCGTGTGTGTATGACAGGTTACCTAACGTTTGTGTCTGACAGGTTACATAGCGTGTGTGTCTGACAGGTTACATAGCGTGTGTGTCTGACAGGTTACATAGCGTGTGTGTCTGACAGGTTACACAGCGTGTGTGTCTGACAGGTTACATAGCGTTTGTGTCTGACAGGTTACATAGCGTTTGTGTCTCTGACAGGTTACATAGCGTGTGTGTCTGACAGGTTACATAGCGTTTGTGTCTGACAGGTTACATAGCGTGTGTGTCTGACAGGTTACATAGCGTTTGTGTCTGACAGGTTACATAGCGTGTGTGTCTGACAGGTTACATAGCGTTTGTGTCTGACAGGTTACACAGTGTTTGTGTCTGACAGGTTACATAGTGTTTGTGTCTGACAGGTTACATAGTGTTTGTGTCTGACAGGTTACACAGCGTTTGTCTCTGACAGGTTACATAGCGTGTGTGTCTGACAGGTTACACAGCGTGTGTGTCTGACAGGTTACATAGCGTGTGTGTCTCTGACAGGTTACATAGTTTTTGTGTCTCTGGCAGGTTACACAGCGTTTGTGTCTGACAGGTTACACAGCGTTTGTGTCTCTGGCAGGTTACATAGCGTTTGTGTCTGACAGGTTACATAGCGTGTGTGTCTCTGACAGGTTACATAGCATGTGTGTCTGACAGGTTACATAGTGTTTGTCTCTGACAGGTTACATAGTGTTTGTGTCTGACAGGTTACATAGCGTTTGTGTCTGACAGGTTACACAGCATTACATAGTCCGATCTGGCGATCACTGTACCATGCTTAAATGTGCATTTTAAATTTGGCAATTTGTTGGAATGCATAAACGATATTTTTTATATCGCTGAACCAACACTTTCGCAGTCAGTCACCATGGCGATACACCATTTGGGGTGGTGGCCTCGTTAATAAGTGCTATTTATTTGGTAGATGGCTTCATATCACAGAGTATACTGTATCTCAATAAGGTTTTACACTGCATTTATGTGTATATATTGTTTAACGTTTCATATTGCCGAATTGTATCATTTATGTAAGACATTTTTATACCGCAAAATTACCTGTATATGTGTATATATGTATATGTGTATATGTGTGTATATGTGTGTATATGTGTATATGTGTATATATGTGTATATGTGTATATGTGTATATATGTGTATATGTATATATGTGTATATGTATATATGTGTATGTGTGTATGTGTGTATGTGTGTATATGTATATATGTATATATGTATATATGTATATATGTATATATGTGTATATGTATATATGTGTATATGTATATATGTGTATGTGTGTATGTGTGTATGTGTGTATATGTATATATGTATATATGTATATATGTGTATATGTATATATGTGTATATGTGTATATGTGTATATATGTGTATATGTGTATATGTATATATGTGTGTATGTGTGTATATGTGTATATGTGTATATGTATATATGTATATGTGTATATGTGTGTATATGTATATGTGTATATGTGTATATGTGTATATGTGTATATGTGTGTATGTGTGTATGTGTGTATATGTATATGTATATATGTGTATATGTGTATATGTGTATATGTGTATATATGTGTATATGTGTATATATGTATATGTGTATATGAAATGCTTGTGTCGGTCGGGCTGTCACAAAATGGTGTCTAAAACTTGTAGTATTAGGCGAGTTCTGTCCGGGCTGTAAACTCCCGCTTAGATGAATTTTGAAATACCTTCCCACTAACATTCGCCTTAATGAGTCGACAAGTCACACGCAAGACCAAGGTAACTTAAAAGATATTACGTTACGCTGCGGCTGATCTGGATCTAAGTTGTTTGCAAAAGCCTTTAAATGTATCCAGAATGAAATGGGTTAAGAATCTACATCTACTTTACAAACCCTTCATGGTTGCACAAATCCAATAGTCTAAATAGTGGTTGCACAAGACACATATTCCAAACATTTAGTCATTGCCAAGTGCCTATGTTCAAAAATCAAAGGTTGTCTTGTAGATCAGTCTAGCGTGCACATTCCTAGAAGAAGATCCCTTCAGTCGCCAAAATATCCAAATCCAAGTGGAAGAGAAAACCCTCGTCTACATGTGGCATTGAGTCTGGGGTTATAGCAAGCTGTCCTTTCAACAAAATCTGAGTATATAATTATGTAGAAAATTGATGTTTAATAGTGAAGAAAATTCCTGTTATTCAAGCAGATTGTTGTTTCTAATAGTGAAGAAAATTCCTGTTATTCAAGCAGATTGTTGATTCTAATAGTGAATAGTGTTTGTTATTTCATATACAATGTCGTGTTTTATTTTGTGTTCCTTATAAATGGAGTAATAGTACTCAAATATTAGGCTGTACATATCAGCTACAAACAGCTGGTGCCTGGACATGTATATAATTAGATTGTTAATTAGACAGTGGACAAAGGCTAGCTGCAGTAAGATACATATTTGTTGCAAATTCTGTACATTTACTTATTTTTGTTAAACCAAAGTGCCAACATGTTGCATTATGGACTTAGTTGTGTAAACGACTAGGTCAAATTGTGACATTAGTTGTGTAAAAGACTAGGTCAAATTGTGACATTAGTTGTGTAAACGACTAGGTCAAATTGTGACATTAGTTGTGTAAAAGACTAGGTCAAATTGTGACATTGACCAGGTGGTCAAATTGTGACATTGACCAGGTGGTCAAGTTGTGACATTGACCAGGTGGTCAAATTGTGACATTGACCAGGTGGTCAAGTTGTGACATTGACCAGGTGGTCAAGTTGTGACATTGACCAGGTGGTCAAGTTGTGACATTGACCAGGTGGTCAAATTGTGACATTGACCAGGTGGTCAAGTTGTGACATTGATCAAGTCTTCAAGTTGTGACATTGACCAGGTGGTCAAATTGTGACATTGATCAGGCAGTCAAATTGGTGCAAAAGGTCCGGAGTTCGAGTCCGCTGGAGCCGTTACGATTGTGCCCTTGGGCAAGGCATTTAAATTCCACGTTGCCTCTTCTCTCTCCTTCATGGCGATGGATTCCATCAGGAATGACGTCTCGAGAGTGATTAATATAAGTTGAAAGAACTTGTTTCACAATTGAGCTAAAATAAATTTGTATAAACTAGCCATTTGAGGCTTTGATGATTGTGTTTCCCAAATCCCCAACGGTCTTAGTGCTTTAGAATAAGTGGAGCGGACAGGTGGACATTCGGAATGGAATCTCTTAACCAGAGCACATACACTACCTTCCACTAGTCCATGCACAAGTTATTGTACATCCATTGCATTTCATTCATTTGAAATTTGATGGAAAACTAAATGTATACCTTGAATTCACATATTTAATTCTTGAAATTTGGTTTGATAGGAAATGCAGATCTGCCTATGTTTCTCTCCAATTGACTAGCTTTTACTCAAGACTCCCTTTGTTGTTTGCATTCAAAGGTTGACAAAAATTTGATAAATGCCATTGTAAATAAGAAAACATATGTACCTAAAGGAAGCATCTGTGACAAATTAACTATCCAGTGGCCTAGACAATTTGTCTGTCATTTTATATATTCAAATTCAACCACTTGGAAATGTTGTGAGATGTTTGAGAGACTTACTGTTTTTGGTTATGTGATCGTGCAATATCGATACAAAGTGAGATGGCAGTATTTCTATTGTTTTTCTGGCTATAATATTATGGAAGCATTTCTTACACATGATCAGTGTATGGAAGCATTTCTTACACATGATCAGTGTATGGAAGCATTTCTTACACATGATCGGTGTATGGAAGCATTTCTTACACATGATCAGTGTATGGAAGCATTTCTTACACATGATCGGTGTATGGAAGCATTTCTTACACATGATCGGTGTATGGAAGCATTTCTTACACATGATCGGTGTATGGAAGCATTTCTTACACATGATCGGTGTATGGAAGCATTTCTTACACATGATCGGTGTATGGAAGCATTTCTTACACATGATCGGTGTATGGAAGCATTTCTTACACATGATCGGTGTATGGAAGCATTTCTTACACATGATCGGTGTATGGAAGCATTTCTTACACATGATCGGTGTATGGAAGCATTTCTTACACATGATCGGTGTATGGAAGCATTTCTTACACATGATCGGTGTATGGAAGCATTTCTTACACATGATCGGTGTATGGAAGCATTTCTTACACATGATCGGTGTATGGAAGCATTTCTTACACATGTTCGGTGTATGGAAGTATTTCTTACACATGATCGGTGTATGGAAGCATTTCTTACACATGATCGGTGTATGGAAGCATTTCGTACACATGATCGGTGTATGGAAGCATTTCTTACACATGATCGGTGTATGGAAGCATTCCGTACACATGATCGGTGTATGGAAGCATTCCGTACACATGATCAGTGTATGGAAGAGCATTTCTTACACATGATCGGTGTATGGAAGCATTTCTTACACATGATCGGTATATAGAAGCATTTCTTACACATGATCGGTGTATGGAAGCATTTCTTACACATGATCGGTATATAGAAGCATTTCTTACACATGATCGGTGTATGGAAGCATTTCTTACACATGATCGGTATTAAGAAGCATTTCTTACACATGATCGGTGTATGGAAGCATTTCTTACACATGATCGGTATATAGAAGCATTTCTTACACATGATCGGTGTATGGAAGCATTTCTTACACATGATCGGTATATAGAAGCATTTCTTACACATGATCGGTATATGGAAGCATTTCTTACACATGATCGGTGTATGGAAGCATTTCTTACACATGATCGGTGTATGGAAGCATTTCTTACACATGATCGGTATATAGAAGCATTTCTTACACATGATCGGTGTATGGAAGCATTTCTTACACATGATCGGTATATAGAAGCATTTCTTACACATGATCGGTATATGGAAGCATTTCGTACACATGATCAGTGTATGAATACTGTGAATTTTTGTGGGTCAATATAAAGGGATTATTTTACTCCGACAATGTGTTTTAGATTATCAGTACTATTTAAAAGCTATGCTATGTATGGCTACAGGACCAAGTATTTCTCTTATGAATTCCAGTTTTTAAGCCTCTGCTAGATAGAGCCTTGAATAATTTAGTGTATACAAATTTAGTTGAGCTCGATTGCGAAACAAGTTTTTGCAACTTATATTAATCACTCTCGAGACCTCATTCCTGATGGAATCCATCGCCACGAGGGAGAGAAAAGAGACAATGTGGAATTTAAATGCCTTGCCTAAGGTAGGGCACAATCGGTAACGGCTTCAGCTAGGCGTGAACCCACCTTTCGCGCCAGAAGCGAATTTGCTACCACAGCGCTATCACGACTTCCATAATGACCTAAAATGGTATGTCCAAACATTTATCAGTTCAGTGAATACAGGTGCAAATTTAATCAGAATAATGCAAGAAAATGATCAATTCTAACCTGTAGCCTTAGAAACAGAAATTACTTATTATTGTGAGTTATAAATACATATCACTGTGTAACTATATGTTATGTTAAACTGCTGTTGAGTGTTTACTACCCTAATTTGCCAAACCTGAATCGTAATTCAATTCCAACCACATTTAGTCATATCAAAGGGGGCAACATTTAGTCATGTCAAAGGGGGCAACATTTAGTCATGTCAAAGGGGCCAATGTGCCGAGTGACTACGGTCATTTACTTCATCACTGAAGGTTCAAATCCCACTGCGAGTGTCAATATTAGTTCATGTGAGAGAACTATCCAGCTAGTTTGCAGAAGGTCGGTGATTCTACATGGGTGCCTGTCTGTTCCTGAAATATTACATTTATGTCGTAGCAAATAAATAAGGGGGGTATTTGTTTGTTTCAGTGAACGATCAAATTATATTTCAGCGAACGAACATCAAAAGAATTATCATCACGACAATAATAGAGTTCTATGTAGTGGATGAAATATAATAGAAAGTATTTACATCCCTATTTGTATTTCCTTTAAAGCGACACTACATCGGTGACTATTTGTATTTCCTTTAAAGCGACACTACATCGGTGACTATTTGTATTTCCTTTAAAGCGACACTACATCGGTGACTATTTGTATTTCCTTTAAAGCGACACTACATCGGTGACTATTTGTATTTCCTTTAAAGCGACACTACATCGGTGACTATTTGTATTTCCTTTAAAGCGACACTACATCGGTGAAAACGCAAATGTCTGCAGAATGTAATGTGCTTATATATGGTATAATTGTTTTCCAAATATTTGCCTCAAAAACTGAGTATTTCAACAATTAAACAAACGTCGTGTACATAACAAAATATGTAAATAGGGTCGACATTCATGATAATACGAAACGTTTATCCTGAATAACACGAATTATTGTACATATTTACCGTGATATCTCACATGTGTGCCTATGCATATTTATTTGTAGACTAATCTTAGTTAAATTATCTCTAAAAGAAAGTATCGCGTGCTTAGTATTGACTTCAATGACAACAAACATCAATTCAGGAGCGTGGATGACCGTTATATAAAATCCTACTTTCACTCTTGAACGTTTGTAGACCACAAAAACACTGTTTATCGATTCAATGTTAGTGTTCGAATGCATTCAGAAGAATTTGTAGTAGCAATGCATTAATACGTGGAAAAATGCATTTGATTTTTGCGATGTAATGTCGCTTTAATGAACGTATGTCATTGTGCCCTGATTGTATACATTTTCGTATGAGGGTTTCCAACTAATGATATGCAGCTGACATGCGCACTCGCAGTTACGGGCATTCGCAGTGTTAGGCAGCGTTCGTTGCAAGAAAAGGCGTATCATACAGTTTATACTGTTCCAAAGATGATCTATTTACCTGTTCCGGCAAACGATAAGTTACAAATCTGGACTAAAAACATGTTCAATGCAACGTGTGTTATATTTTCTTTGTGTCATTGAAAAGAATAATTAATGTAAATATAAGTAATGAATCTCGTGTTAATAGTTTCCATCTGGGTATGAACTACATTGAGTATGCGTAATCCCAATGTAGTTCATACCCCAATGGAAACTATTAACCCGCGATTCATTCCTTAAATAATGTTTTTCAACATTTAACTCTGCATGCTGGGTAAAATAAAGTTTATAATAGTAAAACAATTGTAGCAGTGTGTTTCTTATTTGTAGCTAAAAACTTCGGAAATATGTCGTGGAAATTCATTAAAATTGTGTCGTTGCGACACAAATCTAATGAAATTCAATGACATATTTGATTGTTATTTTCACGGAAAACGTGCAAAGAGTTACTGACATACAAATAGAAATGTGTGCTCGCTAGATATTTTTAGACTTGGAGGGCGGTGTATTTCTTCCATCTCGTAGCATCAACGTTTGAATTGAATTATAGGAGTTTAATTTTTCTATCCACTGTCCTGTGGAAGGTATGTATGTCTACATGGGCCCATATTCACATTCTGGAAATGTAGATCATAATCAATTATATTTTAGCGAAGTCTTTATTTCGCGATGATGTTCTTTAGCAAATTATCAAGAAAATAAAATGTGAAAAGTAATGTGCTACCAGTATTGTTTATCTATGCATGTTACCAGTATTGTTTATCTAACCAGGTTAGCAGTATTATTTAGCTATGCATGTTACCAGTATTGTTTATCTATGCATGTTACCAGTATTGTTTATCTAACCAGGTTACCAGTATTGTTTATCTAACCAGGTTACCAGTATTGTTTATCTAACCAGGTTACCAGTATTGTTATCTATGCATGTTACCAGTATTGTTTATCAATGCATGTTACCAGTATTGTTTATCTATGCATGTTACCAGTATTGTTTATCTATGCATGTTACCAGTATTGTTTATCTAACCAGGTTACCAGTATTGTTTATCTATGCATGTTACCAGTATTGTTTATCTATGCATGTTACCAGTATTGTTTATCTATGCATGTTACCAGTATTGTTTATCTAACCAGGTTACCAGTATTGTTTATCTAACCAGGTTACCAGTATTGTTTATCTATGCAGGTTACCAGTATTGTTTATCTATGCAGGTTACCAGTATTGTTTATCTAACCAGGTTACCAGTATTGTTTATCTAACCAGGTTACCAGTATTGTTTATCTAACCAGGTTACCAGTATTGTTTATCTAACCAGGTTACCAGTATTGTTTATCTAACCAGGTTACCAGTATTGTTTATCTAACCAGGTTACCAGTATTGTTTATCTATGCAGGTTACCAGTATTGTTTATCTATGCATGTTACCAGTATTGTTTATCTAACCAGGTTACCAGTATTGTTTATCTAACCAGGTTACCAGTATTGTTTATCTATGCAGGTTACCAGTATTGTTTATCTATGCAGGTTACCAGTATTGTTTATCTATGCAGGTTACCAGTATTGTTTATCTATGCAGGTTACCAGTATTGTTTATCTAACCAGGTTACCAGTATTGTTTATCTAACCAGGTTACCAGTATTGTTTATCTATGCAGGTTACCAGTATTGTTTATCTAACCAGGTTACCAGTATTGTTTATCTAACCAGGTTACCAGTATTGTTTATCTATGCAGGTTACCAGTATTGTTTATCTAACCAGGTTACCAGTATTGTTTATCTAACCAGGTTACCAGTATTGTTTATCTAACCTGGTTACCAGTATTGTTTATCTAACCAGGTTACCAGTATTGTTTATCTATGCAGGTTACCAGTATTGTTTATCTAACCAGGTTACCAGTATTGTTTATCTATGCATGTTACCAGTATTGTTTATCTAACCAGGTTACCAGTATTGTTTATCTATGCATGTTACCAGTATTGTTTATCTAACCAGGTTACCAGTATTGTTTATCTATGCATGTTACCAGTATTGTTTATCTAACCAGGTTACCAGTATTGTTTATCTATGCATGTTACCAGTATTGTTTATCTAACCAGGTTACCAGTATTGTTTATCTATGCATGTTACCAGTATTGTTTATCTATGCATGTTACCAGTATTGTTTATCTAACCAGGTTACCAGTATTGTTTATCTAACCAGGTTACCAGTATTGTTTATCTATGCATGTTACCAGTATTGTTTATCTAACCAGGTTACCAGTATTGTTTATCTAACCAGGTTACCAGTATTGTTTATCTATGCATGTTACCAGTATTGTTTATCTATGCAGGTTACCAGTATTGTTTATCTATGCAGGTTACCAGTATTGTTTATCTATGCATGTTACCAGTATTGTTTATCTATGCAGGTTACCAGTATTGTTTATCTAACCAGGTTACCAGTATTGTTTATCTAACCAGGTTACCAGTATTGTTTATCTATGCATGTTACCAGTATTGTTTATCTAACCAGGTTACCAGTATTGTTTATCTATGCATGTTACCAGTATTGTTTATCTAACCAGGTTACCAGTATTGTTTATCTATGCATGTTACCAGTATTGTTTATCTAACCAGGTTACCAGTATTGTTTATCTATGCATGTTACCAGTATTGTTTATCTAACCAGGTTACCAGTATTGTTTATCTAACCAGGTTACCAGTATTGTTTATCTAACCAGGTTACCAGTATTGTTTATCTAACCAGGTTACCAGTATTGTTTATCTATGCATGTTACCAGTATTGTTTATCTAACCAGGTTACCAGTATTGTTTATCTATGCATGTTACCAGTATTGTTTATCTAACCAGGTTACCAGTATTGTTTATCTAACCAGGTTACCAGTATTGTTTATCTATGCATGTTACCAGTATTGTTTATCTAACCAGGTTACCAGTATTGTTTATCTATGCAGGTTACCAGTATTGTTTATCTATGCATGTTACCAGTATTGTTTATCTAACCAGGTTACCAGTATTGTTTATCTAACCAGGTTACCAGTATTGTTTATCTATGCATGTTACCAGTATTGTTTATCTAACCAGGTTACCAGTATTGTTTATCTAACCAGGTTACCAGTATTGTTTATCTAACCAGGTTACCAGTATTGTTTATCTATGCAGGTTACCAGTATTGTTTATCTATGCATGTTACCAGTATTGTTTATCTAACCAGGTTACCAGTATTGTTTATCTAACCAGGTTACCAGTATTGTTTATCTAACCAGGTTACCAGTATTGTTTATCTATGCATGTTACCAGTATTGTTTATCTAACCAGGTTACCAGTATTGTTTATCTAACCAGGTTACCAGTATTGTTTATCTAACCAGGTTACCAGTATTGTTTATCTAACCAGGTTACCAGTATTGTTTATCTATGCATGTTACCAGTATTGTTTATCTAACCAGGTTACCAGTATTGTTTATCTATGCATGTTACCAGTATTGTTTATCTAACCATGTTACCAGTATTGTTTATCTAACCAGGTTACCAGTATTGTTTATCTATGCATGTTACCAGTATTGTTTATCTAACCAGGTTACCAGTATTGTTTATCTAACCAGGTTACCAGTATTGTTTATCTATGCATGTTACCAGTATTGTTTATCTAACCAGGTTACCAGTATTGTTTATCTAACCATGTTACCAGTATTGTTTATCTAACCAGGTTACCAGTATTGTTTATCTAACCAGGTTACCAGTATTGTTTATCTATGCATGTTACCAGTATTGTTTATCTAACCAGGTTACCAGTATTGTTTATCTAACCAGGTTACCAGTATTGTTTATCTATGCAGGTTACCAGTATTGTTTATCTAACCAGGTTACCAGTATTGTTTATCTATGCATGTTACCAGTATTGTTTATCTAACCAGGTTACCAGTATTGTTTATCTAACCAGGTTACCAGTATTATTTATCTATGCATGTTACCAGTATTGTTTATCTAACCAGGTTACCAGTATTGTTTATCTAACCATGTTACCAGTATTGTTTATCTAACCATGTTACCAGTATTGTTTATCTAACCAGGTTACCAGTATTGTTTATCTAACCAGGTTACCAGTAATATTTATCTATGCATGTTACCAGTATTATTTATCTAACCAGGTTACCAGTATTATTTATCTAACCAGGTTACCAGTATTGTTTATCTAACCAGGTTACCAGTATTATTTATCTATGCATGTTACCAGTATTGTTTATCTATGCAGGTTACCAGTATTGTTTATCTAACCATGTTACCAGTATTGTTTATCTAACCATGTTACCAGTATTGTTTATCTAACCAGGTTACCAGTATTGTTTATCTAACCAGGTTACCAGTATTATTTATCTATGCATGTTACCAGTATTATTTATCTAACCAGGTTACCAGTATTGTTTATCTAACCAGGTTACCAGTATTGTTTATCTAACCAGGTTACCAGTATTGTTTATCTATGCATGTTACCAGTATTGTTTATCTATGCAGGTTACCAGTATTGTTTATCTAACCATGTTACCAGTATTGTTTATCTAACCATGTTACCAGTATTGTTTATCTAACCATGTTACCAGTATTGTTTATCTATGCATGTTACCAGTATTGTTTATCTAACCAGGTTACCAGTATTGTTTATCTAACCAGGTTACCAGTATTGTTTATCTAACCAGGTTACCAGTATTGTTTATCTAACCAGGTTACCAGTATTGTTTATCTAACCAGGTTACCAGTATTGTTTATCTAACCAGGTTACCAGTATTGTTTATCTATGCATGTTACCAGTATTGTTTATCTAACCAGGTTACCAGTATTGTTTATCTAACCAGGTTACCAGTATTGTTTATCTAACCAGGTTACCAGTATTGTTTATCTATGCATGTTACCAGTATTGTTTATCTAACCAGGTTACCAGTATTGTTTATCTAACCAGGTTACCAGTATTGTTTATCTAAGCATGTTACCAGTATTGTTTATCTAACCAGGTTACCAGTATTGTTTATCTATGCATGTTACCAGTATTGTTTATCTAACCAGGTTACCAGTATTGTTTATCTAACCAGGTTACCAGTATTGTTTATCTAACCAGGTTACCAGTATTGTTTATCTATGCATGTTACCAGTATTGTTTATCTAACCAGGTTACCAGTATTGTTTATCTAACCTGGTACCATATTGTTTATCTATGCATGTTACCAGTATTGTTTATCTAACCAGGTTACCAGTATTGTTTATCTAACCATGTTACCAGTATTGTTTATCTAACCAGGTTACCAGTATTGTTTATCTAACCAGGTTACCAGTATTGTTTATCTATGCATGTTACCAGTATTGTTTATCTAACCATGTTACCAGTATTGTTTATCTAACCATGTTACCAGTATTGTTTATCTAACCAGGTTACCAGTATTGTTTATCTATGCATGTTACCAGTATTGTTTATCTAACCAGGTTACCAGTATTGTTTATCTAACCAGGTTACCAGTATTGTTTATCTATGCAGGTTACCAGTATTGTTTATCTAACCAGGTTACCAGTATTGTTTATCTAACCAGGTTACCAGTATTGTTTATCTATGCATGTTACCAGTATTGTTTATCTAACCAGGTTACCAGTATTGTTTATCTAACCATGTTACCAGTATTGTTTATCTAACCAGGTTACCAGTATTGTTTATCTAACCAGGTTACCAGTATTGTTTATCTAACCAGGTTACCAGTATTGTTTATCTAACCAGGTTACCAGTATTGTTTATCTATGCATGTTACCAGTATTGTTTATCTATGCAGGTTACCAGTATTGTTTATCTAACCAGGTTACCAGTATTATTTATCTATGCATGTTACCAGTATTATTTAGCTATGCATGTTACCAGTATTGTTTATCTATGCATGTTACCAGTATTATTTATCTAACCTGGTTACCCGTATTGTTTATCTATGCATGTTAGCAGTATTATTTATCTATGCATGTTACCAGTATTATTTATCTATGCATGTTACCAGTATTGTTTATCTATGCATGTTACCAGTATTGTTTATCTATGCATGTTACCAGTATTATTTATCTATGCATGTTACCAGTATTGTTTATCTATGCAGGTTACCAGTATTGTTTATCTAACCAGGTTACCAGTATTGTTTATTTATGCATGTTACCAGTATTATGTATCTAACCATGTTACCAGTATTATTTATCTAACCAGGTTACCAGTATTGTTTATCTAACCATGTTACCAGTATTGTTTATCTAACCATGTTACCAGTATTGTTTATCTAACCATGTTACCAGTATTGTTTATCTAACCATGTTACCAGTATTGTTTTGGTTGTTGTTTTGTTGTTTGTTTTTGTGTTTGTTTTTGTTACCAGTATTGTTTATCTAACCAGGTTACCAGTATTGTTTATCTAACCAGGTTACCAGTATGTTTATCTAACCATGTTACCAGTATTGTTATCTAACCATGTTACCAGTATTGTTTATCTATCATGTTACAGTATTGTTTATCTAACCATGTTACCAGTATTGTTTATCTAACCATGTTACCAGTATTGTTTATCTAACCATGTTACCAGTATTGTTTATCTAACCAGGTTACCAGTATTATTTATCTAACCAGGTTACCAGTATTGTTTATCTATGCAGGTTACCAGTATTGTTTATCTATGCATGTTACCAGTATTGTTTATCTAACCAGGTTACCAGTATTGTTTATCTAACCATGTTACCAGTATTGTTTATCTATGCAGGTTACCAGTATTGTTTATCTATGCAGGTTACCAGTATTGTTTATCTAACCAGGTACCAGTATTGTTATCTATGCATGTTACCAGTATTGTTTATCTAACCTGTTACCAGTATTGTTTATCTAACCAGGTTACCAGTATTGTTTATCTAACCAGGTTACCAGTATTGTTTATCTAACCATGTTACCAGTATTGTTTATCTATGCATGTTACCAGTATTGTTTATCTAACCAGGTTACCAGTATTGTTTATCTAACCAGGTTACCAGTATTGTTTATCTAACCAGGTTACCAGTATTGTTTATCTAACCATGTTACCAGTATTGTTTATCTAACCATGTTACCAGTATTGTTTATCTAACCAGGTTACCAGTATTATTTATCTAACCAGGTTACCAGTATTGTTTATCTAACCAGGTTACCAGTATTGTTTATCTAACCAGGTTACCAGTATTGTTTATCTAACCATGTTACCAGTATTGTTTATCTAACCATGTTACCAGTATTGTTTATCTAACCAGGTTACCAGTATTGTTTATCTAACCATGTTACCAGTATTGTTTATCTAACCATGTTACCAGTATTGTTTATCTAACCATGTTACCAGTATTGTTTATCTAACCATGTTACCAGTATTGTTTATCTAACCATGTTACCAGTATTGTTTATCTAACCATGTTACCAGTATTGTTTATCTAACCAGGTTACCAGTATTGTTTATCTAACCATGTTACCAGTATTGTTTATCTAACCAGGTTACCAGTATTGTTTATCTAACCTGGTTACCAGTATTGTTTATCTAACCATGTTACCAGTATTGTTTATCTAACCATGTTACCAGTATTGTTTATCTAACCAGGTTACCAGTATTGTTTATCTAACCAGGTTACCAGTATTGTTTATCTAACCAGGTTACCAGTATTGTTTATCTAAGCATGTTACCAGTATTGTTTATCTACCAGGTTACCAGTATTGTTTATCTAATGCATGTACCGTATTGTTTATCATCATGTTACCAGTATTGTTTATCTAACCAGGTTACCAGTATTGTTTATCTAACATGTTACCAGTATTGTTTATCTATGCAGGTTACCAGTATTGTTTATCTATGCATGTTACCAGTATTGTTTATCTATGCATGTTACCAGTATTGTTTATCTATGCATGTTACCAGTATTGTTTATCTATGCAGGTTACCAGTATTGTTTATCTATGCAGGTTACCAGTATTGTTTATCTAACCATGTTACCAGTATTGTTTATCT
>CM026401.1:6056060-6067478 GCA_014843695.1 Archivesica marissinica | reverse complement strand
TTCCTGTTATTCAAGCAGATTGTTGATTCTAATAGTGAATAGTGTTTGTTATTTCATATACAATGTCGTGTTTTATTTTGTGTTCCTTATAAATGGAGTAATAGTACTCAAATATTAGGCTGTACATATCAGCTACAAACAGCTGGTGCCTGGACATGTATATAATTAGATTGTTAATTAGACAGTGGACAAAGGCTAGCTGCAGTAAGATACATATTTGTTGCAAATTCTGTACATTTACTTATTTTTGTTAAACCAAAGTGCCAACATGTTGCATTATGGACTTAGTTGTGTAAACGACTAGGTCAAATTGTGACATTAGTTGTGTAAAAGACTAGGTCAAATTGTGACATTAGTTGTGTAAACGACTAGGTCAAATTGTGACATTAGTTGTGTAAAAGACTAGGTCAAATTGTGACATTGACCAGGTGGTCAAATTGTGACATTGACCAGGTGGTCAAGTTGTGACATTGACCAGGTGGTCAAATTGTGACATTGACCAGGTGGTCAAGTTGTGACATTGACCAGGTGGTCAAGTTGTGACATTGACCAGGTGGTCAAATTGTGACATTGACCAGGTGGTCAAGTTGTGACATTGATCAAGTCTTCAAGTTGTGACATTGACCAGGTGGTCAAATTGTGACATTGATCAGGCAGTCAAATTGGTGCAAAAGGTCCGGAGTTCGAGTCCGCTGGAGCCGTTACGATTGTGCCCTTGGGCAAGGCATTTAAATTCCACGTTGCCTCTTCTCTCTCCTTCATGGCGATGGATTCCATCAGGAATGACGTCTCGAGAGTGATTAATATAAGTTGAAAGAACTTGTTTCACAATTGAGCTAAAATAAATTTGTATAAACTAGCCATTTGAGGCTTTGATGATTGTGTTTCCCAAATCCCCAACGGTCTTAGTGCTTTAGAATAAGTGGAGCGGACAGGTGGACATTCGGAATGGAATCTCTTAACCAGAGCACATACACTACCTTCCACTAGTCCATGCACAAGTTATTGTACATCCATTGCATTTCATTCATTTGAAATTTGATGGAAAACTAAATGTATACCTTGAATTCACATATTTAATTCTTGAAATTTGGTTTGATAGGAAATGCAGATCTGCCTATGTTTCTCTCCAATTGACTAGCTTTTACTCAAGACTCCCTTTGTTGTTTGCATTCAAAGGTTGACAAAAATTTGATAAATGCCATTGTAAATAAGAAAACATATGTACCTAAAGGAAGCATCTGTGACAAATTAACTATCCAGTGGCCTAGACAATTTGTCTGTCATTTTATATATTCAAATTCAACCACTTGGAAATGTTGTGAGATGTTTGAGAGACTTACTGTTTTTGGTTATGTGATCGTGCAATATCGATGTGAGATGGCAGTATTTCTATTGTTTTTCTGGCTATAATATTATGGAAGCATTTCTTACACATGATCAGTGTATGGAAGCATTTCTTACACATGATCAGTGTATGGAAGCATTTCTTACACATGATCGGTGTATGGAAGCATTTCTTACACATGATCAGTGTATGGAAGCATTTCTTACACATGATCGGTGTATGGAAGCATTTCTTACACATGATCGGTGTATGGAAGCATTTCTTACACATGATCGGTGTATGGAAGCATTTCTTACACATGATCGGTGTATGGAAGCATTTCTTACACATGATCGGTGTATGGAAGCATTTCTTACACATGATCGGTGTATGGAAGCATTTCTTACACATGATCGGTGTATGGAAACATTTCTTACACATGATCAATGTATGGAAGCTATGGAAGCATTTCTTACACATGTTCAATGTATGGAAGCATTTCTTACACATGATCGGTGTATGGAAGCATTTTGTACACATGATCGGTGTATGGAAGCATTTTGTACACATGATCGGTGTATGGAAGAGCATTTCTTACACATGATCGGTGTATGGAAGCATTTCTTACACATGTTCGGTGTATGGAAGTATTTCTTACACATGATCGGTGTATGGAAGCATTTCTTACACATGATCGGTGTATGGAAGCATTTCGTACACATGATCGGTGTATGGAAGCATTTCTTACACATGATCGGTGTATGGAAGCATTCCGTACACATGATCGGTGTATGGAAGCATTCCGTACACATGATCAGTGTATGGAAGAGCATTTCTTACACATGATCGGTGTATGGAAGCATTTCTTACACATGATCGGTGTATGGAAGCATTCCGTACACATGATCGGTGTATGGAAGCATTTCTTACACATGATCAGTGTATGGAAGAGCATTTCTTACACATGATCGGTGTATGGAAGCATTTCTTACACATGATCGGTATATAGAAGCATTTCTTACACATGATCGGTGTATGGAAGCATTTCTTACACATGATCGGTATATAGAAGCATTTCTTACACATGATCGGTGTATGGAAGCATTTCTTACACATGATCGGTGTATGGAAGCATTTCTTACACATGATCGGTATATGGAAGCATTTCTTACACATGATCGGTGTATGGAAGCATTTCTTACACATGATCGGTGTATGGAAGCATTTCTTACACATGATCGGTATATAGAAGCATTTCTTACACATGATCGGTGTATGGAAGCATTTCTTACACATGATCGGTATATAGAAGCATTTCTTACACATGATCGGTATATGGAAGCATTTCTTACACATGATCGGTGTATGGAAGCATTTCTTACACATGATCGGTGTATGGAAGCATTTCTTACACATGATCGGTATATAGAAGCATTTCTTACACATGATCGGTGTATGGAAGCATTTCTTACACATGATCGGTATATAGAAGCATTTCTTACACATGATCGGTATATGGAAGCATTTCGTACACATGATCAGTGTATGAATACTGTGAATTTTTGTGGGTCAATATAAAGGGATTATTTTACTCCGACAATGTGTTTTAGATTATCAGTACTATTTAAAAGCTATGCTATGTATGGCTACAGGACCAAGTATTTCTCTTATGAATTCCAGTTTTTAAGCCTCTGCTAGATAGAGCCTTGAATAATTTAGTGTATACAAATTTAGTTGAGCTCGATTGCGAAACAAGTTTTTGCAACTTATATTAATCACTCTCGAGACCTCATTCCTGATGGAATCCATCGCCACGAGGGAGAGAAAAGAGACAATGTGGAATTTAAATGCCTTGCCTAAGGTAGGGCACAATCGGTAACGGCTTCAGCTAGGCGTGAACCCACCTTTCGCGCCAGAAGCGAATTTGCTACCACAGCGCTATCACGACTTCCATAATGACCTAAAATGGTATGTCCAAACATTTATCAGTTCAGTGAATACAGGTGCAAATTTAATCAGAATAATGCAAGAAAATGATCAATTCTAACCTGTAGCCTTAGAAACAGAAATTACTTATTATTGTGAGTTATAAATACATATCACTGTGTAACTATATGTTATGTTAAACTGCTGTTGAGTGTTTACTACCCTAATTTGCCAAACCTGAATCGTAATTCAATTCCAACCACATTTAGTCATATCAAAGGGGGCAACATTTAGTCATGTCAAAGGGGGCAACATTTAGTCATGTCAAAGGGGCCAATGTGCCGAGTGACTACGGTCATTTACTTCATCACTGAAGGTTCAAATCCCACTGCGAGTGTCAATATTAGTTCATGTGAGAGAACTATCCAGCTAGTTTGCAGAAGGTCGGTGATTCTACATGGGTGCCTGTCTGTTCCTGAAATATTACATTTATGTCGTAGCAAATAAATAAGGGGGGTATTTGTTTGTTTCAGTGAACGATCAAATTATATTTCAGCGAACGAACATCAAAAGAATTATCATCACGACAATAATAGAGTTCTATGTAGTGGATGAAATATAATAGAAAGTATTTACATCCCTATTTGTATTTCCTTTAAAGCGACACTACATCGGTGACTATTTGTATTTCCTTTAAAGCGACACTACATCGGTGAAAACGCAAATGTCTGCAGAATGTAATGTGCTTATATATGGTATAATTGTTTTCCAAATATTTGCCTCAAAAACTGAGTATTTCAACAATTAAACAAACGTCGTGTACATAACAAAATATGTAAATAGGGTCGACATTCATGGTAATACGAAACGTTTATCCTGAATAACACGAATTATTGTACATATTTACCGTGATATCTCACATGTGTGCCTATGCATATTTATTTGTAGACTAATCTTAGTTAAATTATCTCTAAAAGAAAGTATCGCGTGCTTAGTATTGACTTCAATGACAACAAACATCAATTCAGGAGCGTGGATGACCGTTATATAAAATCCTACTTTCACTCTTGAACGTTTGTAGACCACAAAAACACTGTTTATCGATTCAATGTTAGTGTTCGAATGCATTCAGAAGAATTTGTAGTAGCAATGCATTAATACGTGGAAAAATGCATTTGATTTTTGCGATGTAATGTCGCTTTAATGAACGTATGTCATTGTGCCCTGATTGTATACATTTTCGTATGAGGGTTTCCAACTAATGATATGCAGCTGACATGCGCACTCGCAGTTACGGGCATTCGCAGTGTTAGGCAGCGTTCGTTGCAAGAAAAGGCGTATCATACAGTTTATACTGTTCCAAAGATGATCTATTTACCTGTTCCGGCAAACGATAAGTTACAAATCTGGACTAAAAACATGTTCAATGCAACGTGTGTTATATTTTCTTTGTGTCATTGAAAAGAATAATTAATGTAAATATAAGTAATGAATCTCGTGTTAATAGTTTCCATCTGGGTATGAACTACATTGAGTATGCGTAATCCCAATGTAGTTCATACCCCAATGGAAACTATTAACCCGCGATTCATTCCTTAAATAATGTTTTTCAACATTTAACTCTGCATGCTGGGTAAAATAAAGTTTATAATAGTAAAACAATTGTAGCAGTGTGTTTCTTATTTGTAGCTAAAAACTTCGGAAATATGTCGTGGAAATTCATTAAAATTGTGTCGTTGCGACACAAATCTAATGAAATTCAATGACATATTTGATTGTTATTTTCACGGAAAACGTGCAAAGAGTTACTGACATACAAATAGAAATGTGTGCTCGCTAGATATTTTTAGACTTTTGGAGGGCGGTGTATTTCTTCCATCTCGTAGCATCAACGTTTGAATTGAATTATAGGAGTTTAATTTTTCTATCCACTGTCCTGTGGAAGGTATGTATGTCTACATGGGCCCATATTCACATTCTGGAAATGTAGATCATAATCAATTATATTTTAGCGAAGTCTTTATTTCGCGATGATGTTCTTTAGCAAATTATCAAGAAAATAAAATGTGAAAAGTAATGTGTTACCAGTATTGTTTATCTATGCATGTTACCAGTATTGTTTATCTAACCAGGTTACCAGTATTATTTAGCTATGCATGTTACCAGTATTGTTTATCTATGCATGTTACCAGTATTGTTTATCTAACCAGGTTACCAGTATTGTTTATCTAACCAGGTTACCAGTATTGTTTATCTAACCAGGTTACCAGTATTGTTATCTATGCATGTTACCAGTATTGTTTATCAATGCATGTTACCAGTATTGTTTATCTATGCATGTTACCAGTATTGTTTATCTATGCATGTTACCAGTATTGTTTATCTAACCAGGTTACCAGTATTATTTAGCTATGCATGTTACCAGTATTGTTTATCTATGCATGTTACCAGTATTGTTTATCTAACCAGGTTACCAGTATTGTTTATCTAACCAGGTTACCAGTATTGTTTATCTAACCAGGTTACCAGTATTGTTATCTATGCATGTTACCAGTATTGTTTATCAATGCATGTTACCAGTATTGTTTATCTAACCAGGTTACCAGTATTGTTTATCTAACCAGGTTACCAGTATTGTTTATCTAACCAGGTTACCAGTATTATTTATCTAACCAGGTTACCAGTATTGTTTATCTAACCAGGTTACCAGTATTGTTTATCTAACCAGGTTACCAGTATTGTTTATCTAACCAGGTTACCAGTATTGTTTATCTAACCAGGTTACCAGTATTGTTTATCTAACCAGGTTACCAGTATTGTTTATCTAACCAGGTTACCAGTATTGTTTATCTATGCAGGTTACCAGTATTGTTTATCTATGCAGGTTACCAGTATTGTTTATCTATGCATGTTACCAGTATTGTTTATCTAACCAGGTTACCAGTATTGTTTATCTAACCAGGTTACCAGTATTGTTTATCTATGCATGTTACCAGTATTGTTTATCTAACCAGGTTACCAGTATTATTTATCTAACCAGGTTACCAGTATTGTTTATCTATGCATGTTACCAGTATTGTTTATCTAACCAGGTTACCAGTATTATTTATCTAACCTGGTTACCAGTATTGTTTATCTAACCTGGTTACCAGTATTGTTTATCTAACCAGGTTACCAGTATTGTTTATCTATGCAGGTTACCAGTATTGTTTATCTAACCAGGTTACCAGTATTGTTTATCTATGCATGTTACCAGTATTGTTTATCTATGCATGTTACCAGTATTGTTTATCTAACCAGGTTACCAGTATTGTTTATCTATGCATGTTACCAGTATTGTTTATCTAACCAGGTTACCAGTATTGTTTATCTATGCATGTTACCAGTATTGTTTATCTAACCAGGTTACCAGTATTGTTTATCTATGCATGTTACCAGTATTATTTATCTAACCTGGTTACCAGTATTGTTTATCAATGCATGTTACCAGTATTATTTATCTATGCATGTTACCAGTATTGTTTATTTAACCAGGTTACCAGTATTGTTTATCTAACCAGGTTACCAGTATTGTTTATCTATGCATGTTACCAGTATTATTTATCTAACCAGGTTACCAGTATTGTTTATCTAACCAGGTTACCAGTATTGTTTATCTATGCATGTTACCAGTATTGTTTATCTATGCATGTTACCAGTATTGTTTATCTATGCAGGTTACCAGTATTGTTTATCTATGCATGTTACCAGTATTGTTTATCTATGCATGTTACCAGTATTGTTTATCTAACCAGGTTACCAGTATTGTTTATCTAACCAGGTTACCCGTATTGTTTATCTATGCATGTTACCAGTATTGTTTATCTAACCAGGTTACCAGTATTGTTTATCTATGCATGTTACCAGTATTGTTTATCTAACCAGGTTACCAGTATTGTTTATCTATGCATGTTACCAGTATTGTTTATCTAACCAGGTTACCAGTATTGTTTATCTATGCATGTTACCGGTATTATTTATCTAACCAGGTTACCAGTATTATTTATCTAACCAGGTTACCAGTATTGTTTATCTAACCAGGTTACCAGTATTGTTTATCTAACCAGGTTACCAGTATTGTTTATCTATGCATGTTACCAGTATTGTTTATCTAACCAGGTTACCAGTATTGTTTATCTATGCATGTTACCAGTATTATTTATCTAACCAGGTTACCAGTATTGTTTATCTAACCAGGTTACCAGTATTGTTTATCTATGCATGTTACCAGTATTGTTTATCTAACCAGGTTACCAGTATTGTTTATCTAACCAGGTTACCAGTATTGTTTATCTATGCATGTTACCAGTATTGTTTATCTAACCAGGTTACCAGTATTGTTTATCTAACCAGGTTACCAGTATTGTTTATCTATGCATGTTACCAGTATTGTTTATCTAACCTGGTTACCCGTATTGTTTATCTAACCAGGTTACCAGTATTGTTTATCTATGCATGTTACCAGTATTGTTTATCTAACCAGGTTACCAGTATTGTTTATCTATGCATGTTACCAGTATTGTTTATCTAACCAGGTTACCAGTATTGTTTATCTAACCAGGTTACCAGTATTGTTTATCTAACCAGGTTACCAGTATTGTTTATCTAACCATGTTACCAGTATTGTTTATCTAAGCAGGTTACCAGTATTGTTTATCTAACCAGGTTACCAGTATTGTTTATCTATGCATGTTACCAGTATTGTTTATCTAACCAGGTTACCAGTATTGTTTATCTATGCATGTTACCAGTATTGTTTATCTAACCAGGTTACCAGTATTGTTTATCTATGCATGTTACCAGTATTGTTTATCTAACCAGGTTACCAGTATTGTTTATCTAACCAGGTTACCAGTATTGTTTATCTATGCATGTTACCAGTATTGTTTATCTAACCAGGTTACCAGTATTGTTTATCTAACCAGGTTACCAGTATTGTTTATCTATGCATGTTACCAGTATTGTTTATCTAACCAGGTTACCAGTATTGTTTATCTAACCATGTTACCAGTATTGTTTATCTAACCAGGTTACCAGTATTGTTTATCTAACCAGGTTACCAGTATTGTTTATATTTATCTATGCATGTTACCAGTATTGTTTATCTAACCAGGTTACCAGTATTGTTTATCTAACCATGTTACCAGTATTGTTTATCTAACCAGGTTACCAGTATTGTTTATCTAACCATGTTACCAGTATTGTTTATCTAACCATGTTACCAGTATTGTTTATCTAACCAGGTTACCAGTATTGTTTATCTAACCATGTTACCAGTATTGTTTATCTAACCATGTTACCAGTATTGTTTATCTAACCATGTTACCAGTATTGTTTATCTAACCATGTTACCAGTATTGTTTATCTAACCAGGTTACCAGTATTGTTTATCTAACCATGTTACCAGTATTGTTTATCTAACCAGGTTACCAGTATTGTTTATCTAACCAGGTTACCAGTATTGTTTATCTAACCATGTTACCAGTATTGTTTATCTAACCATGTTACCAGTATTGTTTATCTAACCATGTTACCAGTATTGTTTATCTAACCAGGTTACCAGTATTGTTTATCTAACCAGGTTACCAGTATTGTTTATCTATGCATGTTACCAGTATTGTTTATCTAACCATGTTACCAGTATTGTTTATCTAACCATGTTACCAGTATTGTTTATCTAACCATGTTACCAGTATTGTTTATCTAACCAGGTTACCAGTATTGTTTATCTAACCTGGTTACCAGTATTGTTTATCTAACCAGGTTACCAGTATTATTTATCTAACCTGGTTACCAGTATTGTTTATCTATGCAGGTTACCAGTATTGTTTATCTATGCATGTTACCAGTATTGTTTATCTAACCATGTTACCAGTATTGTTTATCTAACCATGTTACCAGTATTGTTTATCTAACCATGTTACCAGTATTGTTTATCTATGCAGGTTACCAGTATTGTTTATCTATGCAGGTTACCAGTATTGTTTATCTAACCATGTTACCAGTATTGTTTATCTAACCATGTTACCAGTATTGTTTATCTAACCAGGTTACCAGTATTGTTTATCTAACCAGGTTACCAGTATTGTTTATCTAACCATGTTACCAGTATTGTTTATCTATGCATGTTACCAGTATTGTTTATCTAACCAGGTTACCAGTATTGTTTATCTAACCAGGTTACCAGTATTGTTTATCTAACCAGGTTACCAGTATTGTTTATCTAACCATGTTACCAGTATTGTTTATCTAACCATGTTACCAGTATTGTTTATCTAACCAGGTTACCAGTATTGTTTATCTATGCATGTTACCAGTATTGTTTATCTAACCAGGTTACCAGTATTGTTTATCTAACCATGTTACCAGTATTGTTTATCTAACCATGTTACCAGTATTGTTTATCTAACCAGGTTACCAGTATTGTTTATCTATGCATGTTACCAGTATTGTTTATCTAACCAGGTTACCAGTATTGTTTATCTAACCATGTTACCAGTATTGTTTATCTAACCATGTTACCAGTATTGTTTATCTAACCATGTTACCAGTATTGTTTATCTAACCATGTTACCAGTATTGTTTATCTAACCATGTTACCAGTATTGTTTATCTAACCAGGTTACCAGTATTGTTTATCTAACCATGTTACCAGTATTGTTTATCTAACCAGGTTACCAGTATTGTTTATCTAACCATGTTACCAGTATTGTTTATCTAACCATGTTACCAGTATTGTTTATCTAACCATGTTACCAGTATTGTTTATCTAACCAGGTTACCAGTATTGTTTATCTAACCAGGTTACCAGTATTGTTTATCTAACCATGTTACCAGTATTGTTTATCTAACCATGTTACCAGTATTGTTTATCTAACCATGTTACCAGTATTGTTTATCTAACCAGGTTACCAGTATTATTTATCTAACCAGGTTACCAGTATTGTTTATCTATGCAGGTTACCAGTATTGTTTATCTATGCATGTTACCAGTATTGTTTATCTAAGCATGTTACCAGTATTATTTATCTATGCATGTTACCAGTATTGTTTATCTAACCAGGTTACCAGTATTGTTTATCTAACCAGGTTACCAGTATTGTTTATCTATGCATGTTACCAGTATTATTTATCTAACCAGGTTACCAGTATTGTTTATCTAACCAGGTTACCAGTATTGTTTATCTATGCATGTTACCAGTATTGTTTATCTATGCATGTTACCAGTATTGTTTATCTATGCAGGTTACCAGTATTGTTTATCTATGCATGTTACCAGTATTGTTTATCTAACCAGGTTACCAGTATTGTTTATCTAACCAGGTTACCAGTATTGTTTATCTAACCAGGTTACCAGTATTGTTTATCTATGCATGTTACCAGTATTGTTTATCTAACCAGGTTACCAGTATTGTTTATCTATGCATGTTACCAGTATTGTTTATCTAACCAGGTTACCAGTATTGTTTATCTAACCAGGTTACCAGTATTGTTTATCTAACCAGGTTACCAGTATTGTTTATCTATGCATGTTACCAGTATTGTTTATCTAACCAGGTTACCAGTATTGTTTATCTAACCAGGTTACCAGTATTGTTTATCTATGCAGGTTACCAGTATTGTTTATCTAACCAGGTTACCAGTATTGTTTATCTATGCATGTTACCAGTATTGTTTATCTAACCAGGTTACCAGTATTGTTTATCTAACCATGTTACCAGTATTGTTTATCTATGCAGGTTACCAGTATTGTTTATCTAACCAGGTTACCAGTATTGTTTATCTAACCAGGTTACCAGTATTGTTTATCTAACCAGGTTACCAGTATTGTTTATCTAACCAGGTTACCAGTATTGTTTATCTATGCATGTTACCAGTATTGTTTATCTAACCAGGTTACCAGTATTGTTTATCTAACCAGGTTACCAGTATTGTTTATCTATGCATGTTACCAGTATTGTTTATCTAACCTGGTTACCAGTATTGTTTATCTATGCAGGTTACCAGTATTGTTTATCTAACCATGTTACCAGTATTGTTTATCTAACCAGGTTACCAGTATTGTTTATCTAACCAGGTTACCAGTATTGTTTATCTATGCATGTTACCAGTATTGTTTATCTAAC
>CM026401.1:6035631-6055060 GCA_014843695.1 Archivesica marissinica | reverse complement strand
TGCATCGCAGACCATGGTGGACTGGTTCCTGATGACAGTGCAAGATAGTTCATGCATCGCAGACCATGGTGGACTGGTTCATGGTGCATCGCAGACCATGGTGGACTGGTTCCTGATGACAGTGCAAGATAGTTCATGCATCGCAGACCATGGTGGACTGGTTCATGGTGCATCGCAGACCATGGTGGACTGGTTCCTGATGAAGTGCAGATTGGATGGTTCATGCATCGCAGACTGGTGGACTGGTTCCTGATGACAGTGCAGATATTCATGCATCGCAGACCATGTGGACTGGTTCCTGATGACAGTGCAAGATAGTTCATGCATCGCAGACCATGGTGGACTGGTTCATGGTGACAGTGCAAGATATTCATGCTCGCAGACCATGGTGGACTGGTTCCTGATGACAGTGCAAGATATTCATGCTCGCGACCATGGTGGACTGGTTCCGATGACATGCAAGATAGTTCATGCATCGCAGACCATGGTGACTGGTTCCTGATGACAGTGCAAGATAGTTCATGCATCGCAGACCATGGTGGACTGGTTCCTGGTGACAGTGCAAGATAGTCCATGCATCGCAGACCATGGTGGACTGGTTCCTGATGACAGTGCAAGATAGTTCATGGTGGACTGGTTCCTCATGCAATGCACGACTATCAACAATAAAAGATCTACACATTGATTTTCACTTAAAACAAAATACAAAATGCACATTTATGCGACTGAGACACGCAAATACAAATCAGCGATTATACCACGTGACAAGAGTGTAGTATACATTGTACTTATATTCTTACGTATGTAGTTGATACAATTCGTTTATCTTGATTGAGAAACAACTGTCTGGCTGTCCGATTAGCGCAGTGGTTAGCGCGCTCGCTTCTCACCAATGCAATCCGAATTCGATCCTCGGACCGGGAAGTATGTGAGATGGTACAGTGGCCACCATATCGTACAGGTGGGTTTTCTCCGGGTACTCCTGTTTCCTCACACACGAATGACAACATTTACGCTTTCATCCGCGCCAACGAGAGTGATTAATATAAGTTGTTGACTTATGGCTTAAGTTGTTAAAACTTGCTTCGCAATCGTTGTTAAAATAAATAAAGTTTAAACAATTTTCTACAACATGTTTGTCTTGTCGCTCTCCTAACCACATTCCTGGTGGAACCCATCGCCATGAGGAACACATACCCAGCAAACATTTGACGTTGTATAGACGTTGCATAGACGTCAGACCCCAACGTTGGATTAACGTTAGATATTGGTTGTTTTTGCAATCTGGATAGACGTCAGAATACCAACGTTTATCCAACGTCAGAGATCCAATTACTTTCCAACGTTGGATTTATGTTGGATATTGGTTGGTTTTGCAAATTAGATAGACGTCAGAATACCAACGTTGATCCAACGTCGTAACAACATTATAACCTGACGTTGTATGGATGTCGGGGATCCGACGTTGGATAATGGTCACCGACGTCGCGACCAAATTCCAACGTTGATCCAACGTTGGTATGACGTCAGGTTTTTGCTGGGATAGTAATGGTTTGAATCATGTGTCAGAACGGAGCTGACATTGGGGGCCGCTGAGCATCGAATAGCGGGGTGGGGGGGGAATTCTCCAGTAAAAAAAATATAAAATGCCCCTTCCCTCTCTATTACAGACGGATCTGTAGTCCAGTGGTAACACGCTGGACTGGTAATCCAGGGATCGGAGGTTCGATCCCCCGTCTGATCCTAATACAATTAACAGTCTTTCAGATGGGACTTTAACCCGAGGTCTCGTGTCGGTGCTGTACACCGTGCACGTAAAAGAACCAGAGGAGACTCTGGAATGGGTCTCTGTCTGTATCATTGCATTATCCTCCAAAAGTCTAAACTGACTAATCTCTTCAGGAGACGTCGTTCATATGGGCAACCGGTAGCGACGATAAATAAACGTAAAACACACGCACGCAACGCAACGCACGCACGCACGCACGCCCACGCACGCACGCACGCACGCACACACACACACTCTCTTTTTTCAATGTGAAAACTCAAAACAGCTTACCGTGTATATATAGTAGCACGCCTATGGTGATAACGCAATTCCTCTTAGACACTATGGATTGCAGGATAGTTACTCAAACGCCAATATTCTCTATGTTATATATGTTGCTTGTTCACGTAAGATCCCGTTTCCGTTAATTATTCTTTGCAACCCAGAATTACTGAACACTGAATAATTAATTAATTACAGGACAGCCAAATCTCCAGATGTTGAACTGACATATTATGCAACAATATTAGTCTAGTCATTCCAACTTTTGGGGTAAAACTAACTCCTTCGATGACTAACGCAAACATGTAAAGCACACCCGTTGTTTACCCAATTTAATGTATAATTTTCGCATTATTTTATTTCGATGTGCGTCATATTTGAAAGAGAGTTATTATATTATATAATTATGATTTTATGGTCTATATAATTGGACGTAATTTATAAGAAACCTCCAAATTATACGTGTGTCGTTTGTTTGTTCATCCGACCTTCTCGATGTAACGCACAGTATATTTAGCAGTCTCGCAATTTTAATTTATTACACATACAGTGGATTTTTGATACAAGTTCACAAACATGCTTGTTAGAGCGTAATAAATAGTCAGATAAAGTGCATTGCATTTATGCTCACATATCTACCAATCTCAATAAAATCAGTTATTTTACTTTGCTCCGATAGTTTAAAGCGACACTACATCGGTGAAAGCGAGTTCCTGAGTGTGGTCTTTATCAGATTTTGCTTAGAAAAGCCCCTCTCACAATCTGCAGAAGATACTGGTAGGATCAACAATCTCTCTGCTGCTTCTGCTGCTGCTGGGTACATCTCCTTGTCCTACCAGTCCTATCATTTTGCATTTTTTTCTTTGCCCCTCTTTGCCCCTTCTTCCCCTTTTCTTTGCCCCACCCAAGCAGTCCTTTATGCCCTGTTTTTTTCCTAACCAATTCCTACTTAATTCCTCACTTTCCTAAACTTTCCTAAAGATTCCTAAAGATTGCTAACTTGGGGTATACCACTTTCCGACACATTGCTAAACATTCCTAACCATTGCTAAATGTGGGGCAATAAAACCACGTGACTGCTTCATATCCGGGGCAAGGCAGACATCTTGAATACATGCGAAATCGATTCATTCCTACGAAGACATTTATTAATTGTTTTAGCAGTTTAAAGCTTGATTTGTTGTATCAAGTTACAGATATACAGTATAGATAGTACACGTAAAGTAAGTATGTGACCCATTATGTTTATCCTGCTGTGTTTTCGGGAGACTAGACTTCGTGTATAGTAATTTTGACAAAATAATTTGAAAATTAAAAATTGCGCCTTTTTTTTTTGAAACAATTGCGCTCAAGTATTTGCTGCGGGTGTGTGCTCAGATTATATTTATTCAGTATTATATTGTATGTGTAGTAAGTTTGAGCTTGCATTGTGTTTTACTTTGATACTTGCTCACTGATGTGTTGTTCGTGTGATTGTCGGAACACTTCGCCCCCAGAATGTTCGAACCCAAGATATATATGTATGTTCCATTTAATCCTGGACTAGGTTATACAAATTTTAGCATGATTGCGAAGCACGTTTCTACAACTTAATATATTAATCGGTGTTAGTCACCCGAGACCTCATTCCTGGTGGAATCCATCGACATGTGGTAGTGAGAAGAGCCATGTGGAATTAAAATGCCATGCTTATGATGCTACGGGCACATTTGAAATCATCATTTTGGGTCAGACTAGTTACAGGAATATTCTTTGAATATCGGAATACACATCGCCCCATAGGCAATCAAAAGGAATACAATGCTGCCACATGATGAAACATCTGGCGAGCGTTATCACATCACTGTAACTTTGAGGGTCAAAACGTACCCGAGTCAAAACGTACCCAAAACAAAAAGGTCAAAACGTACCCATGGTCGGGTCAAAACGTACCCAAAGTCGGGTCAAAACGTACCCATGTTCAAGTCAAAACGTAACCCACTATGAAAAGTGAAATATATCATTTTAATTCATATATTTTGCATTGTGGGTTGTTTAGACTACTTGAATGTGTAGTTTGAAGTAAAAAAAATTGCAAAGTTTTATACTTTTATGTCAGAATATTGAGATGTTTTGAGCGAACTCGGATACGTTTTGCTAAATATAATATACAGAAAACAACTTGAAATTTCCCACAAGATTATTGTGCATACTTGATATTTTTCATGATATTAATGTTTATACTAAAGAACCGTTGTTAAATCGTGGTTAAATGTAGCATTTCGATAACGAAATTGTGACAATGAATGCATGTATAGAATGTGGGATTAACCAAGTGTCTCAGGATGTGGTCCCCCGGATACGGTCAAACAAACAAACAAGCTGTTGGTGTTAATTGTGGCACGCTCCAGTCCACGGACTATCTGTATACATGGAATATGATAAACAATAACGCATTTTATTAAGGAAACAATGTTTTATAGACTCTTATAAGACATCAAACAACAATTTTTAATGCAGAAAATATACATCACAAACAATGTAGTTATACACGGAAAACATAAATCACCAACAATGAAACCAACGTTACAATGTCGTTGAGGCGACGATGCCATCCTGTAAATAAATGAAATACGCATATAATGAACCAGTTACGACCATACTAGACAATCGATATGGCAAACGCGATCACGATGTATTATCGAAAATGTAATGCATAAATCACGTAATTACTGATATGACATTCGGATAATTACCTTCGCAGTCATTGTTTGTCCTAATGGACTGGCCATACACCGACCATTCCTCCGGAGCCCAGATACCCGTAATCCACGTGTCTCGTACGTACGTCACCAACGGTAGTAGAGCGGGGGAAGCCTGATCGGATAGTGTTGCGAATGCCGGTCGTATGTGTTCCGCCGGCAACAACGGTAACGCCAGCAACTTCCGGACGTAGTTGTGGCAAGGGCCGTCTGCGTTGTATTCGCCCTGGAGACCAATAGCCTGAAACAAACACGTACAATGTGTGCTCATTGATATTACAAAGTTATATATGTTTTAATATCTCATATTTAATTAATTTAAATTGTGTATACTTGTATATATCAAGTTCTATATTTATCATTTTAGATACGTACTTGAACCTTGCGGAATACGGCCTGTGACCAATGGAACGCGCAGCCCTGCAACTTCGCCAGAGGAAATACACGTCGGAGCGCCGACCAGGTGGCTGCTTCAAAATCCAGTACCATTCGCTGTACGGCTGGCGGGGACGGGAACGACTTCACTTTCTGAAAATAAAATGAATAAATGTCATTACATACAAGCATGCCATGTGAATTTTGCATAAAATATAGACATGTCATATTTATACGAGAAGCACGCCATGTGAGTTTGTATAAAATTTACTATAATTTTGTGAATGACAATTGTATACATGTAATTACCTTCAGTACTTTCTTGTAATCTTTCTTTCGGCGTTTGCCCATGAAGACAAATGCCAACGGAACCTGCTTGGACTGCCCCCCACTCGTCACAAAGGCATAGATGCTGAACAATTGCATGAATGGGTCCATCGGCCGTAGTATCTTGAACGTTCCGTCAAGATACAAGGATTTCGCCTTGCCCAGAACGTCCAACTGGGTTTGTGTTGCTAATACGAGATGCCGGGCTCCGTCGACAATCACGTCATGGCGGAGAAAGTCTGGGGGGAGGAAATCCTCAGATAACTGCAACATAAATGTATATAAAATTACATGTCATCTACACTTACCATTGTAAAGTATTGTAATGCTGTTTGAATATGTTTATCCATGCTTATGGGGCACATGTCAACGTGTCTATATTAAAGAAGAACGAGAAATATGTATTAAAAAAAATAAAAAATATAATACCTCAAAGTCAGTGCCACGTGGTTCTGCTGGGCGCGTCTTCTGGCGGAATCTGTTGGCCTTTCGCTTCAAGAGGGATGGTGCGGGAATGGCGAAATCCTTGTCGGTAAGGTCATTCAACATCTGTTCTTCCACTATCTTCATGGCAGGTGTGTAGACATTCGCCACGGCTTCATCTTTGACCTGTCGATTGATATATATATATATATATATATATATGACCATGTACACGTTTGTATTGATTACACACGTCAGTGATTGATTGCCTATAGCAATGTTTATATATATACATATGCCCAATTATTGAACCTTATTGAATGACGTTATTTATTGCATGATATCGATTGCTTATTACAATGCTTACCTTCCGGGACATTTTGACAGTGTGCTTTCTCCCTGGATCAGCTGGGTGAATGTGATCATGTGTACCCCGTACGAAGCCGCCGCGTTTCTCCAAGACGGTAGCTGGACACCTCGCCCGTTTGTTACGTACGCTGCACCACCAGGTACGACTGTTGTCCCGAGTGACCTTCACATTGTAGGCGTATCCGTGTGAGTCGAGTAACATATCTTTGCCCTTGGCCGTACCTCCAACCACGATGTCGTATGTTGTAGGGCTGTCGTCTGTTGTCGTAGATACATCAGGATTATCATGAACAATGGAACTTTCGTCAAATACTGATGGCTGTCGAATGGACTCGGCGATGTGGAATGAAGTCGTCTCCATAGTGGTTTGTGACGGGGTCATAGAATCATCGGCGGAAACTTCTGATATCATAGAATCGTCGACGGGCGCAGCGATAGTAGTTTGTGACGGGGTCTCGTTTGTGGTCGTAGTAGGAATTTCCGTCGTCATAGAATTATCGGCGGAAACTTCTGATATAGAATCGTCGACGGGCGCAGCGATAGTAGTTTGTGACGGGGTCTCGTTTGTGGTCGCAGTAGGAATTTCCGTCGTCATAGAATCATCGGCGGAAACTTCTGATATCATAGAATCGTCGACGGTCGCAGCAATAGACGGGGTCTCGTCGGTTGAAATGTCTGATATGTCCCGTGGATCTATGTCTTCTTCTGTGATGTCCATCGCAGTTGACAATCGCGTACTCTCCAAACGCGGTAGATGTGATAACATGGTACATCGCTGACAAGTGAAGTGGAAGTCGATGAGACCCTTTCGTAGTCGGATGTACTTGTACTTAGTCAACCCTGAAATGTGAAACACGTACAATGTAATTAGATGTTCAGGCTATTTTATTTATAGTATATATGTTGCTTGTGAAACACGTACAATGTAATTAGATGTTCAGCCTATTTTATTTATCGTATATATGTTATATAAACGTAATATAAACATGTACAATGTAATCATATGTTCAGTCTATAGTATCATTATGTTGCTATTAGTCTCTCGTAAGACCACTCGTGAGACCATGTTCATATATCGCAGTGGTAAATAAACTTAATAGAAACACGTACGATATTCAATTGCAAGACCTAATAAGCTTAATTACCTAATAAGCTTAATTACCTGTATCTCCACATGCACGGTGCTGCCATCCACCACAAGCGTCGCAATCTATGGCCTGGTGACGACTCCCCACGACCCGCTCGCAATACAAACATAACGAAGTCATGTTAGAGTTTGATATTTTCATATCTGGGACAGGATATTTTATATCAACGTTATTTAACGAGCGATTGAAATTAAAATAGTTGGTATAATCTCTCTTTGATCACTGATTGGTAATTGGTTTCCGCCGTACACATAATCCCATTAAGTAATCATTAAAGCAGTATACTCTCTCTTTGATCATTGATTGGTTTCCACTTAATCCCATTAAGTAATCATTAAAGCAGCCACCGCATATCGGTAATCACTTTCATCCAGAATTACACTTTTAATAATTGAATGCTAATTGTTTTTCACACGTAATTTAAACAGACATTCATCACACGAGTGCTTCTGGTCATTGATTTCCAGTCAACTTTCACTGCTAAAAAGATAACTAAATATGAAATTTTTGATTATTAAATGAAATATATTGATATATAAATGGGTAAATTAACCTCACAAATGCCAAAAGGATAAATAAAATGTGGATATATTGGTATAATATATTGATATATCGAAGGGTACGTTTTGACCCGACCATGGGTACGTTTTGACCCGACCTTGGGTACGTTTTGACCCGAGATATGGGTACGTTTTGACTCGGGTACGTTTTGATACGTAACTTTCATACTCATCGACTTTGCTATTTTCTCCACTATGCACGACATAAAATGCTAGAGAAAATACCTGTTAGGAGAAAGCGAAGGAAATGTGACACACAATAATGCTAATTATCACAGATTAATAAGAAATTTTATGCAAGATATAATATTTTTACAAATACGGTGGTGTTTATTTAAAACAGTATTAGTCTGGTGATGGATTATTGCCGGTGACGTACTTTACTTTATTATTATCATCTACTCGACTAGAGGTTGTTCTATATAGGACAGATCGATAAACAACAACAACAATGGCCTGTATAACTACACCATGCCTGTATTTCAATCCCTTCCTCCACCTTTCTCTGTATTTGTGCTGTATTTCGGTAAGTAGTCTGACCGCACACTAGTAACGGATACAGCTGGGGCAAATTCCAGGCTTTCAAAGTTTCACATCTGAAGCGAGTGCGCTATCGCATCTGGACGACCATGGACGCCACGTATGGTTCTAGGTAAGGATTGTTTGCAGAATGTCCAGTAGTTGGGTGCTTAAAATGGCCTATAAAGCTGTGAACTCCAAGTCCGTTAGTCAATACTGCATTTGGGATTTCCAATAGACGTTGTGTGATCTTGAATAGCATGGTGAATGCAGCATCTGCAGCAGTATTGATGTTGTTCCACCAAAGTGTGCTGACCATCGGAGTCATTTCTCGGGCATCTCGAGTGTCAGGCAAAAATGAAAATCGACTTGTGTTCTAATATGGGTAAGCATGGTCTGGGTTGTACCACCCATAAATAAATGTAAATGAAAAAGAGCATAATATCAATATTTACAAGGCTATGCAATTATTTTGTTTGTACCCTAAATGCCTAATGTGAGAAATTTTCAGAGATGTGGGGATGTAGTTATATTCCTTCTAGTTCAGTAATAGATTTTAATTTCAACCCTTTATTCAGTATGCATATTTATTTAGAATGCTTTGTTTTGTAGGTATGACTAAGACTGGTAAGGGGGATGCGCATTGGGCCCATACTATGGTATTGTATGCCCAAGGCAAGTACCATTTTGGAACTGGGCAGAAGCCAGGGTCTAAAAGATGGAAAAATGTGCTCCATCAAATTGAGCAGTGCCCAAGGCAAGGCCGACTGCAAGGATCAACCGACCTGTTTGGGCGGAAACTCGTGTGTAAATGTGGTTATCATGAGGTATGTCATATTAGAAATTGTGTTAGTTGTTCAAATATCCTTGTTTTAGTATGTGTACGGTTTGTTACTGATACATTCAAAGACCACTACTGCATTGCAATGTTATTTTATAGGTAATTCATATCAACTGAATTGTAAAGTTACCCTATCCATCACTGATGCCAGATGGTCACGGGTTTGAGCCCCGCTCAGGTCGTGTCTCATTTATATGAAAAAGTTGGCAGTTTCTTACGGAGGTTGGTGCACCCAAGTACTGGTTAACTGTTGGAGCCTGCCCAGGAAAGGTGTTGTTAGGTAAACTGCCCGCCGGCGATATAGCCCGAAAAGGTGCTGATGCAGGCGTAAAACCCGAAATATAACATAACATAAAGTTACCCTATCATAGTATATAATACTTCCAGACTCTGGCAATGAATTTACCGACATAAAGGCATAAATTATATTGAACAAAAACAGAAACTTCCGATGTGATGTGTACAATCATATAGTATATTTTGTTGTGTTAAAGAATTTGTTTAATGAAATTAAGTAGATACTATTAGCCTTGAGCTATATTATCAGGAATCATGTATTTTTGCACTGTTAATCTTTGACAACATGAAGCCTATACCCATAAATTTTGCACCAAACGATGCATCATGGAACACTTCAAATGAAGATATATTAATAATTATTGCACCCGGATTGTGTTCATCAAGTTATGTTAAAGCAAAGTTTGCGCTAGTTTTCTTATTTTGTTCAATATACATAATGTTATAAATGCCATAGTATCCAAATTTCTGCAACAACAATGTTGTTGAATTAGGTGTGATACTTGAATAATTGATGATGTTATTTTGACCATTTTCAATTGACTGTCCATAGTTCCATTTCTCTGTCACAAATCATAAGAAATAATGTACATAGACTTTGACATGTACCGGTGTGTGGGTCATCAAATTGCTATAAAGCTTACTCATTTCGTTGTCACTTTGGAATCTGTTATTTATATGAATAATAATACCTTGTTAAATTAATTATATTGAAATACGAAACATCAAATACAATAAATTGACAATGACCATGTGCCATAATGTTTTCTCATCTAATATGTACCTAAATCCAGTGTATGAATTTGTCGCTGTGTGTTTTACGTTTATTTATCGCCGCTACCAGTTGCCCATATGAGCGACACCTCCTGAAGAGGTTTGTCATTTTAGATTTTGTAGGATAGTGCATGATACAGACGGAGACCCACTCCAGAGTCCCCTCTGGTTCTTTTACGTGCACAGTGTAAAGCACTGACACGAGACCTCGGTTTAACGTCCCATCTGAAAGACTTACTTTTTATTAGGGTCAGACGGGGGATCAAACCTGTGATCCCTGGATTACCAGTCCAGCGTATTACCACTGGGCTACAGATCCATCTGTGAATCTCACTAAGTTTGCAATACCTTTTATTAGTTATTTATAATGTAATTAATAAAATGTTTTGTTTTTGCAAGTCTGAAAAATGGTAAGTTCAGTGGTGTGTAGACATTGGTGTCGGCTTTGATAGTGATTGCTTCTGCTTTCTGCAACAGTATTTATTGAATGCTTTTGGCTCCAGCATTAGACAATGCAAGATACATCTGCACTGTGTAATATTTATCCATGTGTTCGCTATCTTTTAAAGACACTTCTGTAATTTCTTGTAACTTTGCGTCCCTTCGCTGTATACACTATATAATACCATCATTTCTTGTCATAGACTTCTGTACAATAGCTCTAAATCTGAGTACTGACATACTCTACTTCATAATATTCAAAATCTTATGCTGTAATCTCCCTCTCCCTTCCCTTATTAACTAAAAAAAACTATTTTGTCAAAATTGTTATAATTTATTTAAATTGTCCTGTTGGTCATAAAACCATCATTTCTTGTCATAGACTACTGTACAGTAGCTCTAAATCTGAGTACTGACATATTCTACCCCCTAATATTCAAAATATTTAGATGTATTCTCCCTCTCCCTTATTAACTAAAAAAACTATTTTATTGAAATTGTCCTGTTGGTCATAAAACCATCATTTCTTGTCATAAGACTACTGTACAATAGCTCTAAATCTGAGTACTGACATACTCTACCCCATAATATTCAAAATCTTTAGATGTAATCTCCCTCTCCCTTATTAACTAAAAAAAACTATTTTGTCAAAATTGTTCAATTTATTGAAATTGTCCTGTTGGTCATAAAACCATCATTTCTTGTCATAGACTACTGTACAGTAGCTCTAAATCTGAGTACTGACATATTCTACCCCATAATATTCAAAATATTTAGATGTAATCTCCCTCTCCCTTATTAACTAAAAAAAACTATTTTATTGAAATTGTCCTGGTGGCCATAAAACCATCATTTCTTGTCATAGACTACTGTACAGTAGCTCTAAATCTGAGTACTGACATATTCTACCCCATAATATTCAAAATCTTTAGATGTAATCTCCCTCTCCCTTATTAACTTAAAAAAACTATTTTGTCAAAATTGTTATAATTTATTTAAATTGTCCTGGTGGCCATAAAACCATCATTTCTTGTCATAGACTACTGTATAGTAGCTCTAAATCTGAGTACTGACATATTCTACCCCATAATATTCAAAATCTTTAGATGTAATCTCCCTCTCCCTTATTAACTTAAAAAAACTATTTTGTCAAAATTGTTATAATTTATTGAAATTGTCCTGGTGGCCATAAAACCATCATTTCTTGTCATAGACTACTGTACAGTAGCTCTAAATCTGAGTACTGACATATTCTACCCCATAATATTCAAAATCTTTAGATGTAATCTCCCTCTCCCTTATTAACTTAAAAAAACTATTTTGTCAAAATTGTTATAATTTATTTAAATTGTCCTGGTGGCCATAAAACCATCATTTCTTGTCATAGACTACTGTACAGTAGCTCTAAATCTAAGTACTGACATACTCTACCCCATAATGTTCAAAATCTTAGATGTATTCTCCCTCTCCCTTATTAATTAAAAAAAACTATTTTGTCAAAATTGTTCAATTATATTGAAATTGTCCGGGTGGCCATAAAACCATCATTTCTTGTCATAGACTACTGTACAGTAGCTCTAAATCTGAGTACTGACATACTCTACCCCATAATATTCAAAATCTTTAGATGTAATCTCCCTCTCCCTTATTAACTTAAAAAAACTATTTTGTCAAAATTGTTATAATTTATTTAAATTGTCCTGTTGGTCATAAAACCATCATTTCTTGTCATAGACTACTGTACAGTAGCTCTAGATCTGAGTACTGACATATTCTACCCCATAATATTCAAAATATTTAGATGTATTCTCCCTCTCCCTTATTAACTAAAAAAAACTATTTTATTGAAATTGTCCTGGTGGCCATAAAACCATCATTTCTTGTCATAGACTACTGTACGATAGCTCTAAATCTGAGTACTGACATATTCTACCCCATAATATTCAAAATCTTTAGATGTAATCTCCCTCTCCCTTATTAACTAAAAAAAACTATTTTATTGAAATTGTCCTGGTGGCCATAAAACCATCATTTCTTGTCATAGACTACTGTACAGTAGCTCTAAATCTGAGTACTGACATATTCTACCCCATAATATTCAAAATCTTTAGATGTAATCTCCCTCTCCCTTATTAACTTAAAAAAACTATTTTGTCAAAATTGTTATAATTTATTTAAATTGTCCTGGTGGCCATAAAACCATCATTTCTTGTCATAGACTACTGTACAGTAGCTCTAAATCTGAGTACTGACATATTCTACCCCATAATATTCAAAATCTTTAGATGTAATCTCCCTCTCCCTTATTAACTTAAAAAAACTATTTTGTCAAAATTGTTATAATTTATTGAAATTGTCCTGGTGGCCATAAAACCATCATTTCTTGTCATAGACTACTGTACAGTAGCTCTAAATCTGAGTACTGACATATTCTACCCCATAATATTCAAAATATTTAGATGTATTCTCCCTCTCCCTTATTAACTAAAAAAAACTATTTTATTGAAATTGTCCTGGTGGCCATAAAACCATCATTTCTTGTCATAGACTACTGTACGATAGCTCTAGATCTGAGTACTGACATACTCTACCCCATAATGTTCAAAATCTTAGATGTATTCTCCCTCTCCCTTATTAATTAAAAAAAACTATTTTGTCAAAATTGTTCAATTATATTGAAATTGTCCGGGTGGCCATAAAACCATCATTTCTTGTCATAGACTACTGTACAGTAGCTCTAAATCTGAGTACTGACATACTCTACCCCATAATATTCAAAATCTTTAGATGTAATCTCCCTCTCCCTTATTAACTTAAAAAACTATTTTGTCAAAATTGTTATAATTTATTTAAATTGTCCTGTTGGTCATAAAACCATCATTTCTTGTCATAGACTACTGTACAGTAGCTCTAGATCTGAGTACTGACATATTCTACCCCATAATATTCAAAATATTTAGATGTATTCTCCCTCTCCCTTATTAACTAAAAAAAACTATTTTATTGAAATTGTCCTGGTGGCCATAAAACCATCATTTCTTGTCATAGACTACTGTACGATAGCTCTAAATCTGAGTACTGACATATTCTACCCCATAATATTCAAAATATTTAGATGTATTCTCCCTCTCCCTTATTAACTAAAAAAAACTATTTTATTGAAATTGTCCTGGTGGCCATAAAACCATCATTTCTTGTCATAGACTACTGTACGGTAGCTCTAAATCTGAGTACTGACATATTCTACCCCATAATATTCAAAATCTTTAGATGTAATCTCCCTCTCCCTTATTAACTAAAAAAACTATTTTATTGAAATTGTCCTGGTGGCCATAAAACCATCATTTCTTGTCATAGACTACTGTACAGTAGCTCTAAATCTGAGTACTGACATATTCTACCCCATAATATTCAAAATCTTTAGATGTAATCTCCCTCTCCCTTATTAACTTTAAAAAAACTATTTTGTCAAAATTGTTATAATTTATTTAAATTGTCCTGGTGGCCATAAAACCATCATTTCTTGTCATAGACTACTGTACAGTAGCTCTAAATCTAAGTACTGACATACTCTACCCCATAATGTTCAAAATCTTAGATGTATTCTCCCTCTCCCTTATTAATTAAAAAAAACTATTTTGTCAAAATTGTTCAATTATATTGAAATTGTCCGGGTGGCCATAAAACCATCATTTCTTGTCATAGACTACTGTACAGTAGCTCTAAATCTGAGTACTGACATACTCTACCCCATAATATTCAAAATCTTTAGATGTAATCTCCCTCTCCCTTATTAACTTAAAAAAACTATTTTGTCAAAATTGTTATAATTTATTTAAATTGTCCTGTTGGTCATAAAACCATCATTTCTTGTCATAGACTACTGTACAGTATCTCTAAATCTGAGTACTGACATACTCTACCCCATAATGTTCAAAATCTTTAGATGTATTCTCCCTCTCCCTTATTAACTAAAAAAACTATTTTGTCAAAATTGTTCAATTATATTGAAATTGTCCTGGTGGCCATAAAACCATCATTTCTTGTCATAGACTACTGTACAGTAGCTCTAAATCTGAGTACTGACATACTCTACCCCATAATATTCAAAATCTTTAGATGTAATCTCCCTCTCCCTTATTAACTTAAAAAAACTATTTTGTCAAAATTGTTATAATTTATTTAAATTGTCCTGTTGGTCATAAAACCATCATTTCTTGTCATAGACTACTGTACAGTATCTCTAAATCTGAGTACTGACATACTCTACCCCATAATGTTCAAAATCTTTAGATGTATTCTCCCTCTCCCTTATTAACTAAAAAAACTATTTTGTCAAAATTGTTCAATTATATTGAAATTGTCCTGGTGGCCATAAAACCATCATTTCTTGTCATAGACTACTGTACAGTAGCTCTAAATCTGAGTACTGACATACTCTACCCCATAATATTCAAAATCTTTAGATGTAATCTCCCTCTCCCTTATTAACTAAAAAAAACTATTTTATTTAAATTGTCCAGTTGGTCATAAAACCATCATTTCTTGTCATAGACTACTGTACGATAGCTCTGAATCTGAGTACTGACATACTCTACCCCATAATATTCAAAATCTGTAGATGTAATCTCCCTCTCCCTTATTAACTGAAAAAAACTATTTTGTCAAAATTGTTTCTTTATTCCTATACTTTAAGTTTCAGCTTACACCCACTTGTGTAGTATAGTATAGCTTTAATTGTACATTTGTATGTATTAGCTTGCTTGGTTTATATGTAGTATATTCATACCGTACCTCTATATCCGATATACAGTCAAACCTGTCTTAAGCAGCTAGCCACGGCAATCACAGAATGTGGCTGCTTAATAGATTGCAAATGTATAATAAAACAACATATTGGGACTCTGGAATCTGGCTGCTTAATAGAAATGACCACTAACACAGGTTTGACTGTATATGACTTCCTGATATTATAAATCTCAATTTTCCGAGAAAATATATTATATCTAATATCTAATCTATCTAATATTCTTACATGAGTGGTGATTTCATACCATATTTTTATGAAACTAGTGTTGCATTTTTGAAATGAAATCACTAGTGCAGGTCCTGTTTATCACGTTACCATTAGCGGGTTGTTTGAATAAATAACGTTGCTACTGTCATTTTACTTGGCGCAAATTGTCACTACGCAAAGTAACATTCATTATAATTATGATTTAATTGCGTCAAGATTTTAAGTTGTCCTGAATAGTGCTGACCATTATAGTAAATGCCTAGTTTATATGACTTATTTTAAGTATGTTTTGGTCTATTTTAAATGGATGAGTGAATCCGGCCTTTATCACGTCATTTTTTATAACAAGAAAACAATTGAATGTTTTTATGAAGCACATGTATGTATCAAGGCAGTACATGGTGATCATTTGTATTATAGTTCCAAAAATACCTACGTTTAACTGCTGTGTGTGTAATCTTAATGACTAACTCCAGTACTAACTAGCCAACTAATAAGAATACTTAATTGTGTTTGTGGTTTTAAAATGCTGATTTGTTGAAACAATTGTGTTATATTTTAACTACAAAGATATATATATATATATGACGTTTACGCTGTTTATTAGTTAATATTAACTACAAAGATATATATATATATATATATATATATATATATATGACGTTTACGCTGTTTATTAGTTAATATGTGATAACTATTCTTTCAACTATCTTTGCCTTGTCGGAGATGGGCTCCACATTTAAAAACCTGATGGTGATTAGATAGTATTGAAGTAACTTGTCAGAATGTTTATCAACGGTCAAGGACTCGGGTAACACTTGGATGTTTACTGTCAAATGTTTGTATATTTGGTGTCAGTGCTGTCAATGTGTGGTACATGGTGGGATTTGTGTCTAACTTTGTATTGATAGGCAACACGAGGGACTGTCAAAAAGGGTCTCTTAACAGAGTGGTCTCGATTGTTTGTTTTGCACTAACAGCTAAGGAGTAAGGACATACATCACAGCTATTATTGGTTGAGGTAGAACCACCAACCTATCCAAAAGCCAGTCGCAAATATTGTCTCTTTGATAATGTTTGGTGATAGCAAGTAATATGTTTACTATTTATGCTATGCCAGTAAGTACACGGAAATAATAATTGGGATGTTGATTTTTGTAAAGGCATTGTCTAGAAGTATGGGTACATATATTTGTAAATTCAGCGATAACAGCCACTACATGTATAAGGAAATTGGACTCTCGTATCTCTTATCATGTAGGCCAATTTCTATTATATATACTATGGCACAAAAAGTGAACAAGATAATACCTGCCATTTATTTGGTTAAATCAGGGTTCCCGCTCTGTGAATATTTGTCTGCGCCACTTCCATCACAAATTGAAAATAATTGAAGCAAATTTCAAAAACCCGGAGCAAACAAATAGCCATGTAATTCACAGATAAATATTTGAAGCCATGTGCATTTTGATAGAGTTGTATTTCATGATATCAGTATAAATTACATAACTCCAGGAATATAGACAATAAAAAAGATCCTGATAAAACGCCACTCTTTAATATGAACCTCTCAAATCGGGCAACCGCCTAGAGTAGTAGCACGCTACTCCATATGTGTATGTAACTGAATTACAACTATAATTCGACTTGATTGTGCTTTTAACAAAATCTGATGAAAGGTTGACATATATGTACTCTGCAATATAAATAATAATAATAATAATAAAGACTTTATTTAACGAGAGTACTCATTTAACATAAAATCACAATAGTCCTTTGATATGTATTCTTTCTGTACAGACAACCACACCACATACTGTACCACAGGGCTCAGCTACTTTGATAACAAGTACCCAGGGAACAGAAACCACTACAACCACTACCACAGTAAGATTATTCAACTACATATTACATAAAATATTATGAATGCAGATGAAAACCATTACCAATGTACATTTTGTGACAAACACTGGCAGTTTCTTACGGAGGTTGGTGCACCCAAGTACTGGTTAACCGCTGGAGCCTGCCCAGGAAAGGTGTTGTTAAGTAAACTGCCCGCCGGCGATATAGCCCGAAATGGTGGTGATGCAGGCGCCCAAACTATAACTATTGTCATCGACCTTGCGACAAGGGACACACACTCCAGCATCGCCATGTTACAGAAATGGTGGAGGTATGGTCATACCGAGATGACCAGATGTCTAACTGTCGGGTCTGTTTATATACTGCTGCGGGATGACCAATAGTGGGGGTGGGGAGTATGGCCCTACAAAGGACCCTTTTCGAACTCGCAGGAATTGTCACGCTGGATCAGAGGAAGAATACTCATCAAGGTGTTTGCATAAGCAACGTAGCAACATAGACTTCTTAGACCAGTCGCCCACATGTCTTGGTGGAGGCGACTATAAATAAAGTTACAAGATTGCAGTTAGCTTAGAGATTGTAATGAGTTCTTGGTGGTCTTTATGGATATTGCAAAATGTCTATTCTGTAAAATGTTAATGCAACTTACATACATTCTAGGTTTCACATGATGAAAGCAAATTACATTTATATTTCAATGAAACACTGTTATTTATAACTAATTTGGAAACTTTCCCAAATTTTATTACTCTTGTAATTTTTTGTACAGGTTACAACACCACTACAGGTATCCAGTCAAATGCAGCATGTTGAAAGGCTAAAGGACACTAGCACAGTAAGACGATTTCACTAGTCTGAAATGAATTTATTAAATACCGGTATTATGTGCAACCGGTCTTGTCCACTTTAGTGGCAAGCAAGGCTAAGCAGTCACTTTTCCATATTTGCTAATAGCTAAAGAATTCTTAACTATACTTGCATGTTTGCATACTTGCATGCTTTTTATAGTGTTTCCTCCCCCGAGTGACCTTGACCCTGAAGTTTTGCCAAAAATAGTCCTCAAACATAGTCATTTCTCAAAAACCATCCACAGAATTGCTTTGAAACCAAGTTGCATATACATCCAAGCATCCATTATCTACAACCAAAGTAAGTCCGGAACCCCAAGAGTAACCGTGAACTACAACCAAAGTAAGTCCGGAACCCCAAGAGTAACCGTGAACTACAACCAAAGTAAGTCCGGAACCCCAAGAGTAACCGTGAACTACAACCAAAGTAAGTCCGGAACCCCAAGAGTAACCGTGAACTACAACCAAAGTAAGTCCGGAACCCCAAGAGTAACCGTGAACTACAACCAAAGTAAGTCCGGAACCCCAAGAGTAACCGTGAACTACAACCAAAGTAAGTCCGGAACCCCAAGAGTAACCGTGAACTACAACCAAAGTAAGTCCGGAACCCCAAGAGTAACCGTGAACTACAACCAAAGTAAGTCCGGAACCCCAAGAGTAACCGTGAACTACAACCAAAGTAAGTCCGGAACCCCAAGAGTAACCGTGAACTACAACCAAAGTAAGTCCGGAACCCCAAGAGTAACCGTGAACTACAACCAAAGTAAGTCCGGAACCCCAAGAGTAACCGTGAACTACAACCAAAGTAAGTCCGGAACCCCAAGAGTAACCGTGAA
>CM026401.1:5967778-6034631 GCA_014843695.1 Archivesica marissinica | reverse complement strand
ATAAGGAACCAGTCCACCATGGTCTGCGATACATAAGGAACCAGTCCACCATGGTCTGCGATACATAAGGAACCAGTCCACCATGGTCTGCGATGCATAAGGAACAAGTCCACCATGGTCTGCGATGCACCAAGAACCAGTCCACCATGGTCTGCGATGCACCATGAACCAGTCCACCATGGTCTGCGATGCACCAAGAACCAGTCAGCCATGGCTAAGAATACAATAGGAACCAGTCCATCATGGATTACAATGCACCAGGAACCAGTTCAACATGTTGAAGGTTTTCAATACATCAGGATAAATCCATCAATGTTTTCAATACATCGGGAACCAGTCCACCGTCTGCACTGCACAAAGAACCAGTCCATCAAAGTATGCAATACACCAGGAGCCAGTCCATCAAGGTATGCAATACACTAGGAGCCATTCCATCAAGGTATGCAATACACCGGGAGCCAGTCCATCAATGTATGCAAGAAACCAGGAGCCAGCCCATCAAGGTATGCACGACACCAGGAGCCAGTCCATCAAGGTATGCAATACACCGGGAGCCAGTCCATCAAGGTATGCACGACACCAGGAGCCAGTCCATCAAGGTATGCAATACACCGGGAATCAGTTCACGAAGGTCTGTATTACATAAGGAACCAGTCCACATTGGTCTGCAATCATGACATCTGAAACCAGTCCACAATTGTCTGCAATACACCTGCAATCAGTCCACCATGGTCTGCAATACACCTGCAATCAGTCCACCAAGGTCTACAATACACCTGCAATCAGTCCACCAAGGTCTACAATACACCTGGAACTTATCCACCAGGAACCAGTCCACCAAGGTCTGCAATACACCTGGAACTTATCCACCAGGAACCAGTCCACCAAGGTCTGCAATACACCTGGAACTTATCCACCAGGAACCAGTCCACCATGGTCTGCAATACACCTGTAACTTATCCTCAGGAGGACCAGTCCACCGAAGGTCTGCAATACACGGAACTTATCCACCAGGGACCAGTCCACCAAGGCCTGAACTACACCTGGACTTACCACCTGGAACCAGTCCACCAAGGTGTGTGCACTACACCTGAACTTATCCACAGGAATTCCAGTTCCACCATGCAAGGTCTGGGTCATACACCTGGAATTTTTCCAGCCTGTTTATGGACCATTCCACCAAGGGTTTGCATACACCTGTAACTTATCCACCAGGAACCAGTCCACCATGCAAGGTCTGCAGTACACCTGGAAGTTTATCCCCAGGAACCAGTCCACCATGCAAGGGTCTGTAGTACACCGGAAACTTATCCACCAGGAACCAGTCCACCAAGGTCTGCAATACACCTGGAACTTATCCACCAGGAACCAGTCCACCAAGGTCTGCAATACACCTGGAACTTATCCACCAGGAACCAGTCCACCATGGTCTGCAATACACCTGGAACTTATCCACCAGGAACCAGTCCACCAAGGTCTGCAATACACCTGGAACTTATCCACCAGGAACCAGTCCACCAAGGTCTGCAATACACCTGGAACTTATCCACCAGGAACCAGTCCACCATGGTCTGCAATACACCTGGAAATTATCCACCAGGAACCAGTCCACCATGGTCTGCGAATACACTGGAACTTATCCACCAGGAACCAGTCCACCAAGGTCTGCAATACACCTGGAACTAATCACCAGGAACCAGTCCACCAAGGTCTGCAATACACCTGGAACTTATCCACCAGGAACCAGTCCACCATGGTCTGCAATACACCTGGAACTTATCCACCAGGAACCAGTCCACCAAGGTCTGCAATACACCTGGAACTTATCCACCAGGAACCAGTGCACCAAGGTCTGCAATACACCTGGAACTTATCCACCAGGAACCAGTCCACCAAGGTCTACAATACACCTGGAACTTATCCACCAGGAACCAGTCCACCATGGTCTGCAATACACCTGGAACTTATCCACCAGGAACCAGTCCACCAAGGTCTGCAATACACCTGTAACTTATCCACCAGGAACCAGTCCACCATGGTCTGCAAAACACCTGAAGCCAGGCCTCCATCAATGTAGTGTCGCTTTAAATGTATTGTTAATTAATGAATCTCTAGAACAACAGAGTATGTATTGGGCGTCATATCGACCATAAGGAGTGAACAGTTTATGTCAATATGTTACGCAGCTATGCGCTGGGTAACTATCTAGGGTTTACAGAGATATTTTTCAAGATTTATTGTATCTATGGTAACGGTTTTGCCCTCCAAAAATGTGTCGCCTAATTTCGCGACCGAAACAAACCAACGTCAAACATGTCTTCAGTGAGTGTGCCCTATCTGCATAGGATATGTGCATGTTCAACTCTATAAACACTGGAGAGTTACCCATATTATAACTAAGATATTGACATGTATATTCCATATGGTGGCATCCGTGGTCCAGTGGTAGAGCGTCGGATCTGGAATCTATCGTCCCGGGTTCGATACTCGGTCAGGCCAGGTATATAGTGTCATTGGCACCTCACACACATTGCTTAATACTGGTTAACCACTTAGGTCGGCTAAGCTTGCCCAGGTATACATGTACAGGAAACCCCGCAAGGGGTTTGACATGAATGGAACATACATACATACATTAGACAACGGCCCGCACCAGGAAGTGGGCAGTGTAATCCAGCAGGGAGTGGTGTATTCAATTAGTGAATTATGTGTAAATGCAAATTTTCGGCAAATTATAAAAACACATTGTTTACCTACTGGCTGTCCTGGTAGTGAGCAGTGGGGACATGTACGAGTGTTGTATCCACGGGGATTCGGCACGTTTGGGGGTACTAGTATATATATTTAAGTACAGGGATTCTACTCTGTGGGATGTCAGATATCGCATCGATCAGTAAAATGGCCCTATCTGAAACAATTTTGATTAACAAGATTATGATTATTCTTCATATAAAAAACCCATCTTGTTACATTCTAATAATCCAATCAGAACGCTCGTTTCAACGCTCGTTTCAACGCCAATGGCGCCGCTTTAGAATTTTTCAAAACAAATCGAAAATGCTACGAAATCTCTTTTTGACGTACATTTTTGCCGAATAAACCTATAGGTTAGTGGAAACACATTTTATTGATAATGTTATTCACAGTTAAAACTCTCCCGACGAAGATTTTTTTTTTTTGCTGACAACCCGTGTCCTAGTACGGAAATGTGACCTGCTATGGCCAATGTTTGTGGCAATTGTTTGCAAAGTATACATGCATGCAGCTTAAAGTTGTGTTTTATTTGAAGAACAATATACATACTCGGGATAGGCGTTATATTTGGATAGATTTGTACAAAATTGTTTCAGATAGGGCCATTTTACTGATCGATGCGATATCTGACATCCTACAGAGTAGAATCCCTGTACTTAAATATATATACTAGTACCCCCAAACGTGCCGAATCCCTGTGGTTGTATCTAGAAGTAAATTATGTGTAAAGGAAAAGTTTCGACACATTATAAAAACACATTGTTTCCCTACTGGCTTTCCTGGCAGTGAGCAGCGGGGACATGTACGAGTGTTGTATCTAGAAGTGGATTATGTGTAAATGCAAAGTTTCGAAATATAATTTTAAAAAACACATTTTTTTCAATATAAATTCTATTATCGACAATTGCTTGGTTCGAATTCATATATCTACGGTCCGTGGTCTCATCTTTAAGCTCCATACCCACTGCGCCCGTGCCTATTCAATCTCTATATTAAATATCAACACCTGTATTCTCTCACACAAGTGATGAGTATTGATTTCCGGTTGTATTCATGTACAGGTCTTTTACCAGTAATTATAAACATTGTCGCCGCGAATTAAATTGGTTATAAAGTGCTGTTATATCGGGTTGGCGATCAATATGGATGATAAGGACGTTAGACTAGTTCTCAGCATTTTCACGGAATAAATTGCTTCCCTCGTTATGTTTTATTCTATAGATAATGAATCAGACTTTGCTAACGCAATAATGCTGTTATTGTCTCCATATTTGTGATCCCTATTTGTGATTGGCTAACTTAATCGTGCACATTCAGGGCGCGGCGACAATACACGTGTACGTATAATTAATTAGTTTATACAAATTTATTTTATCTCGATTGCGAAACAAGTTCTTTCAAGTTATATAAATCACTCTCGAGACCTCATTCCTGATGGAATCCATCGCCACGAGGGAGAGAGAAGAGACAATGTGGAATAATTTAAATGCCTTGCCTAAGGGCACAATCGTAGCGGCTCCAGTGGGGCTCGAACTCCGGACCTTTCGCACCTGAAGCGAACGCGCATCCACTGCGCTATCACGACTTCCAGTGTGTGTTTAAAGGAACGTATACGCTAACACCATGCAGTTCGTCCAATACATACTAATAATGCATGCATGTATATAATTTATTTTCAGGAATTAGTGTCTGTTTACGTTTATTTATTTATTCGTCGCTACCTGGCAACCATATGAGCGAAGCCTCCTAAAGATGTATGTAGGATAGTGCAATTGATACAGACAGAGACCCATTCCAGAGTCTCATCTGTTTTCTTTTATCTGTTCTGTGTTACAAAGCACCGACACGAGACCTCAGTTTAAAGTCCCACCTGGAAGACTGTTAACTGTATTAGGGTCAGACGGGGGATTGAATCTGCGATCCCTGGATTAGCAGTCCAACGTGTTAACCATTGGACTACAGATCCGTCTGTGGGAATTAGTGGTTATAGTGTATCGTATATATACACTAACATTGTATTTAATTATTTCAGGAATTAATACTTATATAGCGTAAACTGTACACTAACATTGTATTTAATTATTTCAGGAATTAATATTTATATAGCGTAAACTGTACACTAACATTGTATTTAATTATTTCAGGAATTAATATTTATATAGCGTAAACTGTACACTAACATTGTATTTAATTATTTCAGGAATTAATATTTATATAGCGTAAACTGTACACTAACATTGTATTTAATTATTTCAGGAATTAATATTTATATAGCGTAAACTGTACACTAACATTGTATTTAATTATTTCAGGAATTAATATTTATATAGCGTAAACTGTACACTAACATTGTATTTAATTATTTCAGGAATTAATATTTATATAGCGTAAACTGTACACTAACATTGTATTTAATTATTTCAGGAATTAATATTTATATAGCGTAAACTGTACACTAACATTGTATTTAATTATTTCAGGAATTAATATTTATATAGCGTAAACTGTACACTAACATTGTATTTAATTATTTCCAGGAATTGTCGTAAGAAAATGACCAAACAACAAAGAACGGGTTATATAAATAACAATGTCATAGACAACAAGATATGTACCATGCAAGTAAACAATAATGTCGGAGACGATGTTCACACAAAAAATCGAAACGTCAACGATGGCAGACTAAGGACAGATTATGGCGACAGTGCGCATGCGCAATCCGTTCTATGTACAGGCGTCGAAAACGGATTTACCAAGAAAAAAATGGAGCACAGACATTTGGAGAGAGAATCGTTCAACTTACAAACACATTCATTCTTCCTGTTGTTATTATATCGTTTTTTCCAACATGTATAATGGCATTGGTGTATGCCAATACAAAGTGTAGCGGAAGTTACGTCACTATGGTGTCTCGTTTCCAAAACGGATCAATTTCCTTTATTATTGTTGAACTCTGGGGTCATCTGGGCAAAGTTGGCTATTCGACTATAGCCGTCTTGGTTGGATATTACATGTGGGCAATATTTTGCACGCGATTTCTACCAGGAAATACAGTGAAGGGTCCTCTAACACAAATGGGAAATACGCCGGTGTACGTGGATAATGGAATGCTGTGCTATTCACTCACAATGGCTCTATTTGTTCTGCTGACTATAATATTAAAGCTGTATGACCAGACACCGACCGTGGTATTGGATAACTTTGCAGGAATCGCGGCCTATATGAATGTCTATTCTGTGAGTTTAGTCTTTTTCCTATATCTTAAGGGAATCCACGCTCCTTCATCAACAGACAGCGGACAAACCGGAAAGGGGTTCATATTTGATTACTACTGGGGTACCGAGCTGTATCCACGTGTGTTAGGGGTTGATATTAAGATCCTGACAAACTGTCGCTTTGCTATGACAGCTTGGCCCATATTGGTGTGTCTCTGCGCACTGAAGAGTTACGAACTGCATGGCTTTGTGGACAGCATACTGGTAACAACAATACTGCAGCTGTTCTACGTTACTAAGTTTTTCTACTGGGAATCCGGCTACTACGGGACGATGGACATTGTTCAAGACAGAGCAGGATTTTACATTATTTGGGGATGTCTTAGTTTACTGCCACCACTTTATCCAATTGCCAGCTTCTACCTTGTAAATCATCCAGTGCAGTTAGGCCCCTTTTGGACGTCCGTAATTCTAATAATCGGCATATTGTCAACGATGATCAATTATTTGGCAGATCTCCAAAAGCACACGGTGCGTCAGACGAATGGTAATTGCGTGATATGGGGAATGAGACCGGATATAATCCGAGCAAAGTTCCAGACGGAGAGCGGACAGACCGGAGAGAGTATTCTGCTGGCGTCTGGCTGGTGGGGCATATCCAGACATTTTCATTACATTCCCGAGATTATCTTAGCTGTTAGCTGGACAGTTACAACTGGATTTGAGAATGTACTACCGTATACTTACATACTATTTTTGGCGGTGTTGCTTGTACACCGTAGTTTCCGGGATGACCGGAAGTGCAGTAAAAAATACGGAAAGTACTGGAAACAGTACTGCAGGAGAGTGAAATACAGAATCGTACCCTATCTGTTCTAGCCAAGCATGTACTGTTCTAGCGAAATACAGAAGCATACCATATCTGTTCTAGCCAGTACCCCATGCATGAATGTTCTAGCGAAATATATAACCGCAAGTATCTCATGCATGCATGTTCTAGCGAAATATATAATCGCCAGTACCCCATGCATGAATGTTCTAGCGAAATATATAATCGCCAGTACCTCATGCATGAATGTTCTAGCGAAATATATAATCGCCAGTACCTCATGCATGAATGTTCTAGCGAAATATATAATCGCCAGTACCTCATGCATGAATGTTCTAGCGAAATATATAATCGCCAGTACCCTATGCATGCATGTTCTAGCGTAATATATAATCGCCAGTTTGTGTGTTTGGTTTTGGTTTGTGTGTTTGGTTTTGTACCCTATGCATGCATGTTCTAGCGAAATATATAATCGCCAATACCCTATGCATGAATGTTCTAGCGAAATATATAGTTGTTACCTAATATGTTCTACCGAACTATATAACCGTATTAAAGCGACACTACATCAGTGAAAACGCAAATTTATACGGAATGTAATTTCCTATTATATGGTATCATTTTTTTCCAAATATTTGCCTCAAAAACTGAGTATTTCAATTAATAAACAAACGTCGCATACGCGGTTTATTGACATAACAAAATAATGTAAACAGTGTCGACATACATGCGTAATACAACCTGTGTATCCCAAATAAAGATATGTATGATACAGATTTACTGTTATATCTCACATGTGTGCCTATGCATATTTATTTGTAGACTAATCTTAGATACATTTATTATCCCTAAGCGACAGTATCAAGCATTTAGTATTAACAAATAAATGTCAATTCAGGAGCGTCGATGACCTGTATATGAAATCCTACATTCACTTTTGAAAGTTCGAATGCATTCGCAAGAATGTGTAGTAGCAATGCATTTATTTGTGAACAATACATTTTGTTGGCTTTTTGCGATGTAATGTCGCTTTAATTTATACTCGTGTGAATATATTCTAGGGGAACATATAGCCGTAACTCATATTCTAGCGAAGTGTAGCTACTTCTATAGAGAGGGAATATTTGTTTTATAGGAATATGAGAAGGACGTACAAAATATTTTAATATAATTTGTGGTTGTACAACATTAACAGATTAGGTAAATTTAATTTGTTGTTTTTCTACGGTTTCTGGATGTACGTTCATTGGACCACTGACCCGTCCCTGCATTCCAATCATTGGACCGCTGATCCGTCCTCGCATTCCAATCACCGGACCGCTGATCCGTCCCTGTATTCCAATCACTAGATCGCTGACCCGTCCCTGCATTCCAATCACCGGATCGCTGGCCAGTCCCTGCATTCCAATCACTAGACCACTGACCCGTCCCTGCATTCCAATCACTAGACCACTGACCCGTCCCTGCATTCCAATCACCGGACCGGTGACCCGTCCCTGCAGTCTAATCACCAGATCGCTGGCCAGTCCCTGCATTCCAATCACTAGATCGCTGATCCGTCCCTGCATTCCAATCACTAGATCGCTGACCCGTCCCTGCATTCCAATCACCAGATCGCTGGCCCGTCCCTGCAGTCTAATCACTAGATCGCTGATCCGTCCCTGCAGTCTAATCACCGAATCGCTAGTCCGTCCCTGCATTCCAATCACTAGATCGCTGATCCGTCCCTGCAGTCTAATCACCGAATCGCTAGCCCGTCCCTGCATTCCAATCACTAGACCGCTGGCCCGTCCCTGCAGTCTAATCACTAGATCGCTGACCCGTCCCTGCATTCCAATCATTAGATCGCTGATCCGTCCCTGCATTCCAATCACTAGATCGCTGGCCGGTCCCTGCATTCCAATCACTAGATCGCTGATCCGACCCTGCATTCTAATCACCAGATCGCTGGCCCGTCCCTGCATTCCAATCACTAGATCGCTGATCCGTCCCTGCATTCCAATCACTAGATCGCTGACCCGTCCCTGCATTCCAATCACTAGACCACTGACCCGTCCCTGCATTCCAATCACCGGACCGGTGACCCGTCCCTGCAGTCTAATCACCAGATCGCTGGCCCGTCCCTGCATTCCAATCACTAGATCGCTGATCCGTCCCTGCATTCCAATCACTAGATCGCTGAATCCGTCCCTGCATTCCAATCACTGGACCACTGACCCGTCCCTTCATTCCAATCATTGGACCACTGACCCGTCCCTGCATTCCAATCATTGGACCACTGACCCGTCCCTGCATTCCAATCATTGGACCACTGACCCGTCCCTTCATTCCAATCATTGGACCACTGACCCGTCCCTGCATTCCAATCATTGGACCACTGATCCGTCCCTGCATTCCAATCATTGGACCGCTGACCCGTCCCTGCATTCCAATCATTGGGCGACTGTCCTGCATCTGCAGTCCAATGTCAAAACCACATACCCAATGGACCTTTGGCCATTACAAAAGTCGTCATACAACATTAAATGCATGACCGTATCGTTATTTTAATCGAATGTAGATAGAGCTAAAGTACTTCAACACTGGGTTAATTTGTATTCTATTATCGGCTGTATTTGTTTCGCAGACACGTCGAGAGTTGAGTTAGTTGATACAAATTGATTTTAGCTGGATTGGGAAACAATTAGTACAACTTATATTAATCACAACCGAGACCTCATTCCTGATGGAATTCATCGCCACAAGGGAGAGAGAAGAGGCAACGTGGAATTTAAATGCCTTGCCTAAGGGTACAATCGTAACGGCTACAACCCGAGACATTTCACATCAGAAGCGAACGGGCTATCACGAGAGTTGAGTTGATTTATCGAAACAAACAGCGAGCGTGACTGTATATACGAACCAATAACATTATTAACTCAGTTCACAGACGGATCTGTAGTCCAGTGGTAACACTCCGGACTGGTAATCCAGTGATCGCAGGTTCGATCCCCCGTCTGACCCTAATAAAATTAACAATTTTTCAGATGGGACGTTAAGCCGAGGTCTCGTGTCGGAGCTTTACACCGTGCACGTAAAAGAACCAGAGGAGACTCTATAATGGGTCTCTGTCTGTATCATTGCACTATCCTCCAAAATCTAAAATGACTAATCTCTTCAGGAGGCGTCGCTCATATGGGTAACCGGTAGCGACGATAAATAAGCGTAAAACACACAAACACAACTCAGTTCATGTTTACATGATTGTCGTGTCCAGTTTTAGTGATGTTACACCTTTAGCATTCATCACGAATCACTAACTATCACGGAACCGGGCACATGCTTCCGTTGTGGCTGTTTTGGGCGCTAGGATATATTTACCAATGTATAAATCAAGGAAGTAAAGCTTTATCACACGTGCTGTGTTATTAATCGTTGTAGTTATATATAGAACTATATAAAATGATAATAAAAGATAAGTGACAAATACAAGAGAACATGTTCATGCATAGATAATCATATATATGAACTATACATGCATACGAGGCGGCGGAAGTCGTCATAGCGCAGTAATAGCGCGTTCGCTTCATGTACAAAGGCCCCGAGTTGACGCCCACTTATGGTAGTATGACATACATAAGTTTGTTAACTAAATAGCTTGGTAATATATGCTGGCCTTGACTACACTAGTTCAATAATAGCATATATCGCTTAGCGTTGCTTGTATTCAGTGTAATACAGTCATCTCATAATTTCTTGTATGTGCACACGTTTAATCCCAGCAAACACCTGACGTCATACCAACGTTGGATCAACGTTGGAATTTGGTCGCGACGTCGGTGACCATTATCCAACGTCGGATCCCCGACATCCATACAACGTCAGGTTACAACGTTGTTACGACGTTGGATCAACGTTGGTATTCTGACGTCTATCTAATTTGCAAAACCAACCAATATCCAACATAAATCCAACGTTGGAAAGTAATTGGATCTCTGACGTTGGATAAACGTTGGTATTCTGACGTCTATCCAGATTGCAAAAACAACCAATATCTAACGTTAATCCAACGTTGGGGTCTGACGTCTATGCAACGTCTATGCAACGTCAAATGTTTGCTGGGATAACACATGGAAGGATTCTGATTGGTTGAGAGAATAGTCCTTATAAGTTGTAAATTAAACTTTAATATATGCATATTTTGAATTGGTACCTAGTGTTAATGGCAAGACACACTTAAGATTTTTAAAAAACAAAGTCTCGAGGCAATTATAACGCTGTTTAAAACATAAATGTGACGTTGCTTTGCGTAGTGACGTCATGACAATTTAGTGAAGTCATGCCAATTTACACTCGTAATGAGTTCATACCTCTCAATTTATTCCAACCCAAATCCTTGTGGAAAATTCTGAGGAGCTAATCAAAGTTGGGTTACTTGCACGAAAAATAACGACTGTGCGAAAAATAAAAAATTGCCAATATTACCATGTGGGATGTCTAACTCACAGGGATTCGGCACGTTTGGGGGTACTAGTATATATATTTAAGTACAGGGATTCTACTCTGTGGGATGTCAGATATCGCATCGATCAGTAAAATGGCCCTATCTGAAACAATTTTGTACAAATCTATCCAAATATAACGCCTATCCCGAGTATTTATATTGTTCTTCAAAAAAAAAATACAACTTTAAGCTGCATGCATGTATACTTTGCAAACGATTGCCACAAACATTGGCCATAGCAGGTCACATTTCCGTACTAGGACACGTGTTCTGTCAGCAACAAAAAAAAATCTAAAGCGGCGCCATTGGCGTTGAAACGAGCGTTGTTTTATAACTTACAGATTCCTTTGTTGCCAGTTATGCTTATATAACCCTAAATCCGCGCCCAACTAGAATACATGTTCTATAACTTACAGATTCCTATGTTGCCATGTATGCTTATATAACCCTAAATCCGCGCCCAACTAGAATGCATGTTTTATAACTTACAGATTCCTTTGTTGCCAGTTATGCTTATATAACCCTAAATCCGCGCCCAACTAGAATGCATGTTTTATAACTTACAGATTCCATTGTTGCCATGTATGCTTATATAACCCTAAATCCGCGCCCAACTAGAATGCATGTTCTATAACTTACAGATTCCATTGTTGCCATGTATGCTTATATAACCCTAAATCCGCACCCAACTAGATTATCATACCATTTGGTATATCGTACTATCCAATCCACCGCTGACTTCTATAAGTATTCCTGTTACCGAAGAACCATAGTTCACTTGAACTCACGTCTCCTTTACGCAGTGGTACTACACCACCTCGAATTATGTGCGGTTTATATCTGATTTTAGCATGACGTATGCATTATGTTCGTTATCCTTAACGTCACTAACAGTCTTGTCAGTGACGCCCAAAGGTCTAGGCTCCAAGCATGGGTTTGACTATCTTAGATAGTTTCGTTTAATAATATTTGATTGCAAATCAATAGTAAATTTGCCATGCACAAAGAGATACAATACATAGTATGAAAATGCAAATGGTTTGGACTACAATCTTTAGCAACATTAGACAATTACTCGCATCAGTATCAGGCAGATAGGTAACCCTACATAAAGATATAACAAAGCGTGTTGAATTCCAAAAGTATCAATCTTATGAAATTATGAGTATTTGGAAATTTCGTAGAATAGACGGACGTATATAAATGTTAGAGGGCCATTTCCGATTCTTGGTAAGCATCCCAACAGAGCAAACCACGTGCGGAGCTACTGTATCAACCAGAATTATAAATAAGTTGAACTTGAAACAAGATTACTGCTGGCCAAGGCAAACAGCACATTTCCAAACGAAGTGCTTTAAATGAATACTAGTACACACTTGCCGGTGCCCTATTAAAATACACACATGCCCTACACAGCTGGTGCTCGTATCTTTAAGTATAAGGCTCCGAGCACGATGTAGCGATTGTACCTACATTATCGAGTTGTCCTCTTCTAAATAGATAAATGTGCCAAAAATAAAATTAGGAAATCTGAGATATGAAATCTCCGCCACGCTACTAAATGTCTATCAGTTTTGCCCTATCTCACCATCAATATCGGTAAACACACACTGACACAGAGAAATATTTAAAATATAACAGAAAACTTGCGAATAATACTGTAGATATATAATTAAATGAAGTATGAAGGTTACAATCAGTATTATTCGCAAGTTTTCTGTTATATTTTAAATATTTCTCTGTGTCAGTGTGTGTTTACCGATATTGATGCTACATAATAATCACTGAATGCTATGAGTACATGTATAATATTATAATTATAATCTCTTGAACATACGAGTATTACACATATTCTGCCGATTTCTACAAGATGCCATTGAGTAAAATAACAATGTATGTAACTGATGAGCAGAGAAAAGAATTGTTGACTTTCTTGCAAAATAAGAACTGGGACGTAGAGATGGAAATAGAAGAAACAGCCACCGCCATGCCCATTGCAGAGGCTGCTTACGTACCTCCCCCTATGCCTCAGCATGCTGAAGGTGTTGCTGAGTGTCCACTGTGCTTGTGTTCCCCTTGCATAATAAATGAACAGAACAAACAACTTTGGTGGCCTGCTAATAATCGTCCACCGCATAATCTAAATTCACATGAGAGAAAGCTTCTATACAGGAGGTTTTGGGCAATGCTATATAATTGTGGCGCATGGAAAGATGTCAGATATATAGAGAGAAAAGTAGCGGCTAGAAGAGGAGACTGTACATGGCATAAGAGGGAACTGATGCCTGAATGTGTGGTACAGCAATGCAGGAACTGGCTGCCTAACCCGCGCAACCAGCCTTATTTGGGCCATAAGTGGAGTTGAATTGTTTATACCAGTTGTAAGTACTATAAAAATACAGAACTTCAATTTCAGCAATTTATAACCTCTGATATGTACGTGGGTCATAATAGATATAAGTGGTGCTCATGTATTAGATGTATACCATGCAGGGCCTCGCATGTGGCAAATACGATGTGCGTCGACCGTCACATTTGTACCGCTATTCCTCGTGTGTTTAAGGTCAAATATAGGTCAACCTGCAGGCCAGGTAAATAAATACCGCCCTATTTTCATATTCCGTGGTTCGTTGAACATCATCATTATTATTTTTGGAAGAAAATTTGTAGACACGTGGAGTATGGGGTGCTATGCCACTGAAGTCTCGGTAACGTGGCCGGGACGTAGCGGGTTCGAATCCTGGTCCATGCATCCATATACACTTAATATGCCACTGAAGTCTCAGTAACGTGGCCGGGACGTAGCGGGTTCGAATCCTGTTCCATGCATCCATATACACTTAGTATGCCACTGCAGTCTCGGTAACGTGGTCGGGACGTAGCGTAGCTTATTGTTTGACATATTGTTGACATATTTATGTAAACACAGGTATGTATCCGTGGCCTAGTGGCCTACGAGGCGAGGAGGTTCGAACCTTGTCAGGGGTTCGTTCTGATATGGCCGGTTGGTGAGCCGCCATCTAGTTAAATAATGGTTACCGACTGCCTACCAGCCTGGCGCCAGACATACCAGCATAGGATTCGGGAAGTACTGGTGTTCATAAAAAGAGGTGTCTCATAAGGTCAAAAATGACTGGCCCTTTAAATAGGGGCGACACTATCATAAATAAAACTCATTTATATAGTTTCAAGTTTATATAAATACATGTACTTGTATATATTTTATAAAATAAATCCTCGCGTCATTTCTAAATGTCAATAGTTCCCAACCGGTTTCATAATACCGATCATGATTTAAGCCGTATATATTGAACATGTGTCAATGATTATATGTAATCTACCATACCATATAATAAAGTAACGAATGTAACATTGTGAGCAATGTTAATATAAGCAACATAAATATGTATGCTGGTACATATACATGTCTAATGCTGGTACATATACATGTCTAAAGCTGGTACATATACATGTCTAAAGCTGGTACATATACTTGTCTAATGCTCATACATATACATGTCTAATGCTCATACATATACATGTCTAAAGCTGGTACATATACATGTCTAATGCTGGTACATACACATGTCTAATGCTGGTACATATACATGTCTAATGCTCGTACATATACATGTCTAATGCTCATACATATACATGTCTAAAGCTGGTACATATACATGTCTAATGCTGGTACATATACATGTCTAATGCTGGTACATATACAGGTCTAATGCTCATACATATACATGTCTAATGCTCATACATATACATGTCTAATGCTCGTACATATACATGTCTAATGCTGGTACATATACATGTATAATGCTGGTACATATACATGTATAATGCTGGTACATATACATGTCTAATGCTGGTACATATACATGTCTAATGCTCATACATATACATGTCTAATGCTGGTACATATACATGTCTAATGCTGGTACATATACATGTATAATGCTCATACATATACATGCCTAATGCTCATACATATACATGTCTAATGCTGGTACATATACATGTCTAATGCTGGTACATATACATGTCTAATGCTCATACATATACATGTCAAATACCGGCATACATATACATGTCTAATACCGGCATACATATACATGTCTAATACCGGCATACATATACATGTCTAATGCTCGTACATATACATGTCTAATACCGGCATACATATACATGTCTAATACCGGCATACATATACATGTCTAATACCGGCATACATATACATGTCTAATACCGGCATACATATACATGTCTAATACCGGCATACATATACATGTCTAATACCGGCATACATATACATGTCTAATACCGGCATACATATACATGTCTAATACCGGCATACATATACATGTCTAATACCGGCGTACATATACATGTCTAATACCGGCGTACATATACATGTCTAATACCGGCGTACATATACATGTTTAATACCGGCGTACATATACATGTCTAATACCGGCGTACATATACATGTCTAATACCGGCGTACATATACATGTCTAATACCGGCGTACATATACATGTCTAATACCGGCGTACATATACATGTCTAATACCGGCATACATATACATGTCTAATGCTCGTACATATACATGTCTAATACCGGCGTACATATACATGTCTAATACCGGTGTACATATACATGTCTAATACCGGCGTACATATACATGTCTAATACCGGTGTACATATACATGTCTAATACCGGCGTACATATACATGTCTAATACCGGTGTACATATACATGTCTAATACCGGCGTACATATACATGTCTAATACCGGCGTACATATACATGTCTAATACCGGCGTACATATACATGTCTAATGCTCGTACATATACATGTCTAATACCGGCATACATATACATGTCTAATGCTCGTACATATACATGTCTAATACACGCGTACATATACATGTCTAATACCGGCGTACATATACATGTCTAATACCGGCGTATATATACATGTCAAATACCGGCGTACATATACATGTCTAATACCGGCATACATATACATGTCTAATGCCGGCATACATATACATGTCTAATACCGGCATACATATACATGTCTAATACCGGCGTACATATACATGTCTAATACCGGCATACATATACATGTCTAATGCTCGTACATATACATGTCTAATACCGGCGTACATATACATGTCTAATACCGGCGTACATATACATGTCTAATGCTCGTACATATACATGTCTAATGCCGTACATATACGTAATCGTACATATACATGTCTAATCTGGTACATATACATGTTAATAGCTACATATACGTATAAGGATAATATATGTCTAATGGCGTACATATACATGTCTAATAACGGCATACATATACATGTCTAATACCGGCGTACATATACATGTCTAATACCGGCGTACATATACATGTCTAATACCGGCGTACATATACATGTCTAATACCGGCGTACATATACATGTCTAATACCGGCGTACATATACATGTCTAATACCGGCATACATATACATGTCTAATGCTCGTACATATACATGTCTAATACCGGCGTACATATACATGTCTAATACCGGTGTACATATACATGTCTAATGCTCGTACATATACATGTCTAATACCGGCGTACATATACATGTCTAATACCGGTGTACATATACATGTCTAATACCGGCGTACATATACATGTCTAATACCGGCGTACATATACATGTCTAATGCCGGCGTACATATACATGTCTAATGCTCGTACATATACATGTCTAATACCGGCTACATATACATGTCTAATGCTCGTACATATACATGTCTAATACACGCGTACATATACATGTCTAATACCGGCGTACATATACATGTCTAATACCGGCGTACATATACATGTCAAATACCGGCGTACATATACATGTCTAATACCGGCATACATATACATGTCTAATACCGGCATACATATACATGTCTAATACCGGCATACATATACATGTCTAATGCCGGCATACATATACATGTCTAATACCGGCATACATATACATGTCTAATACCGGCATACATATACATGTCTAATGCTCGTACATATACATGTCTAATACCGGCATACATATACATGTCTAATACCGGCATACATATACATGTCTAATGCTCGTACATATACATGTCTAATACCGGCATACATATACATGTCTAATACCGGCATACATATACATGTCTAATACCGGCATACATATACGTTGGTTTATGTCTAATACCGGCGTACATATACATGTCTAATACCGGCGTACATATACATGTCTAATACCGGCATACATATACATGTCTAATACCGGCGTACATATACATGTCTAATACCGGCGTACATATACATGTCTAATACCGGCATACATATACATGTCTAATACCGGCGTACATATACATGTCTAATACCGGCGTACATATACATGTCTAATACCGGCGTACATATACATGTCTAATACCGGCATACATATACATGTCTAATACCGGACATATACATGTCTAATCCGTACATATACATGTCTAATACCGGCATACATATACATGTCTAATACCGGCATACATATACATGTCTAATACCGGCGTACATATACATGTCTAATACCGGCGTACATATACATGTCTAATACCGGCATACATATACATGTCTAATACCGGGTACATATACATGTCTAATACCGGCGTACATATACATGTCTAATACCGGCATACATATACATGTCTAATGCTCGTACATATACATGTCTAATACCGGCATACATATACATGTCTAATACCGGCGTACATATACATGTCTAATACTGGTGTACATATACATGTCTAATACCGGCGTACATATACATGTCTAATACCGGCGTACATATACATGTCTAATACCGGTGTACATATACATGTCTAATACCGGCGTACATATACATGTCTAATACCGGCGTACATATACATGTCTAATACCGGCATACATATACATGTCTAATACCGGCATACATATACATGTCTAATACCGGCATACATATACATGTCTAATACCGGCATACATATACATGTCTAATACCGGCATACATATACATGTCTAATACCGGCATACATATACATGTCTAATGCTCGTACATATACATGTCTAATACCGGCATACATATACATGTCTAATACCGGCATACATATACATGTCTAATGCTCGTACATATACATGTCTAATACCGGCATACATATACATGTCTAATACCGGCATACATATACATGTCTAATACCGGCATACATATACATGTCTAATACCGGCATACATATACATGTCTAATACCGGCGTACATATACATGTCTAATACCGGCGTACATATACATGTCTAATACTGGCATACATATACATGTCTAATACCGGCGTACATATACATGTCTAATACCGGCGTACATATACATGTCTAATACCGGCATACATATACATGTCTAATGCTCGTACATATACATGTCTAATACCGGCATACATATACATGTCTAATACCGGCATACATATACATGTCTAATGCTCGTACATATACATGTCTAATACCGGCGTACATATACATGTCTAATACCGGTGTACATATACATGTCTAATGCTCGTACATATACATGTCTAATACCGGCATACATATACATGTCTAATGCTCGTACATATACATGTCTAATACCCGCGTACATATACATGTCTAATACCGGCGTACATATACATGTCTAATACCGGCGTACATATACATGTCTAATACCGGCGTACATATACATGTCTAATACCGGCATACATATACATGTCTAATACCGGCGTACAATCATGTCTAATACCGGCGTACATATACATGTCAATACCGGCGTACATATACATGTCTAATGCTCGTACATATACATGTCTAATACCGGCGTACATATACATGTCTAATACCGGCTACATATACATGTCTAATGCCGGATACATATACATGTCTAATACCGGCATACATATACATGTCTAATACCGGCATACATATACATGTCTAATGCTCGTACATATACATGTCTAATACTGGCTACATATACATGTCTAATACCGGCATACATATACATGTCTAATGCTCGTACATATACATGTCTAATACCGGCATACATATACATGTCTAATACCGGCATACATATACATGTCTAATACCGGCATACATATACATGTCTAATACCGGCATACATATACATGTCTAATACCGGCGTACATATACATGTCTAATACCGGCGTACATATACATGTCTAATACCGGCGTACATATACATGTCTAATACCGGCGTACATATACATGTCTAATACCGGCGTACATATACATGTCTAATACCGGCATACATATACATGTCTAATGCTCGTACATATACATGTCTAATACCGGCGTACATATACATGTCTAATACCGGCATACATATACATGTCTAATGCTCGTACATATACATGTCTAATACCCGCGTACATATACATGTCTAATACCGGTGTACATATACATGTCTAATGCTCATACATATACATGTCTAATACCGGCATACATATACATATCTAATGCTCATACATATACATGTCTAATACCGGCGTACATATACATGTCTAATGCTCGTACATATACATGTCTAATGCTCGTACATATACATGTCTAATACCGGCGTACATATACATGTCTAATACCGGCGTACATATACATGTCAAATACCGGCGTACATATACATGTCTAATACCGACGTACATATACATGTCTAATGCTCGTACATATACATGTCTAATGCTCGTACATATACATGTCTAATGCTAGTACATATACATGTCTAATGCTGGTACATATACATGTGTAATGCTGGTACATATACATGTCTAATACCGGCGTACATATACATGTCTATGCTGGAACATATACATGTCTAATGCTAGTACATATACATGTCTAATGTTCGTACATATACATGTCTAATGCTGGTACATATACATGTCTAATGCTGGTACATATACATGTCTAATGCTCGTACATATACATGTCTAATGCTGGTACATGTCTAATGCTCGTACATTTACATGTCTAATGCTAGTACATAATTATACATGTCTAATGCTCGTACATGTCTAATGCTCGTACATATACATGTCTAATGCTCGTACATGTCTAATGCTCGTACATATACATGTCTAATGCTCGTACATATACATGTCTAATGCTCGTACATGTCTAATGCTAGTACATATACATGTCTAATGCTAGTACATAATTATACATGTCTAATGCTCGTACATGTCTAATGCTCGTACATATACATGTCTAATGCTAGTACATATACATGACTAATGCTCGTACATGTCTAATGCTAGTACATCTACATGTCTAATGCTAGTACATATACATGTCTAATGCTCGTACATGTCTAATACTCGTACATGTCTAATGCTCGTACATGTCTAATGCTCATACATGTCTAATGCTCGTACATATACATGTATAATGCTCGTACATATACCTGTCTAATGCTAGTACATATACATGTCTAATGCTCGTACATATACATGTCTAATGCTAGTACATATACATGTCTAATGCTGGTACATATACATGTCTAATGCTAGTACATAATTATACATGTCTAATGCTCGTACATGTCTAATGCTCGTACATATACATGTATAATGCTCGTACATATACATGTCTAATGCTAGTACATATACATGTCTAATGCTCGTACATATACATGTCTAATGCTAGTACATAATTATACATGTCTAATGCTCGTACATGTCTAATGCTCGTACATATACATGTAACATGCTCGTACATATACATGTCTAATGCTGGTACATATACATGTATAATGCTGGTACATATACATGTCTAATGCTGGTACATATACATGTCTAATGCTTGTACATATACATGTCTAATGCTGGTACATATACATGTATAATGCTGGTACATATACATGTCTAATGCTCGTACATATACATGTCTAATGCTGGTATATATACATGTCTAATGCTTGTACATATACATGTCTAATGCTAGTACATAATTATACATGACTAATGCTAGTACATATACATGTCTAATGCTGGTACATATGCATGTCTAATGCTGGTACATATACATGTCTAATGCTCGTACATATACCTGTCTAATGCTCGTACATATACCTGTCTAATGCTGGTACATATACATGTCTAATGCTAGTACATATACATGTCTAATGCTCGTACATATACATGTCTAATGCTGGTACATATACATGCCTAATGCTCGCACATATACACGTCTAATGCTGGTACATATACATGTCTAATGCTCGTACATATACATGTCTAATGCTGGTACATATACATGTCTAATGCTGGTACATATACATGTCTAATGCTGGTACATATACTTGTCTAATGCTGGTACATATACATGTCTAATGCTGGTACATATACATGTCTAATGCTAGTACATATACATGTCTAATGCTGTTACATATACATGTCTAATGCTAGTACATATACATATCTAATGCAAGTACATAATTATACATGTCTAATGCTCGTACATGTCTAATGCTCGTACATATACATGTCTGATGCTCGTACATGTCTAAAGCTCGTACATATACATGTCTAATGCTCGTACATATACATGTCTAATGCTCGTACATGTCTAATGCTAGTACATATACATGTCTAATGCTAGTACATATACATGTCTAATGCTAGTACATATACATGTCTAATGCTAGTACATAATTATACATGTCTAATGCTCGTACATGTCTAATGCTCGTACATATACATGTCTAATGCTCGTACATATACATGTCTAATGCTCGTACATGTCTAATGCTAGTACATATACATGTCTAATGCTAGTACATATACATGTCTAATGCTCGTACATGTCTAATACTCGTACATGTCTAATGCTCGTACATGTCTAATGCTCATACATGTCTAATGCTCGTACATATACATGTATAATGCTCGTACATATACCTGTCTAATGCTAGTACATATACATGTCTAATGCTCGTACATATAGATGTATAATGCTCGTACATGTCTAATGCTAGTACATATACATGTATAATGCTCGTACATATACATGTCTAATGCTGGTATATATACATGTCTAATGCTGGTACATATACATGTCTAATGCTCGTACATTTCTAATGCTCGTATATGTCTAATGCTGGTACATATACATGTCTAATGATCGTACATGTCTAATGCTGGTACATATACATGTCTAATGCTAGTACATGTCTAATGCTAGTACATATTTATGCCGTGATGCATGACGGTTTCAAATGTACGACGTGTAAAATTCCGATGGTTCTTTGACGTGCATGGTGTACAGCACCGACATGAGACCTCGGTTTAAAGGTCCCATCTGAAAGACTGTTAATTGTATTAGGGTTAGACGTGGGATCGAAAATCTGAATCTGAAAACAATGATGATGATGATGATTGGGCTTATTTACCCTCGCCTCCGGCGAACCATTATTTATTATTTAAGTTTATTTAACGTCGCTACCGGTTTCCCATTTGAGCGACGGGCAGTTTACCTAACAACACCTTTCCTGGACAGGCTGCAGCGGTTAACCAGTACTTGGTGCACCAACCTCCGTAAGAAACTGCCAACTTACTGAAGGCATGGTATACTGTTATATTCGGCGGAAGAATACTATGTATATACAAGTGACTTCATTCACATGTAAATAATACACTGATAGACGATAGACACTCATTTTGTAATATTTTAGACTGTTTTTCAGTTTGGTTTGAATACTTCTACACAGTGAATGTGGTATCAGAAGAAGCTAAAGATTGGAAATATAAATGAAAATACTGTATGTTTTGTACTATGTATTATATTTACTTTGTCATATAATATGAGACACGGTCTGAGCATGGCTCGAACCCGTGACCATCAGAGATGATAGGTTACAGTGGTATACAAGTCAGCGACCTTAACCACTCGACCACGGAGGTGGTCTCCGGCGAACCATGTGTGTTTTACGTTTATTTATCGTCGCTACCGGTTGCCCATATGAGCGACGCCTCCTGAAGAGATTAGTCATTTTAGATTTTTGGAGGATAGTGCAACGATACAGACAGAGAACCATTCCAGAGTCTCCTCTGGTTCTTTTACGTGCACGGTGTAAAGCACCGACACGAGACCTCGGTTTAACGTCCCATATGAAAGACTGTTAATTTTATTAGGGTCAGACGGGGGATCGAACCTGCGATCCCTGGATTACCAGTCCAGCCTGTTGTTACAACTGGACTATAGATCCGTGTGTGTTTTACGTTTATTTATCGTCGCTACCGGTTGCCCATATGAGTGACGCCCCCTGAGGATATTAGTCATTTTAGATCCGTGATGATGATATATAATAACTACAATAGAACTATAGAATGATTAACAATCTGATCTAAGGACAAAATAAATGACAACCTAAATTAAAGTATTACCTCCCTTTATGAATACAGTATATATGTATTAAATACTAAACATGCATGCAACATCTTATTATTTCGTTTTTATTTTCATTTACCTCCCTTTATGAAAAACTCTTGAATACAATAAATGTCTAATGCTCGTACATATACATGTCTAATGCTAGTATATATACATGTCTAATGCTCGTACATATATATGTCAATGCTCGTACATGTCTAATGCTCGCACATATATACATGTCTAATGCTCGTACATATACATGCTGTGATTATACATGCATATTTCGATGTGACTAAATTAACGATTCATCTCAATCTGAATATTTTGATCTTTTCACACTTATGTTGTGTAACCATAATTCTGGGTGGATTTGGTAGGTAGGTTACCGTTACAGGGTTTGTTATCCCGTCAGTTTGTGTCAGTAGTTCCTGTAAGACGTTGCCCCGGCTGTCAGTCTGGATAACATTGTGGGAGTTATAGCCACATACAAACAGTTGATCTCGGTCATCTACAGTAACATCGCACGCCCCCTTTAACCTGGGATCCGTGATAACTGTCTGTTTGTTACCTTGTTTGTCTATAACTATAACCCCTGTATCCCAGGCAGCAATGTACAGTAGTGAGTTGTTCCTGCTAACAGTTATATTCCGTGGGTAAATACTGTACTGCTGCCCATGCTTCATGATTACACGCAGCCTGGAACCGGACATATCATAAACTCTAACCTCAGCTACCACACACACCACAACAAACGTATAACTCACCCTGACTGTGACAGATACCCATACACCCCACACCTACACTGAATGACCGTGTCAGTGACAATGACCCGCCCACAGATATAAACTGAACTTTCTCAGCACCATAAAGAGTAACAGCTAGCTCAGTGGGACCAGTTTTACATATTCCATACGGACTACCCGGTATGTCAACCCAGTCAGTAACATTGAATGTACTATCCAGTCGTTTCAGTCTGTCATTGTTGCTGTCTGTAATGATAGTCTGATTGTTGTCTAGCACACATACACCAGGAATGTCAGGCATCTTTTCATCAGGTTTTACCTTGATGCTGTACTCACCGAGAGGGGAAGCAATGTAAGGATGGACGGTATCATCAATGAGAGTAATCAAGGATGTCATACCATGCAAACAAGACTCAATGCCTGTATCTAATTCATACACAATGGTTGAAGCTTGCTTACTCTCAACTTGATTGATAAAGTCGTAACTCTTTGATGCTTGAGCATTACCGTGCTTAATATGCACAAAGAGTTGGGCCTCGTTGACAGTCTTGAACTGTTTTATATTGTCAAGTGTAACCTGTAGGGTCTTTAGGATACCTTCAAGGGAGGTAATGTCGATGTTTATATCATCGGCTATCTCTTTATGTTTAAGTAATACTTGTTTATTAGACGTCTTTTCCAGTTCTTCAACACTAGCTATGATGCTTTTCTTCAACGTCTGGACGTCATTCAGCATATCGTCACGTTGTTTATCCACCAGACGCAGGTCATGCTCTCGGCCAGCCTTCAACTGAAGCAGCTCTTTCTTCACCTTCTCCACGGACGTTTGGGTTTGTTGCTTTTCCCGTCCTTTCAGTATTCCTTTGGCCACGGTTGGAATATATTCTACTCCTTCACACGCCCTGAAATAACATACAGTATTGTATATACACAGAGGTAGGATGTGTTAGTATTATATATACTAGTATTGTGCATGTATATACACAGGGGTAGGATGTGATAGTATTATATATACTAGTATTGTATATGTATATACACAGGGGTAGGATGTGTTAGTATTATATATACTAGTATTGTATATACACAGGGGTAAGATGTGATAGTATTATATATACTAGTATTGTATATACACAGGGGTAGGATGTGATAGTATTATATATACTAGTATTGTATATACACAGGGGTAAGATGTGATAGTATTATATATACTAGTATTGTATATACACAGGGGTAAGATGTGATATAATTATATATACTAGTATTGTATATACACAGGGGTAGGATGTGATAGTATTATATATACTAGTATTGTATATACACAGGGGTAGGACGTGGTAGTATTATATATACTAGTATTGTATATACACAGTAGTAGGATGTGTTAGTATTATATATACTAGTATTGTACATGCATATACACAGGGGTAGGACGTGATAGTATTATATATACTAGTATTGTACATGTATATGCACAGGGGTAGGACGTGATAGTATTATATATACTAGTTTTGTATATACACAGGGGTAGGACGTGATAGTATTATATATACTAGTATTGTACATGTATATACACAGGGGTAGGACGTGATAGTATTATATATACAAGTATTGTATATACACAGGGGTAGGACGTGATAGTATTATATATACACAGTGGTAGGTCGTGATAGTATTATATATACAAGTATTGTATATACACAGGGGTAGGACGTGATAGTATTATATATACACAGTGGTAGGTCGTGATAGTATTATATATACTAGTAATGTATATACACAGGGGTAGGACGTGATAGTATTATATATACTAGTATTGTACATGTATATACACAGGGGTAGGACGTGATAGTATTATATATACTAGTATTGTACATGTATATACACAGGGGTAGGACGTGATAGTATTATATATACTAGTATTGTACATGTATATACACAGGGGTAGGACGTGATAGTATTATATATACTAGTATTGTACATGTATATACACAGGGGTAGGACGTGATAGTATTATATATACTAGTATTGTACATGTATATACACAGGGGTAGGACGTGATAGTATTATATATACTAGTATTGTACATGTATATACACAGTGGTAGGACGTGATAGTATTATATATACTAGTAGTGTACATGTATATACACAGGGGTAGGATGTGTTAGTATTATATATACTAGTATTGTATATACACAGGGGTAGGACGTGATAGTATTATATATACAAGTATTGTATATACACAGGGGTAGGACGTGATAGTATTATATATACACAGTGGTAGGTCGTGATAGTATTATATATACTAGTAGTGTATATACACAGGGGTAGGATGTGTTAGTATTATATATACTAGTATTGTATATACACAGGGGTAGGACGTGATAGTATTATATATACAAGTATTGTATATACACAGGAGTAGGACGTGATAGTATTATATATACACAGGGGTAGGACGTGATAGTATTATATATACTAGTATTGTATATACACAGGGGTAGGATGTGATAGTATTATATATACTAGTATTGTACATGTATATACACAGGGGTAGGATGTGATAGTATTATATATACTAGTATTGTACATGTATATACACAGAGGTAGGACGTGATAGTATTATATATACTAGTATTGTACATGTATATACACAGGGGTAGGACGTGATAGTATTATATATACTAATATTTTATATACACAGTGGTAGGACGTGATAGTATTATATATACTAGTATTGTACATGTATATACACAGAGGTAGGACGTGATAGTATTATATATACTAATATTTTATATACACAGGGGTAGGACGTGATAGTATTATATATACTAGTATTGTACATGTATATACACAGGGGTAGGACGTGATAGTATTATATATACTAGTATTGTGCATGTATATACACAGGGTTAGGATGTGATAGTATTATATATACTAGTATTGTACATGTATATACACAGGGGTAGGACGTGATAGTATTATATATACTAGTATTGTATATACACAGGGGTAGGACGTGATAGTATTATATATACTAGTATTGTACATGTATATACACAGGGGTAGGATGTGATAGTATTATATATACTAGTATTGTACATGTATATACACAGGGTTAGGATGTGATAGTATTATATATACTAGCATTGTACATGTATATACACAGGGTTAGGATGTGATAGTATTATATATACTAGTATTGTACATGTATATACACAGGGGTAGGACGTGATAGTATTATATATACTAGCATTGTACATGTATATGCACAGGGGTAGGACGTGATAGTATTATATATACTAGTATTGTACATGTATATACACAGGGGTAGGATGTGATAGTATTATATATACTAATATTTTATATACACAGGGGTAGGACGTGATAGTATTATATATACTAGTATTGTACATGTATATACACAGGGGTAGGACGTGATAGTATTATATATACTAGTATTGTACATGTATATACACAGGGGTAGGACGTGATAGTATTATATATACTAGTATTGTACATGTATATACACAGGGGTAGGACGTGATAGTATTATATATACTAGTATTGTATATACACAGGGGTAGGACGTGATAGTATTATATATACTAGTATTGTATATACACAGGGGTAGGACGTGATAGTATTATATATACTAGTATTGTATATACACAGGGGTAGGACGTGTTAGTATTATATATACTAGTATTGTATATACACAGGGGTAGGATGTGATAGTATTATATATACTAGTATTGTCATGTATATACACAGGGGTAGGACGTGATAGTATTATATATACTAGTATTGTATGTATATACACAGGGGTAGGACGTGATAGTATTATATATACTAGTATTGTATATACACAGGGGTAGGACGTGATAGTATTATATATACTAGTATTGTAATGTATATACACAGGGGTAGGACGTGATAGTATTATATATACTAGTATTGTATATACACAGGGGTAGGACGTGATAGTATTATATATACTAGTATTGTATATACACAGGGGTAGGACGTGATAGTATTATATATACTAGTATTGTAATGTATATACACAGGGGTAGGATGTGATAGTATTATATATACTAGTATTGTACTGTATATACACAGGGGTAGGATGTGATAGTATTATATATACTAGTATTGTACATGTATATACACAGGGGTAGGACGTGATAGTATTATATATACTAGTATTGTACATGTATATACACAGTGGTAGGACGTGATAGTATTATATATACGAGTATTGTACATGTATATACACAGGGGTTTACAACGGTATTGCTATATGGTACAGTCGATCAGTAACCCCCACCACTCTATCACCCAGTTTTACATACCCGTCCCCCCAACATTATATCTCTTAGTTTTACATAAACACCCATCATTTTATCTCTTAGTTTTACATAAACACCCACCATTATATCTCTTAGTTTTACATAAACACCCACCATTATATCTCTTAGTTTTACATAAACACCCACCATTATATCTCTTAGTTTTACATAAACACCCACCATTATATCTCTTAGTTTTACATAAACACCCACCATTATAACTCTCAGTTTTACATAAACACCCACAATTATATCTCTTTTTTTTACATAAACACCCATCATTATATCTCCCAGTTTTACATACCCCCCCACCACCATTATATCTCTCAGTTTTACATAAACACCCACCATTATATCTCTCAGTTTTACATAAACACCAACATTCTCTCTCAGTTTTACATAAACACCAACATTCTATCTCTAAGTTTTACATAAACACCCACCATTATATCTCTAAGTTTTACATTATAAAACTCATGTTTCATCTGAGAGAACAATACATTTTAAAACGTTCCCTTTATTTATTTTTTAGTTTACGTTTATTTATCGTCGCTACCGGTTGCCCATATGAGCGACGCCTCCTGAAGAGATTAGTTATTTTAAATGTTGGAGGATAGTGCATGATACAGACAGAGACCCATTCCAGAATCTCCTCTGGTTCTTTTACGTGCACGGTGAAAAGCACCGACACGAGACCTCGGTTTAACGTCCCATCTGAAAGACTGTTAATTTTATTAGGGTCAGACGGGGGATCGAACCTGCGATCCCTGGATTACCAGTCCAGCGTGTTACCACTGGACTACATATCCGTCTGTCCTTCATCGTTAGTAATTAACCAGTATTTTATATCGGTGTTTATCACCATATACACGGAAACACGGTTTGGCTTATTATATAGTGCGCACCGTTTTGACCTACTTTCGCCAAAACGAGACTAACAGGTAAACAAACGCAAATATGCATTACTCGTATAGGAATGACACACCCAAGTGTCACATAATCTTGAAATTTACCAGTAGTTAGACGCAATAGCTGTTCCTACGAATGTATATGGGTTATATGGTTCAGAGAATTACTTTGTGTGTCGTCCAGTGGTACAGTGGTAGTGTGTCTTATTTGGATTCAAAGGGTCCCGGGTTTGATACTAGTTTGGGGCACATATAGTGTCATTGAGTGAGGCATCTCAGTACTGGTTAGTGACTTAAATCTGCTAAGCCTGTCCAAAAAAAACATGTCAAGGTCTCCACAAGGTGCTTGGCATCAATAAAACATACAATGTACATAAGTAATTGAATGCATTAGTAACATTTAGGTCACACGCACCATATTAACTATATTAACCCATGCCATTGGAATGGCCTCCCTCGGCTCCCCTCAACGAAGGATCAATGCCGGCCCAGTGGAAGTCAGCAAATGTTGCTCCCATTTACAAAAAAGGGGACAAGTCACACCCCGCCAACTATAGGCCTATCTTACTGACATGTGTTCTATGCAAGGTTCTAGAAGATATGCTTAGTTTCATGTATGTATGTATGTATGTATGTACCATTAAGGTTTCCTCCTCGATCCGTATTTGGACCCCTGCTTTTCCTAGCCTATATAAACGACCTCCCACAAAACATCAGTTCCAAAGTCCATATCTTTGCAGATGATACTGCAGTCTATCTATCATCTGCACATGAATCGGTCACACGCCAAATCGATCTTAAGAGATTAGAAGAGTGGGAGTTGGAGTGGGACATGGAATTTAACCCCTCCAAATGTCAAGTTATCCACGTCACCAGAAGGAAACATCATATTCCCAGTCAATATGAACTTCATGGAGTCCTATTTAGAGTCGGTCACCTCAGCCAAATACCTTGGCGTGGATATCTCAAATAACCTGTCGTGGGACACTCACATAAAAAGGTCAACTAAGAAAGCAAACCAAACATTAGGATTCCTACGTAGAAACCTCCAGGTGAAATCCGAACCCCTTAAGTCCATGGCTTACCAGACACTAGTGAGACCCCAGCTTGAATATGGCTCCGAGATCTGGTTGCCCCATGCCCAAACATTGATAGACCATATGCATGTGTCCAGCGAAGAGCAGCCAGTTGGATAAAGGCTGACTTCTATCGTACCTCTAGTGTTACAGACATGCTACATTCCCTAAATCTACGCAGACTAGATCAACGGCGTATTGACTATATGTTATCCCTTCTGTATAAAATTCATAATGATCTTGTTGTTATTCCCATTGAAAATTACCTAGTTCCCCTCTCCCGTCCTGCTCGCCATTCCATAAGCTATAGGTTAATTACAGCAACTACAGACTACTACAAGTTTTCCTGTTCCCCCAAGAACAATCTACCATTGGAACCATCTCCCTCCTGACATTGTCCATCTCCCTACCACAGAGCAATTCAATACGACAGTTTGCCATATTGACCATGCCAGTCCCTAGTTGTTATTTTCATTACTGTCTTAAATTATGAGAGAGAGAGGGGGGGAGAGAGAGGAGAGAGATAGATAGATAGATATATTAGTATAAGATACTATGTACAGTCCAGCCCACACCATAGTTTATTCCCACACCCTAGTTTCTTCCCACACCCTAGTTTGTTCCCACACTCTGATTTCTTCCCACACCCTAGTTAGTAGTTTCTTCTAACACAATACAATGTATGTACAGTCCAGCCCCAGCCTTTATCATTTTTGCTTAGCGTCTGGCCACTGTACCACTCGGGACTGTTTTTGACCTTAGTATGTGGTTATTTTCAACATTCTGTGTCTCAAATGAGATGTTTATCAACGGTCCCCGACAAGAGCCACCCTGTCATACTCAGTAGTGTATGCTGGGAGTACCCAGTATATGTGGATGAATACTTTACTACCCGAAATCATCGTTAGACTCTCTAATATTCACTTGTTAGGCCAAACAAAATAATAGGTGTGTTTCCTATTACATTGAAATAAAATTTAGGGTAGGTAGGTAGGTGTCAAGTTTTTTTTTTGTCAAAACTTTTTATCGCCAAATTACTAGGGTAGGTAGGCATTTTTTTCTTTTTTTTTCCGTCCAACAGTAAAACGTGTCCGATATTGAAGAAACATGCTGTATACTGATGAAAGATGATTAATACATATTAAAATGTATAAAATAACACTCATATTGCTTTTGCCATTTTGATTTTAGAAAATTGCAAATACAAGCTAATTAATTTTCAGTCAGCGCAAATGCATATTTGCATTTATTCCAAACCACAATACCGTATCTATTTATACCTCAATCGAGCTTGAGAGAAGGACACACTTTGCAATATTTTAATGTTTTTTTTACTCTGCATGAATTACGATTCAAGTTTGATTACTTCCCTTGTCCGGTGAGACTTGTCATGTCACTCAGATGCAAGCCAAATAAACAGGATATACGTCAAATTACATTCTTGGAAGTGCCCAGAATGAAAAGAATACTGATATATCTATCATAAAATACCAATTTCATTAGCGTATATGGCCGTTTTGGACAAATTTATGATATTTGAAATTTTCACTTTCGGTTTTGAACTGTAAATATATACTGCGTAACAGCTAAATGGGCATATACGCCATATTTGGTCATATCTCCTCCCACTTATGCAAATATTTCAATTGGAAAGCCTTTGCTCTACAAGACCGTAATACACAGGACATATTTTGGGGTCAGTTTTTTATCAGAACACCGATTGCGCAATAATGCGCAGTAAAGATGCGTGGTGGTTGCTATATAGTGCAATTCAATATCCGCTTCCTGTGATCAGCAATGCTGCGTTTTTTCAAGGAATAAACTAGGAAAGATCGTTATTACAGTCATGGCAAGGTAAGCAGCGAGGACGCGAACACCCGGAGAGTGAGGAAGAAATAAAAAGACGTGAATATATCATGGCATTGCAACAAGAGGGCTGAGGGTCGGTCTGAAATCTTTATTTTTTCCTGGAAAATGCAATACAAATGCTAGGGTCGCCAGGATTTTCTAGGGTCGGTCGGGTAACCGGAAACACACCTATTATTTTGTTTGGCCTTATCAGTAGTTATATAAATACGGATAGAATACAGTTACAAAACAACCTACCAAAGTAAACAGAGTATGTCGAAGGTAGTTTATTGCCAAAATACGCTAAACCGGTGGTTTTATAACGAACGGTTTTAATGTTTGTTTACCTGTTTATAAGAATCTGGGTCAAGACGGTGTCCAAACCGTGTTTCCGTGTATTACAATACTAAATGCTTTTAGAAATTACCTGTGAGTCACCCCAATACACACCGAGCAGCAAACTACGTCATGTTGTCCACAGAACATGTTTATCACATTCCCAGGATGAACCTGGCACGTATCTGCTGGTAACGACGCTGCCGTTGGTGGATTCGTCTGTAGTTTCTGACCTTTACCCGAGATCGAGTGCATAGCAGTCTTGTCCAGTAACGTGTGTGCACTGATATTCCGCCTCGGTGTTCTTACCATCTTCGGAACACGGCGTACAGCAGAAGTCGTATATAATGTCAGAAGCTCCAACCTGAGATCTTGTCAACTGCTTACTTTCCGCCATTTTCTTTCCAACTGAAGGTCGTTACTCATTACTATGAAAACGAAACAAGGCAATTTCCAGGGAGTGTAATACTAGGAAAACGTAGGAAAACGAAACTAGAAAGGTTATTAAATACTTGACAGCTATTTGTCTGAGTGTAAATCCACGTGTGGTATATTAACAGTGATTTGATATTACCAAGCTTGACATTTATATTTAAATTATTACACAATCAAATTAATTATATTGTATGTCCAATACGGAAGTAAACGAGCAGACATTACCTCCCCTTCCTATGTGACGTTGCATGACATGTATACAGTAGTTACTAAGAGCATTCATTTTGTCAACATGTACTAGATATTGACTCACAAACTAATACGTTCAAAACAACAACGAAAGCATTTTTCACCGTTCTTTGTTTTATAATATTAAATTAATTATTGACAATGCTTATCAAGTGAGGTTTACAACTTGATCTATATCTCGTACATTGATTGAGGTTTACAGCTGGATCTATATCTCGTACATTGATTGAGGTTTACAGCTGGATCTATATATCTCGTACATTGATTGAGGTTTACAGCTGGATCTATATCTCGTACACTGATTGAGGTTTACAGCTGGATCTGTATATCGAACATTGATTGAGGTTTACAGCTGGATCTATATCTCGTACATTGAATGAGTGATGTTTACAGCTGGATCTGTATCTCGTACATTGAATGAGCGAGGTCTACAGCTGGATCTGTATCTCGTACATTGTTTGAGTGATGTTTACAGCTGGATCTATATCTCGTACATTGAATGAGTGATGTTTACAGCTGGATCTGTATCTCGTACATTGAATGAGCGAGGTCTACAGCTGGATCTGTATCTCGTACATTGTTTGAGTGATATTTACAGCTGGATCTGTATCTCGTACATTGTTTGAGTGATGTTTACAGCTGGATCTGTATCTCGTACATTGATTGAGTGAGGTTTACAGCTGCATCTGTATCTCGTACATTGAATGAGTGAGGTCTACAGCTGGATCTGTATCTCGTATATTGAATGAGCGAGGTTTACAGCTGGATCTGTATCTCGTACATTGATTGAGTGAGGTTTATAGCTGGATCTCGTATATTGAATGAGCGAGGTCTACAGCTGGATCTGTATCTCGTACATTGATTGAGTGAGGTTCACAGGTGGATCTGTATAGTGTACATTGAATGAGTGAGGTTTACAGCTGGATATGCATAGTGTACATTGAATGAGCGAGGTTTACAGCTGAATATGCATAGTGTACATTGAATGAGCGAGGTTTACAGCTGGATCTGCATAGTGTACATTGAATGAGCGAGGTTTACAGCTGGATATGTATAGTGTACATTGATTGAGTGAGGTTTACAGCTGGATCTGTATAGTGTACATTGAATGAGCGAGGTTTACAGCTGGATATGAATAGTGTACATTGATTGAGCGAGGTTTACAGCTGGATCTGCATAGTGTACATTGAATGAGCGAGGTTTACAGCTGGAGCTGGATCTTGTACATTGAATGTGCGAGGTTTACAGCTGGATCTGCATAGTGTACATTGAATGAGCGAGGTTTACAGCTGGATCTGCATAGTGTACATTGAATGAGCGAGGTTTACAGCTGGATCTTGTCCCATACATTAAATGTGCCAGACAGATGTAATGTTTGCACCATGTTTAGACACATATAAAGAAAACTATACACATAATAGGATAAGTGAATTAAACAATCATTTATTTCAACAAATGTAAAATTAGTTTATACAAGTGAATAACATAACACAATGTCAACTGTTTAAACTTTACTATATAGCTATAGGATAGCCAGTAAATATAGATAGGAATTTCAAGCTTAACGCAAGGATTAACAATAATGTTTGTTGAGTTCCAAATGGAAAAACAGCATAATTTACTTTAAAGCGACATCTATTAAATAAATAATCCCCCCCCCCAATATTTCAACAAATAAACAAAAGTCGTACACACGGTTTGTTGACATAACAAAATAATGTAAATACATTCATGCGTAATACAATGCGTTTATCCTGAATAACACGAGTTATGCTACATATTTACCGTGATATCTCACATGTGTGCCTATGCATATTTATTTCTAGACTAATCTTATTTAAATTATCTCTAAACGAAAGTATCGTGTGTTTAGTATTGACTTCATTAACAACAAACGTCAATTCAGGAGCCTGGATTACCGTTATATGAAATCCTACTTTCACGTTTGAAAGTTTGTATACCACACACGTACTGTTTATTAATTCAATGTTAGTTTTAAATGTATTCAGAAGAATGTGTAGTAGCAATGCATTTATACATGAAAAAATTGCATTTTATTTGCTTTTTGCGATGTAATGTCGCTTTAAAGTTCCATACGGAAACAGCAGCATAATTTACTTTAAAATTCCATTTGGAAACAACAGCATAATTTACGTTAAAGTTCCAGTTGGAAACAACAGCTGGAAACAACAGCATAATTTACTTTAAAGTTCCAGTTGGAAACAACAGCATAATTTACCTTAAAGTTCCACAAACAATAGCATAATATGCTATTTTTATTTTCATATTCAAAATTCTCAAAATTTTAAATTCCGGAATCCGACAGTTACAAAGCTACATTTACAAAGCTACCGGCAATTTCATTAACACCAGTTGCTTTGTGAACAGATCTTCAACATGTAACTTAAGTTAATATGTACCAATTGTTATTCATATACAGTGTATTGAAATGAGTTTCCTCCCTTCCTGCTTCAACACCCCCCCCATCCCCAAACTTCGAAATCCAATATAAAATATTGTTTACATCGTGGAATTGGAAAACTCCATACCCAGTACTTTTGAAATCTTGGTTTCTCAACCACAGATTTGTAAATATTGTTTGTTTGGGTTTTACGCCTTCATCTGCACCATTTTAGGCTATATCGCTGGTGAGCAATTTACCTAACAACACCTTTCCTGGGCAGGCTCCAGCAGTTAACCAGTACTAGGTGCACCAACCTCCGTAAGAAACTGCCAACTGTTTCATATAAATGAGACACGGTTTGAGCGGGGCTCGAACCTGTGACCATCAGTGATGATAGGATACAGTGGTATACAAGTCAGCAACCTTAACCACTCAACCACGGAGGCGGTTTGTGGATGCTTTATATTTCTTCAGCAAGGCTACATGTATCAAAGAATCGTATTTATCTTAAAGCCCTTACGTTTTAAATTTTCTTCAGACGACAAATAGAATTCTGATGCAAATTCAACCTAGTTTTAAAGTGATTATTTTGTAAATAAATATTCATAAAGGGAGGTAATAATAATTCCACTAAAACTGCTTCATTTGAGGACTGGTCATCAACATTTTACTCCATGATTTAGACATTATTTAGTGAACCAGTTTACATAGTAGCCTGGGGAACACACATACCGGTACATATAACCAGTTCCACATCACAGACTGGTACACAACATAAAACGTATCCACTATTTAGTGAACCAGTTTACATAGTAGCCTGGGGAACACACATACCGGTACATATAACCAGTTCCTAATCACAGACTGGTACACAACATAAAACCAATCCACTATTTAGTGAACCAGTTTACATAGTAGCCTGGGGAACACACATACCGGTACATATAACCAGTTCCTAATGAGGTCTCGAGAGTGATTAATAAATGTTTTAAGAACTTGTTTCGCAATCAAGCTAAAATAAATTTGTATAAACGAAACACAGGTTGATTTTATTCCTTCATGACAGGGTTCAAGTCTGTAAATGACAAAACTTTGTATAAAAGTTGTGTATGTTATGTTATATTTCGGGTTTTACGCCTGCATTAGCACCATTTTGGGCTATATCACCGACGGGCAGTTTACCTAACAACACCTTTCCTGGGCAGACTCCAGCGGTTAACCAGTACTTGGGTGCACCAACCTCCGTAAGAAACTGCCAACCTTTTCATATAAATGAGACACGGTCTGAGCGGGGCTCGAACCCGTGACCATCAGTAGTGATAGGTTACAGTGGTATACAAGTCAGTGACCTTAAACACTCGACCACGGAGGCGGACCTAAAAAAAAAGTTGTGTAAAATCTATATGTATGTATATATAGTTACAGTTTACGGAACAGCGACGTTATTAATGCAACGTATGGTTTTATTGACAACAGTATAAAAATGCGTGCGATTCGTGATGTCCAACAACAACATAAACACATCAACAATGTCTTAAGGGTACCTGCGCTTACAGGAATGTAAACGCAGTTGATTGGAAGGGACTCAACCACAGGCACAAGACATAAACATTTTATTTTTTGTCCTATGGTCATATTGACTATATCACTCTGCAGATAGCATGGTTCGCGAGAGAACGACTGCTTTTAACGAAGTATGTGGAAGTCCTAGCTGCTATGAGGTGCATTACACGATGTAGTGAGGTGCATTACACGGTGTATTTAGGTGCATTAGACGTTGTATTGAGGTGCATTACACAGTGTATTGAGGTGTGTATTGAGGTGCATTACACGGTGTATTGAGGTGCATTACACGGTGTATTGAGGTGCATTACACAGTGTATTGAGGTGCATTACACGGTGTATTGAGGTGTGTATTGAGGTGCATTACACGGTGTATTGAGGTGCATTACACGGTGCATTACACAGTATACTGAGGTGCATTACACGGTATATTGAGGTGTATTACACGGTATATTGAGGTGCATTACACAGTATATTGAGGTGCATTACATGGTGTATTGAGGTGCATTACACGGTGCATTACACGGTGTATTGAGGTGCATTACACGATGTATTGAGGTGCATTACACGGTGTAAAATGCATAGAAAACAAAACGCCAACATTTTCTAAATGCACAGCGAAATCAACAAAAATGTATTTCCGGCTGTTCAAGATGAAACACTGGACCATTCTGGCCAATCTCCAGAATATACAAAGTATGTCTAGAACAAATATACAAAGTATGTCTAGAACAAATATACAAAGTATGTCTAGAACAACTATACAAAGTATGTCTAGAACAAATATACAAAGTATGTCTAGAACAAATACACAAAGTATGTCTAGAACAAATATACAAAGTATGTCTAGAACAAATATACAAAGTATGTCTAGAACAAATATACAAAGTATGTCTAGAACAAATATACAAAGTATGTCTAGAACAAATATACAAAGTATGTCTAGAACAACTATACAAAGTATGTCTAGAACAAATATACAAAGTATGTCTAGAACAAATACACAAAGTATGTCTAGAACAAATATACAAAGTATGTCTAGAACAAATATACAAAGTATGTCTAGAACAAATATACAAAGTATGTCTAGAACAAATATACAAAGTATGTCTAGAACAAATATACAAAGTATGTCTAGAACAAATACACAAAGTATGTCTAGAACAAATGTACAAAGTATGTCTAGAACAAATATACAAAGTATGTCTAGAACAAATATACAAAGTATGTCTAGAACAAATATACAAAGTATGTCTAGAACAAATATACAAAGTATGTCTAGAACAAATATACAAAGTATGTCTAGAACAAATATACAAAGTATGTCTAGAACAAATATACAAAGTATGTCTAGAACAAATATACAAAGTATGTCTAGAACAAATATACAAAGTATGTCTAGAACAAATATACAAAGTATGTCTAGAACAAATACACAAAGTATGTCTAGAACAAATATACAAAGTATGTCTAGAACAAATATACAAAGTATGTCTAGAACAAATATACAAAGTATGTCTAGAACAAATATACAAAGTATGTCTAGAACAAATATACAAAGTATGTCTAGAACAAATACACAAAGTATGTCTAGAACAAATATACAAAGTATGTCTAGAACAAATACACAAAGTATGTCTAGAACAAATATACAAAGTATGTCTAGAACAAATACACAAAGTATGTCTAGAACAAATATACAAAGTATGTCTAGAACAAATACACAAAGTATGTCTAGAACAAATATACAAAGTATGTCTAGAACAAATACACAAAGTATGTCTAGAACAAATATACAAAGTATGTCTAGAACAAATACACAAAGTATGTCTAGAACAAATATACAAAGTATGTCTAGAACAAATACACAAAGTATGTCTAGAACAAATATACAAAGTATGTCTAGAACAAATACACAAAGTATGTCTAGAACAAATATACAAAGTATGTCTAGAACAAATACACAAAGTATGTCTAGAACAAATATACAAAGTATGTCTAGAACAAATATCTTCAGGTCTCCACATCAAGGACACATCAGTAGTCTAGTCGTTTTTTGCCTAGTTTCTCGTTAATGAGCATGCTTGTTTTTATTTCCGTTGGTTGCCCTTAGTAAACATTACCCACCATATGACCTTTAGTGCAGGGTTCATTCTAGGTCAGAATTATTTGGAGAAGTGAGAAAGCACATGATCGCTTCCTTAAATGGTGTTCTTTAATATACTTCTGCAAAATAGGGTTAAAATGCACAGTACAACCATTAAATACAACATTTGAATAGAAGGAGTGCTTTATAATGGGCCAGTGTATCTTACTAGACAAAATTTTGTTTGAAAATCGTAAAAACCAAAACAAAATTTTTGTTTAAGGAGAAGTGGGGCCCCCAGAGGGCGAAGTCAGGGTCCCTAGGGCGACTATTTCGCCCACATCGCCCTCTAGAATGATCCCTGAGTGCTAATAAAAAAAACAATTGTGTCTTGTGATATTTTGCTTAACATGGTGAGCATAACAATAATATATACAATTTTCAAAAGTGAATGATATCGACGTTTCACTGCAGATTGCATGCAGCATTGTAGGGTATCAGTGAACCTTTTCGTTGGGTCGGGTGCGACTCTGTGTACGACGTGCCCTCCACGTGATAATTCGTCGATTGGGTTGCTAGTCACCTAGATACGGTATCTCGTCTCGGTTGACTCGGCTTGTTGCCGAGTAGTTTGTCAAGCTCCTGCATAATACCCGAAGTCAGCTTCGGTACATACTGTGGAATAGAAAATACACACAACCTCTGGTATATACTGTGGAATAGATAATACACACAACCTCTGGTACATACTGTGGAATAGATAATACACACAACCTCAGGTACATACTGTGGAATAGAAAATACACACAACCTCTGGTACATACTGTGGAATAGATAATACACACAACCTCTGGTACATACTGTGGAATAGAAAATACACACAACCTCTGGTACGTCATAGATAGAAAATACACACAACCTCTGGTACATATTGTGGAATAGAACATACACACAACCTCTGGTACGTCATAGATAGAAAATACACACAACCTCTGGTAAATACTGTGGAATAGAAAATACACACAACCTCTGGTACATACTGTGGAATAGAACATACACACAACCTCTAGTACATACTGTGGAATAGAACATACACACAACCTCTGGTACATACTGTGGAATAGAACATACACACAACCTCTGGTACATACTGTGGAATAGAACATACACACAACCTCTGGTACATACTGTGGAATAGAACATACACACAACCTCTGGTACATACTGTGGAATAGAACATACACACAACCTCTGGTACATACTGTGGAATAGAAACATAGATAATACACACAACCTCTGGTACATACTGTGGAATAGAACATACACACAACCTCTGGTACATACTGTGGCATAGATAATACACACAACCTCTGGTACATACTGTGGAATAGAAAAACACACAACGGTACACACTGTGGAATAGAAAATACACAACCTCTGGTACATACTGTGGAATAGAAAATACACACAACCTCTGGTACATACTGTGGAATAGAACATACACACAACCTCTGGTACATACTGTGGAATAGAAAATACACACAACCTCTGGTACATACTGGAATAGAACATACACACAACCTCTGGTACATACTGTGGAATAGAACATACACACAACCTCTGGAATGTCATTGATTGAAAATTCCACTTGCCCACTCACTTTGGTGAGCTCAAATTCCATTCGCCCAGCTAGTGTACGAAATAGAACGTTCATTTCGTGACCAAGAAAATTAATATAGAGGATACCAGTATGCAAAAATGCCAGCTTGTATGTGGCAACCAAATATCATACAGTCATTTTGACAACAGTCCAAATACACTCCCGCTACAGTTCAAATACACTCACGCTACAGTTCAACAACCCAAGTCCAGACAACAGTCCAAATACACTCCCGCTACAGTTCAACTACCCAATTCCAGACAACAGTCCAAATACACTCACGCTACAGTTCAACTACCCAATTCCAGACAACAGTCCAAATACACTCACGGTACAGTCCAAATACACTCACGGTACAGTTCAACTACCCAATTCCAAACCACGCTCAAGAACCAAAAAAGGTATGCGAAATATTAATATAAGTGAAATCCAGATTAGTCCCGCACCCGACCATCGTCACTTACTACCCTTGCACCCGACCATTGTCACTTACTACCCTTGCACCCGACCATCGTCACTTACTACCCTTGCACCCGACCATTGTCACTTACTACCCTTGCACCCGACCATCGTCACTTACTACCCTTGCACCTGGCCATCGTCACTTACTACCCTTGCACCCGACCATGGTCACTTACTACCCTTTGCACCCGACCATCGTCACTTACTACCCTTGCCCCCGACCATCGTCACTTACTACCCTTGCACCCGACCATCGTCACTTACTACCCTTGCACCCGACCATCGTCACTTACTACCCTTGCACCCGACCATCGTCACTTACTACCCTTGCACCCGGCCATCGTCACTTACTACCCTTGCCCCCGACCATCGTCACTTACTACCTTGCCCCGACCATCGTCACTTACTACCCTTGCACCCGACCATCGTCACTTACTACCTTGCACCCGACCATCATCACTTACTACCTTGCACCCGGCCATCGTCACTTACTACCCTTGCACTCGACCATCGTCACTTACTACCCTTGCCCCGACCATGTCACTTACTACCCTTGCACCGGCCATCGTCACTTACTACCCTTGCACCCGACCCTCGTCCTTACTACCCTTGCACCCGACCATCGTCACTTACTACCCTTGCACCGACCATCGTCACTTACTACCCTTGCACCCGACCATCGTCACTTACTACCCTTGCCCGACCATCGTCACTTACTACCCTTGCACCCGACCCTCACTTACTACCCTTGCACCCGACCATCGTCACTTACTACCGTTGCACCCGACCATCGTCACTTACTACCCTTGCACCCGACCATCGTCACTTACTACCCTTTTACCCGACCATTGTCACTTACTACCCTTGCACCCGACCATTGTCACTTACTACCCTTGCCCCCGACCATGGTCACTTACTACCCTTGCCCCCGACCATCGTCACTTATTACCCTTGCACCCGACCATTGTCACTTACTACCCTTGCACCCGGCCATCGTCACTTACTACCCTTGCATCTCGTAGAAAGAGATCCACCTAATATAACATACCTGTAAAGCTTGGATATTTTCATAAAGTTGGTCTACAGAAGACACTCCCAATAGAACACAGTGAACATTTTCATTCTTTAGGCACCAAGCTGAAATAATGAAATTTAATACTCCTTAGCCCTTTCCTTCACACAGATTTAGGTTAATATACTATTATATCTCCATACAAGCAACAGCCATTTAACCCTTTCCTTCACACAGATTTAGGTTAATATACTATTATATCTCCATACAAGCGACAGCCATTTAACCCTTTCCTTCATAAAGATTTAGGTTAATATACTATTATATCTCCATACAAGCGACAGCCATTTAACCCTTTCCTTCATAAAGATTTAGGTTAATATACTATTATATCTCCATACAAACAACAGCCATTTAACCCTTTCCTTCATAGAGATTTAGGTTAATATATTATTATATCTCCATACAAACGACAGCCATTTACTTATCATGCAGTGGATAAGTAGTCACCATATCTATCCCACCTCCATAGATATTACTGGGACTACATGAGATTTTTTGCCTTTATTTTGAACATTGGTTTAGCTACTACATTGTCAATGTATGTGGTATTGGTAATGACGTCAAGAGGTGCTTCTATGAAGGAATGGGTTATGAACATTGGTTTGGCTACTACATTGTCAATGTATGTGGTATTGATAATGGTGTCAATAGGTGCTTCTATGAGGGAAAGGGTTATGAACATTGGTTTGGCTACTACATTGTCAATGTATGTGGTATTGGTAATGGTGTCAATAGGTGCTTCTATGAGGGAAAGGGTTATGAACATTGGTTTGGCTACTACATTGTCCATGTATGTGGTATTGGTAATGGTGTCAGGTGCTGCTATGAGGGAAGGGTTAAGCGAGCCTATTGGCTATTGAGTTGTGGAATTTTGCGAGTCGTTTGGCGTGATTAACCCATTTGATTCAAACAGTATTTGCAAAGAACATAGAGCCAGATCGGCTGCCACAGAACGTATCATCTGATCAGGCTCTATGCTGTTTGCTATTCAGATGATACTTGGCTATGTAGCAAACAACATAGATCCTGATCAGCATGCAGCATCATGCTGCGATCTGGATCTATGTTGTTTGCAAAAGCCTTTAAATGTATCCAGAATGAAATGGGTTAATAGTTTCTAAACATTTCTATTTACCGACTCTGTGCAGCCATACTGCAAAATTGTGTAATTTCAATCAATGATCTAATGATCATCTGATTAATCTATCTAGAGTTTTTAGTGTTTTTTATTAAAGTCAATATTCTGTTAACAAAGTTTGATCAACTTCAAGAAGTAATCTCCAATAATTCTAAAACTGAAGCCCAAATGCTATGACACTAGTCATTAGCCCAAATGTCTAATTTCTGAAAATTCGGGCCAAAAATTACTAAATTTCTGGTGGTTGTAATTTAATTTTTTAAAGACTTCTCTACATTACTAGTAACATTAACATGTTATTGACTTGGACAGAACTATTATTCTGACCACGCCCTGTCAGTATTCACCTTAAGGCCCTTCTCCTATGGCACAAGGAAATATCCAAAACCACAAAATTTCCATAGTAATTTGGTAAATTCCACTACCATACATGGATATTACTATTTATATACACCTTGGTACATTGAACCTACTATCCTGTAGACTATCTACCACATAATTGTTATATCAACACAGTATTTGGAAAAAATGCCATCTGAAGTTCCAATATGCAGTTGGACATTTCTATCTACCAACTCTGTCCAGCCATACGGCAAAATGGTGTAATTTCTATCAATGATCTAATGATCATCTGATTAAATTATCTAGAGATTTTAGTGTTCTTTATTAAAGTCAACATTATGTTAACAAAGTTTGATCAACTTTAAGAAGTAATCTTCAGTAATTCTAAAACTGAAGCTCAAATGCTATGACATTAGTCATTAGCCCAAATTTACGTCTTTTCTAACAATTCTTCATTACTCTTGAGTCTTAATACCACTACAGTAGGTACTAGATTGTAAAACTTAACCTATAAATATACATAAGTTATGAATAAGCTTAACAAGAAACTTAAAACAAACAAGGACACCCTACAACATCCTCAACTTTAATTAAGGTCATCAGACACCCTCAAGTCGCATGAGTAGCCTGGCCGGCTGAGTAGTTGCATGAGCAAGTACTGCGGGCGGTCGGTCGTTCTCCGAAATCACCGAGTAAACAACGGAACCGGTACTCCTGTCATGAAATCTTCGTCTCGCGAGCGCTCGCCAATTTTTATTAGTTTGGCATTCCCCTGCGTGACTAAGTTTTATTGTAAATAGCCAAGAACTGGTAGCTTTTTATACTTAACATGTAACTTTTAAAGGCCCTACGAAGGTGACCGTTGTTTGTACGGAAGTGTATTTTACTACATTATTTTTAAACGTTGTCACTCAGGGGTTAAGCCGCCTTTTTTAGATGTAATTTTTATGATCCCAGTACACGGGGGCATATAGGGGGGGTATTAATAAAAAATTAGTACACATATCACACATTGTACACCCTACTATGGAATTAGTTTTATGTAAATATTTTTAGGGGCAACCCATGATAGTTTAGTTTGGTGATACTTATATATGTTAAAAAAGTTGACCAAACATCATAGTAGGCTGATACCTCTAACGGTTTATTCGTTTGTGATAGGTGAAATTTTCTCTCCTGCTGACATTTTCCACAACTATGGAAGATACTCTACTACCAGTTATATATCTGTATGACTGATAGTAATTATATGTACTTGGGATCAATTAACTAAATGTCTTAGTACAGATACATATTAAGATAGTCCATGAATTTTAATCTCCGTAGCAACCTTGATACTGCTTTGCACTTTACAAGTTAAACGGGCACCTGCCATATCTCTCCCTCGTTCGCGTGAACGTAAAATTCTCAATTGTTTGCATACATTTGCATAGGTCAATCAGTGCACATTCCTGAGCGCTCGTTCTTCTTTGCTCAGGGGCACCTGTTATTTTTCACACCGGTCCGTGCGACTAGTTAACTTTTTGCGACTAGGTCTTACTTTTAATTTTCGTAGCAATATCTTTATTGATATCTATTAGTACAACCCTCAATGGGCAACGCAGTCTATATGTTGCAGGTTTGACTATGTGCTACTAGGGATCTTGGGATATATGAAGGACACACCTATGAGCTGTTGATTTTCTTCTGACAGACAGTGCCCTTCTACCTTCTTCCTTCTCACTACTGAGTTTAATCTATCTCTCTACCTTATGCAACCCATTATAAATCACCTACTCTAAATACATTTTGGTGATGGGGTATGCTGATATAAAAATATACCCGAAGATCCCAAATTAAGGTCAAACCTGTCTCTATATTATTTATCTGCTGTTATAGTCAAATTAGTTTATTTTTTGGATCAATCAAAGTTCCATGAATATATCTCATTGGTCCACTCCTAATTTCTTGTTCATTTTGTATAGGACACACATTCCATAAATCTAGGGTGTGTCCTTGTTGTCTTCTACACTAGTTTGAATGCTACTTAGAATAAAATATTTGCACAGTATTTATCTCACCAGGGACATACGGTATAAATCGGCTATAGAACGGACTAACAAACAATTTACTAACCAACTTATGTCTAAATCTGCTTAGAATTAGTAATTGCACCGGGTAATTTCTTCACCCGGTCTACCTCCGACCACCGTTGGTACACAATCGTGTGCGAGCGGGGGTGGGAGATATGAAAACCGAACACACTCTGAGATTATTGCAACCCACATAGCCCTCTAAACACCCTAGCATTGTAATTGTATTAGTTTATTAACTATCTATTTGTCTTCCGCTAATGTCGAACCCCTCGCGGTTCTTTGAATCATCTTAGCTTATTTAGTCGCCCAAATGCATTTATGCGGTGGCGACTTTAAATAAACCTATATAGTTAGTTAGTGGGTTAATAGTAAAATTCTAAAAATCGTTTCATAAAATATGGTATGAAATCGCCTCGACTGTAACAGGAATATTAGTTTAACGTGATTGAGAGATAATGATTTGTTCATGTGTTGGACTACAGGAGGCATATTCGGTGGCACGACAGTTCAACTTGATACCTCCCATAGCAGAGCAGACAGAGTACCATCTGTTTCAGAGGGAGAAAGTGGAAACACAGATGCCGGAACTATACCATAAAATAGGTACCTCCTACTATACTAAACTAGGCATACAAACACATCGGTCAAGGTTAGGATGGTCAGCGAAGTGTCCACTCACCTTGACCTCCTTCTATGCTAAACTATGCATACGAACACATCGGTCAAGGTTAAGATGGTCAGCGAAGTGTCCACTCACATTCACCTCCTTCTATACTAAACTATGCATACGAACACATCGATCAAGGTTAGGATGGTCACCGAAGTGTCCGCTCACATTGACCTCCTTCTATGCTAAACTATGCATACTTCATAACTTGACAATTAGCTTCAAATGAACACCTAGTGGAAACCTAATATGACCTTTCAAAAACGCCATACTCGTGACCTTGAGATTGACCTTGCAAGTAGCCTGGGAACAGGCGTCGATACCTGTCGCCTGGTCAGTCAAATAAATATGTTTTAACACCAATACTATTAATTGGGCCGTATTGAGCTTCTGATAATATCAACGTCATTTTGCCAAAAGTTAAAAAGTGAAAAATGAGTGGAACCTAGGCTACCTTGCAAGTTCAAATCAAGGTTGTGTGAAATCAAGCATTTGTTCTTGTGTCAATTACCAGCGCCTGGGTATGCATCAATTACCAGCGCCTTGGTATACATCAATTACCAGCACCTTGGTATACATCAATTACCAGCGCCTGGTTATACATCAATTACCAGTGTCTGGATATGCATCAATTACCAGCACATTGGTATACATCAATTACCAGCGCCTGGTTATACATCAATTACCAGCACCTGGGTATACATCAATTACCAGCACCTTGGTATACATCAATTACCAGTGCCTGGGTATGCATCAATTACCAGTGCCTTGGTATACATCAATTACCAGCGCCTGGGTATACATCAATTACCAGCACCTTGGTATACATCAATTACCAGTGCCTGGGTATGCATCAATTACCAGTGCCTTGGTATACATCAATTACCAGCGCCTGGGTATACATCAATTACCAGCACCTTGGTATACATCAATTACCAGCGCTTGGGTATACATCAATTACCAGTGCCTGTGTATGCATCAATTACCAGTGCCTTGGTATACATCAATTACCAGCGCCTGGGTATACATCAATTACCAGTGCCTGGGTATACATCAATTACCAGCACCTGGGTATACATCAATTACCAGTGCCTGGATATGCATCAATTACCAGCGCCTGGGTATACATCAATTACCAGTGCCTGGATATGCATCAATTACCAGCACCTGGGTATGCATCAATTACCAGCGTCTGGGTATACATCAATTACCAGCACCTGGGTATACATCAATTACCAGCACCTGGGTATACATCAATTACCAGCACCTGGGTATACATCAATTACCAGCACCTGGGTATACATCAATTACCAGCACCTGGGTATACATCACTTACTAGTGCCTGGATATGCATCAATTACCAGCGCCTGGGTATACATCAATTACCAGTGCCTGGATATGCATCAATTACCAGCATCTGGGTATGCATCAATTACCAGCACCTGGATATACATCAATTACCAGCGTCTGGGTATACATCAATTACCAGTGCCTGGGTATGCATCAATTACCAGCACCTGAATATGCATCAATTACCAGCACCTGGATATACATCAATTACCAGTGCCTGGATATACATCAATTACCTGGATATACATCAATTACCAGCACATGGGTATGCATCAATTACCAGTACCTGGATATACATCAATTACCAGCACATGGGTATACATCAATTACCAGCGCCTGGGTATACATCAATTACCAGCACCTGGGTATACATCAATTACCAGCACCTGGGTATACATCAATTACCAGCACCTGGGTATACATCAATTACCAGCACCTGGGTATACATCAATTACCAGCACCTGGGTATACATCAATTACCAGTGCCTGGGTATACATCAATTACCAGTGTCTGGGTATGCATCAATTACCAGCGCCTGGTTATACATCAATTACCAGCACCTGGGTATGCATCAATTACCAGCGCCTGGTTATACATCAATTACCAGCACCTGGGTATGCATCAATTACCAGTGCCTGGATATGCATCAATTACCAGTGCCTGGGTATGCATCAATTACCAGCGCATAAGTATGCATCAATTACCAGCACCTGGGTATGCAACTCTCCGCCTGCAATTCTCTCTTAATACTATTTCACAGGTGTTGGTACCATAATCTGGTCCCCAATGGCGAGTGGTATCCTGACTGGGAAATACGACGACGGCATTCCTATATACTCGAGGGCCGCTCTTAAGGTAGGTGTTAAGCTTGATCATGAATGACAGCTTAAGATACATGACCGTGTTATGAGTTAATATAGTCGCACATTAAAGTGTGTGTTTTACGTTTATTTATCGTCTGTACCGACGCCTCCTGGAAAGATTAGTCCGTTTAGATGTTTGGAGTATAGTGCAATGATACAGACAGAGACCCATTCCAGAGTCTCCTCTGGTTCTTTTATGTGCATGGTGTAAACCACCGACACGAGATCTCGGTAATTACTGTTCTATATTTATAGTTTAGTGTTAGTTTCTAAGCAACATTTAAAAGATCTGTCAAGTAAATGAGTCATTATTTGTTATCCCCACCGGAATTTCACAATGTGTTATTATGGTTTGCATGTTATTATGGTTTATATGTTATTATGGTTTACATGTTATTGTGGTTTATATGTTATTATGGTTTATATGTTATTATGGTTTATATGTTATTGTGGTTTACATGTTATTATGGTTTATATGTTATTATGGTTTACATGTTATTATGGTTTATATGTTATTATGGTTTATATGTTATTGTGGTTTACATGTTATTATGGTTTATATGTTATTATGGTTTACATGTTATTATGGTTTATATGTTATTATGGTTTATATGTTATTATGGTTTATATGTTATTATGGTTTACATGTTATTATGGTTTACATGTTATTATGGTTTATATGTTATTATGGTTTATATGTTATTGTGGTTTACATTTTATTATGGTTTATATGTTATTATGGTTTACATGTTATTATGGTTTACATGTTATTATGGTTTATATGTTATTGTGGTTTACATGTTATTGTGTTTATATGTTATTGTGTTTATGTGTTATTGTGTTTATATGTTATTGTGTTTATATGTTATTGTGTTTATATGTTATTATGTTTATATGTTATTGTGTTTATATGTTATTATGTTTATATGTTATTATGTTTATATGTTATTGTGTTTATATGTTATTATGTTTATATGTTATTATGTTTATATGTTATTATGTTTATATGTTATTGTGTTTATATGTTATTGTGTTTATATGTTATTATGTTTATATGTTATTGTGTTTATATGTTATTGTGTTTATATGTTATTATGTTTATATGTTATTGTGTTTATATGTTATTGTGTTTATATGTTATTGTGTTTATATGTTATTATGTTTATATGTTATTGTGTTTATATGTTATTGTGTTTATATGTTATTGTGTTTATATGTTATTATGTTATTATGTTTATATGTTATTATGTTTATATGTTATTATGTTTATATGTTATTGTGTTTATATGTTATTATGTTTATATGTTATTATGTTTATATGTTATTGTGTTTATATGTTATTATGTTATTATGTTTATATGTTATTGTGTTTATATGTTATTATGTTTATATGTTATTGTGTTTATATGTTATTATGTTTATATGTTATTATGTTTATATGTTATTGTGTTTATATGTTATTGTGTTTATATGTTATTGTGTTTATATTATAATGGTTTGTATGTTATTATGTTTATGTGTTATTATGTTTATATGTTATTATGTTTATATGTTATTGTGTTTATATGTTATTATGTTATTATGTTTATATGTTATTATGTTTATATGTTATTATGTTATTATGTTTATATGTTATTGTGTTTATATGTTATTATGTTTATATGTTATTATGTTTATATGTTATTATGTTTATATGTTATTATGTTTATATGTTATTGTGTTTATATGTTATTATGTTTATATGTTATTATGTTTATATGTTATTGTGTTTATATGTTATTGTGTTTATGTGTTATTATGTTTATGTGTTATTATGTTTATATGTTATTATGTTTATATGTTATTGTGTTTATATGTTATTGTGTTTATATGTTATTATGTTTATATGTTATTATGTTTATATGTTATTGTGTTTATATGTTATTATGTTTATATGTTATTATGTTTATATGTTATTGTGTTTATATGTTATTATGTTTATATGTTATTATGTTTATATGTTATTAGGGCTACAGCTGGTTGAAGGATAAGATATTGAGCGAGGAAGGACGTAAGCAGCAGACTAAACTTCGAGAAGTAGCCGAAATAGCTGACAAAATAGGCTGTTCACTCTCCCAACTGGCAATTGGTAAAAACAACAGTCACAGTGACTCGTAATAGGCTGTTCACTCTCCCAACTGGCAATTGGTAAAAACACCAGTCACAGTGGCTCGTAATAGACTGTTCACTCTCCCAACTGGCAATTGGTAAAAACACCAGTCACAGTGACCCGTAATAGACTGTTCACTCTCCCAACTGGCAATTGGTAAAAACACCAGTCACAGTGGCTCGTAATAGACTGTTCACTCTCCCAACTGGCAATTGGTAAAAACACCAGTCACAGTGACCCGTAATAGACTGTTCACTCTCCCAACTGGCAATTGGTAAAAACACCAGTCACAGTGGCTCGTAATAGACTGTTCACTCTCCCAACTGGCAATTGGTAAAAACACCAGTCACAGTGACCCGTAATAGACTGTTCACTCTCCCAACTGGCAATTGGTAAAAACACCAGTCACAGTGGCTCGTAATAGACTGTTCACTCTCCCAACTGGCAATTGGTAAAAACACCAGTCACAGTGACCCGTAATAGACTGTTCACTCTCCCAACTGGCAATTGGTAAAAACACCAGTCACAGTGACCCGTAATAGACTGTTCACTCTCCCAACTGGCAATTGGTAAAAACACCAGTCACAGTGACCCGTAATAGACTGTTCACTCTCCCAACTGGCAATTGGTAAAAACAGCAGTCACAGTGGCTCGTAATAAACATTCGTTATAATGATACGTTATTTGTATATTTTTATAAACAGGCTTTATTGACTTACATTATCTCGTTGGCGCTCAAACTCAATGTTGAAAGAAACAGTGTACCTGGAGAAAACCAACCTGTCCGATTTGTGATGACCGTATCTTCTAGCATACTCTCCGTCCCGAGCTGAGGATTGAACCAGGTTGCATTGGTGAGAAGCGAGCGTGCTAACCGCTGCGCTATATGTACGAATGTATTGTGCTCTTGCTCCCAGGATCTTCCATTCTTTCATAGTAGCAGATTTCTTATTTTTTGTTAATACAGCTCGATTGCGAAACAAGTTCTTGCAACTTATATTATTATATTAATCACTCTCGAGACCACATTCCTGATGGAGGGGATTGAGGTGTGCTGTCTCAATGATGAAGGGGATTGAGGTTTGCTGGCTCAATGGTGGAGGGGGATTGAGGTGTGCTGGCTCAATGAATGAGGGAGATTGAGGTGTGCTGTCTCAATGGTGGAGGGGATTGAGGTGTGCTGGCTCAATGGTGGAGGGGATTGAGGTGTACTCGCTCAATGGTGGAGGGGATTGAGGTGTGCTGGCTCAATGGAGGAGAGGATTGAGGTGTACTCGCTCAATGATGGAGGGGTTGAGGTGTGCTGGCTCAATGATGGAGGGGATTGAGGTGTACTCGCTCAATGGTGGAGGGGATTGAGGTGTACTGGCTCAGTGATGGAGGGGATTGGGGTGTGCTGGCTCAATGATGGAGGGGATTGAGGTGTGCTGGCTCAATGGTGGAGGGGATTGAGGTGTGCTAGCTCAATGATGGAGGGGGATTGAGGTGTACTGGCTCAATGATGGAGGGGATTGAGGTGTGCTGTCTCAATGAATGAGGGGGATTGAGGTGTACTGGCTCAATGATGGAGGGGGATTGAGGTGTACTGGCTCAATGATGGAGGGGGATTGAGGTGTACTGTCTCAATGAATGAGGGAGATTGAGGTATGCTGTCTCAATGAATGAGGGGGATTGAGGTATGCTGTCTCAATGATGGAGGGGATTGAGGTGTGCTGTCTCAATGAATGAGGGGGATTGAGGTATGCTGTCTCAATGATGGAGGGGGATTGAGGTGTGCTGTCTCAATGAATGAGGGGGATTGAGGTATGCTGTCTCAATGATGGAGGGGGATTGAGGTATGCTGTCTCAATGAATGAGGGGGATTGAGGTGTGCTGTCTCAATGATGGAGGGGGATTGAGGTGTGCTGGCTCAATGATGGAGGGGGATTGAGGTGTGCTGGCTCAATGATGAGGGGGATTGAGGTGTGCTGGCTCAATGATGGAGGGGGATTGAGGTGTGCTGTCTCAATGAATGAGGGGGATTGAGTTGTGCTGGATCAATGATGGAGGGGATTGAGGTGTGCTGGCTCAATGATGGAGGGGGATTGAGGTGTACTGGCTCAATGATGGATGGGGATTGAGGTTTGCTGTCTCAATGAATGAGGGGGATTGAGGTGTACTGGCTCAATGATGGAGGGGGATTGAGGTGTATTGTCTCAATGAATGAGGGGGATTGAGGTATGCTGTCTCAATGAATGAGGGGGATTGAGGTATGTTGTCTCAATGATGGAGGGGATTGAGGTGTGCTGTCTCAATGAATGAGGGGATTGAGGTATGATGTCTCAATGAGGAGGGGGATTGAGGTGTGCTGTCTCAATGAATGAGGGGGATTGAGGTATGCTGTCTCAATGATGGAGGGGGATTGAGGTATGCTGTCACAATGAATGAGGGGGATTGAGGTGTGCTGTCTCAATCATGGAGGGGGATTGAGGTGTACTAGCTCAATGGTGGAGGGAATTGAGGTGTGCTAGCTCAATGGTGGAGGGGGATTGAGTGTGCTGGCTCAATGGTGGAGGGATTGAGGTGTGCTGGCTCAATGAATGAGGGGGATTGAGGTGTGCTGGCTCAATGATGGAGGGGATTGAGGGTGCTGGCTCAATGGTGGAGGGGTTTGAGGTGTGCTGGCTCAATGGTGGAGGAGATTGAGGTGTGCTGGCTCAATGAATGAGGGGGATGGAGGTGTGCTTGCTCAATGAGGGAGGGATTGAGGTGTGCTGGCTCAATGATGGAGGGGATTGAGGTGTGCTGGCTCAATGGTGGAGGGGGATTGAGGTGTACTGGCTCAATGATGGATGGGGAATGAGGTGTGCTGGCTCAATGATGGATGGGATTGAGATGTACTGGCTCAGTGATGGAGGGGGTTTGAGGTGTGCTGGCTCAATGATGGAGGGGGTTGAGGTGTGCTGGCTCAATGATGGAGGGGATTGCGGTGTGCTGGCTCAATGATGGAGGGGGATTGAGGTGTGCTAGCTCAATGATGGAGGGGGATTGAGGTGTGCTGGCTCAATGATGGAGGGGGTTGAGGTGTGCTGGCTCAATGGTGGGGGGATTGAGGTGTGCTGGCTCAATGATGGAGGGGTTTGAGGTGTGCTGGCTCAATGATGGAGGGGTTTGAGGTGTGCTGACTCAATGATGGAGGGTTTGAGGTGTGCTGGCTCAATGGTGGAGGGGGATTGAGGTATGCTGGCTCAATGGTGGAGGGGTTGAGGTGTGCTGGCTCAAAGATGGAGGGGGGTTGAGGTGTGCTGGCTCAATGGTGGAAGGGATTGAGGTATGAGGGTCGAAAATATTTGTGATGTGAAAGTTAAGATTTTTCATTCGGTTGATGGTTTGTTTTGACATCTGTGGCTGGAGATCCGAGAGTTTGAAATCCGAGGGTTCTGAAGATTGAGATCTTGAGATTGGTAGCACGAAACATTGAATGTCAATTGAGATCTGAGAGTAACGACTTTAAAAAATAAATACACCTTAACCCTTTCCCTCATAGAAGCACCTCTTGACGCCATTACCAATACAAAATATATTGACAATGTAGTAGCCAAACCAATGTTCATAATAAAGGCCAGAATCTTGTGTAGTCCCAGTAATATCTATGGAGGTGGGATAGATATGGCGACTACTTATCCACTGCATGATAGCTAAATGGCTGTCGTTTGTATGGAGATATAATAGTATATTAACCTAAATCTCTATGTAGTCCCAGTAATATCTATGGAGGTGGGATAGATATGGCGACTACTTATCCACTGCATGATAGCTAAATGGCTGTCGTTTGTATGGAGATATAATAGTATATTAACCTAAATCTCTATGTAGTCCCAGTAATATCTATGGAGGTGGGATAGATATGGCGACTACTTATCCACTGCATGATAGCTAAATGGCTGTCGTTTGTATGGAGATATAATAGTATATTAACCTAAATCTCTATGTAGTCCCAGTAATATCTATGGAGGTGGGATAGATATGGCGACTACTTATCCACTGCATGATAGCTAAATGTCTGTCGTTTGTATGGAGATATAATAGTATATTTACCTAATCTCTATGAAGTCCCAGTAATATCTATGGAGGTGGGATAGATATGGCGACTACTTATCCACTGCATGATAGCTAATGGCTGTCGTTTGTATGGAGATATAATAGTATATTTACCTAAATCTCATGTAGTTCCAGTAATATCTATGGAGGTGGGATCGATATGGCGACTACTTATCCACTGCATGATAGCTAAATGGCTGTCGTTTGTATGGAGATATAATAGTATATTAACCTAAATCTCTATGAAGTCCCAGTAATATCTATGGAGGTGGGATAGATATGGCGACTACTTATCCACTGCATGATAGCTAAATGGCTGTCGTTTGTATGGAGATATAATAGTATATTAACCTAAATCTCATGTAGTCCCAGTAATATCTATGGAGGTGGGATAGATATGGCGACTACTTATCCACTGCATGATAGCTAAATGGCCGTCGTTTGTATGGAGATATAATAGTATATTAACCTAAATCTCTATGAAGAGTAATTCTATGGAGTATAATATATATTACCACATGAAGTTAAATGGCTGTCGCTTGTATGGAGATATAATAGTATATTAACCTAAATCTCTATGAAGGAAAGGGTTAAATGGCTGTCGCTTGTATGGAGATATAATAGTATATTAACCTAAATCTCTATGAAGGAAAGGGTTAAATGGCTGTCGCTTGTATGGAGATATAATAGTATATTAACCTAAATCTCTATGAAGGAAAGGGTTAAATGGCTGTCGCTTGTATGGAGATATAATAGTATATTAACCTAAATCTGTGTGAAGGAAAGGGTTAAATGGCTGTTGCTTGTATGGAGATATAATAGTATATTAACCTAAATCTGTGTGAAGGAAAGAGTTAAGGAGTATTAAATTTCATTATTTCAGCTTGGTGCCTAAATAATGAAAATGTTCACTTGGGAGCGTCTTCTGTAGATCAACTTTATGAAAATATCCAAGCTTTACAGGTATGTTATATTAGGTGGATCTCTTTCTACGAGATGCAAGGGTAGTAAGTGACGATGGCCGGGTGCAAAGGTAGTAAGTGACAATGGTCGGGTGCAAGGGTAGTAAGTGACGATGGTCGGGGGCAAGGGTAGTAAGTGACCATGGTCGGGGGCAAGGGTAGTAAGTGACAATGGTCGGGTGCAAGGGTAGTAAGTGACAATGGTCGGTGCAAGGGTAGTACGTGACGATGGTCGGGTGCAAGGGTAGTAAGTGACGATGGTCGGGTGCAACGGTAGTAAGTGACGATGGTCGGGTGCAAGGGTAGTAAGACGAGGGTCGGGTGCAAGGTAGTACGTACGATGGTCGGGTGCAAGGGTAGTAGTGACGATGGTCGGGTGAGGTAGTAAGGACGATGTGCAAGGTAGTAAGTGACGATGGTCGGGTGCAAGGGTAGTATGACGATGGTGGGCAAGGGTAGTAAGTGACGATGGTCGGGTCAAGGGTAGTAAGTGCGAGGGTCGGGTGCGGGTAGTAAGTGACGATGGCCGGTGCAAGGGTAGTAAGTGATGATGGTTGGGGGCAAGGGTAGTAAGTGCGATGTCGGGTGCAAGGTAGTAGGACGATGGTCGGGTGCAAGGGTTAAGTGACGATGGTCGGTGCAAGGGTAGTAAATGATGATGGTCGGTGCAAGGGTATAGTGACGATGGCGGGTGCAAGGGTAGTATGACGATGGTGGGGCAGGGTATAGTGACGATGGTCGGCAAGGTAGTAAGTGACGATGGTCGGGTGCAAGGGTAGTAAGTGACGATGGCCGGGTGCAAGGGTAGTAAGTGACGATGGCCGGGTGCAAGGTAGTAAGTGACGATGGCCGGGTGCAAGGGTAGTAGCGATGGTCGGGTGCAAGGTTAGTAAGTGACGATGGTCGGGTGCAAGGGTAGTAAGTGACGATGGTCGGGTGCAAGGTAGTAAGTGACCATGGTCGGGTGCAAGGGTAGTAAGTGACGATGGCCAGGTGCAAGGGTAGTAAGTGACGATGGTCGGGTGCAAGGGTAGTAAGTGACAATGGTCGGGTGCAAGGGTAGTAAGTGACGATGGTCGGGTGCAAGGGTAGTAAGTGACAATGGTCGGGTGCAAGGGTAGTAAGTGACGATGGTCGGGTGCGGGACTAATCTGGATTTCACTTATATTAATATTTCGCATACCTTTTTTGGTTCTTGCGCGTGGTTTGGAATTGGGTAGTTGAACTGTACCGTGAGTGTATTTGAACTGTAGCGTGAGTGTATTTGGACTGTTGTCTGGAATTGGGTAGTTGAACTGTAGCGTGAGTGTATTTGGACTGTTGTCTGGAATTGGGTAGTTGAACTGTAGCGGGAGTGTATTTGGACTGTTGTCTGGAATTGGGTAGTTGAACTGTAGCGGGAGTGTATTTGAACTGTAGCGGGAGTGTATTTGGACTGTGGTTTGGAATTGGGTAGTTGAACTGTAGCGGGAGTGTATTTGAACTGTAGCGGGAGTGTATTTGGACTGTGGTTTGGAATTGGGTATTTGAACTGTAGCGTGAGTGTATTTGGACTGTTGTCTGGAATCGGGTAGTTGAACTGTAGCGTGAGTGTATTTGAACTGTTGTCTGGAATTGGGTAGTTGAACTGTAGCGTGAGTGTATTTGGACTGTTGTCTGGGAACTGTAGCGTGAGTGTATTTGAACTGTTGTCTGGAATTGGGTAGTTGAACTGTAGCGGGGAATGTATTTGGACTGTTGTCTGGAATTGGGTAGTTGAACTGTAGCGGGAGTGTATTTGGACTGTTGTCTGGAATCGGGTTGTTGAACTGTAGCGTGAGTGTATTTGAACTGTAGCGGGAGTGTATTTGGACTGTTGTCTGGAATTGGGTAGTTGAACTGTAGCTGGAGTGTATTTGGACTGTTGTCTGGAATCGGGTTGTTGAACTGTAGCGTGAGTGTATTTGAACTGTAGCGGGAGTGTATTTGAACTGTAGCGGGAGTGTATTTGGACTGTTGTCAAAATGACTGTATGATATTTGGTTGCCACATACAAGCTGGCATTGTTGCATACTGGTATCCTCTATATTAATTTTCTTGGTCACGGAATGAACGTTCTATTTCGTACACTAGCTGTGCGAATGGAATTTGAGCTCATCAAAGTGAGTGGGCAAGTGGAATTTTCAATCAATGACATTCCAGAGGTTGTGTGTATGTTCTATTCCACAGTATATACCAGATGTTGTGTGTATGTTCTATTCCACAGTATGTACCAGATGTTGTGTGTATGTTCTATTCCACAGTATGTACCAGAGGTTGTGTGTATTTTCTATTCCACAGTATGTACCAGAGGTTGTGTATTTTCTATTCCACAGTGTGTACCGTTGTGTGTTTTTCTATTCCACAGTATGTACCAGAGGTTGTGTGTATTATCTATTCCACAGTATGTACCAGAGGTTGTGTGTATGTTCTATTCCACAGTATGTACCAGAGGTTGTGTGTATGTTCTATTCCACAGTGTGTACCAGAGGTTGTGTGTATTTTCTATTCCACAATATGTACCAGAGGTTGTGTGTATTTTCTATCTATGACGTACCAGAGGTTGTGTGTATGTTCTATTTCACAGTATGTACCAGAGGTTGTGTGTATTTTCTATCTATGACGTACCAGAGGTTGTGTGTATGTTCTATTTCACAGTATGTACCAGAGGTTGTGTGTATTTTCTATCTATGACGTACCAGAGGTTGTGTGTATGTTCTATTCCAGTATGTACCAGAGGTTGTGTGCATGTTCTATTCCACAGTATGTACCAGAGGTTGTGTGTATTTCTATTCCACAATATGTACCAGAGGTTGTGTGTATTTTCTATCTATGACGTACCAGAGGTTGTGTGTATTTCTATTCAATATGTACCAGAGGTTGTGTGTATTTTCTATTCCACAATATGTACCAGAGGTTGTGTGTATTATCTATTCCACAGTATGTACCAGAGGTTGTGTGTATGTTCTATTCCACAGTGTGTACCAGAGGTTGTGTGTATGTTCTATTCCACAATATGTACCAGAGGTTGTGTGTATTATCTATTCCACAGTATGTACCAGAGGTGTGTGTATGTTCTATTCCACAGTATGTACCAGAGGTTGTGTGTATGTTCTATTCCACAGTGTGTACCAGAGGTTGTGTGTATTTTCTATTCCACAATATGTACCAGAGGTTGTGTGTATTTTCTATCTATGACGTACCAAAGGTTGTGTGTATGTTCTATTCCACAGTATGTACCAGAGGTTGTGAGTATGTTCTATTCCACAGTATGTACTAGAGGTTGTGTGTATGTTCTATTCCACAGTATGTACTAGAGGTTGTGTGTATTTTCTATTCCACAGTATGTACCAGAGGTTGTGTGTATTTTCTATCTATGACGTACCAGAGGTTGTGTGTATGTTCTATTCCACAATATGTACCAGAGGTTGTGTGTATTTTCTATCTATGACGTACCAGAGGTTGTGTGTATTTTCTATTCCACAGTATGTACCAGAGGTTGTGTGTATTATCTATTCCACAGTATGTACCAGAGGTTGTGTGTATTTTCTATTCCACAGTATGTACCTGAGGTTGTGTGTATTATCTATTCCACAGTATGTACCAGAGGTTGTGTGTATGTTCTATTCCACAGTATGTACCAGAGGTTGTGTGTATGTTCTATTCCACAGTGTGTACCAGAGGTTGTGTGTATTTTCTATTCCACAATATGTACCAGAGGTTGTGTGTATTTTCTATCTATGACGTACCAGAGGTTGTGTGTATGTTCTATTCCACAGTATGTACCAGAGGTTGTGTGTATGTTCTATTCCACAGTATGTACTAGAGGTTGTGTGTATGTTCTATTCCACAGTATGTACCAGAGGTTGTGTGTATTTTCTATTCCACAGTATGTACCAGAGGTTGTGTGTATTTTCTATCTATGACGTACCAGAGGTTGTGTGTATGTTCTATTCCCCAATATGTACCAGAGGTTGTGTGTATTTTCTATCTATGACGTACCAGAGGTTGTGTGTATTTTCTATTCCACAGTATGTACCAGAGGTTGTGTGTATTATCTATTCCACAGTATGTACCAGAGGTTGTGTGTATTTTCTATTCCACAGTATGTACCTGAGGTTGTGTGTATTATCTATTCCACAGTATGTACCAGAGGTTGTGTGTATTATCTATTCCACAGTATATACCAGAGGTTGTGTGTATTTTCTATTCCACAGTATGTACCGAAGCTGACTTCGGGTATTATGCAGGAGCTTGACAATCTACTCGGCAACAAGCCGAGTCAACCGAGACGAGATACCGTATCTAGGTGACTAGCAACCCAATCGACGAATGATCACGTGGAGGGCACGTCGTACACAGAGTCGCACCCGACCCAACGAAAAGGTTCACTGATACCCTACAATGCTGCATGCAATCTGCAGTGAAACGTCGATATCATTCACTTTTGAAAATTGTATATATTATTGTTATGCTCACCATGTTAAGCAAAATATCACAAGACACAATTTTTTTTTATTATTAGCACTCAGGGATCATTCTAGATGTGGGCGAAATAGTCGCCCTAGGGACCCTGACTTCGCTCTCTGGGGGCCCCACTTCTCCCTAAAAAAATAATTTTGTTTTGGTTTTTACGATTTTCAAACAAAATGTTGTCTAGTAAGATACACTGGCCCATTATAAAGCACTCCTTCTATTCAAATGTTGTATTTAATGGTTGTACTGTGCATTTTAACCCTATTTTGCAGAAGTATATTAAAGAACACCATTTAAGGAAGCGATCATGTGCTTTCTCACTTCTCCCAATAATTCTGACCTAGAATGAACCCTGCACTAAAGGTCATATTGTGGGTAATGTTTACTAAGGGCAACCAACGGAAATAAAAACAAGCATGCTCAATCAGCGAGAAACTAGGCAAAAAACGACTAGACTACTGATGTGTCCTTGATGTGGAGACCTGAAGATATTTGTTCTAGACATACTTTGTATATTTGTTCTAGACATACTTTGTATAGGATGGAGATTGGCCATATAACACCAGAATGGTCCAGTGTTTCATCTTGAACAGCCGGAAATACATTTTTGTTGATTTCGCTGTGCATTTAGAAAATGTTGGCGTTTTGTTTTCTATGCATTTTACACCGTGTAATGCACCTCAATACATCGTGTAATGCACCTAAATACACTGTGTAATGCACCGTGTAATGCACCTCAATACACCATGTAATGCACCTCAATACACTGTGTAATGCACCTCAATACACTGTGTAATGCATCTCAATACACCATGTAATGCACCTCAATACACCGTGTAATGCACCGTGTAATGCACCTCAATACACCGTGTAATGCACCTCAATACACCATGTAATGCACCTCAATACACCGTGTAATGCACCTCAATACACCGTGTAATGCACCTCAATACATCGTGTAATGCACCTCAATACACCGTGTAATGCACCTCAATACATCGTGTAATGCACCTCAATACACCGTGTAATGCACCTCAATACACCGTGTAATGCACCTCAATACATCGTGTAATGCACCTCAATACACCGTGTAATGCACCTCAATACACCGTGTAATGCACCTCAATACACCGTGTAATGCACCTCAATACACCGTGTAATGCACCTCAATACACCGTGTAATGCACCTCAATACACCGTGTAATGCACCTCAATACACCGTGTAATGCACCTCAATACACCGTGTAATGCACCTCAATACACCGTGTAATGCACCTCAATACACCGTGTAATGCACCTCAATACACTGTAATGCACCTCAATACACTGTGTAATGCACCTCAATACACCGTGTAATGCACCTCAATACACCGTGTAATGCACCTCAATACACCGTGTAATGCACCTCAATACATCGTGTAATGCACCTCAATACACTGTAATGCACCTCAATACACTGTAATGCACCTCAATACACTGTGTAATGCACCTCAATACACAGTGTAATGCACCTCAATACACTGTGTAATGCACCTCAATACATCGTGTAATGCACCTCAATACACCGTGTAATGCACCTCAATACACCGTGTAATGCACCTCAATACACGTGTAATGCACCTCAATACACCGTGTAATGCACCTCAATACACCGTGTAATGCACCTCAATACACCGTGTAATGCACCTCAATACACCGTGTAATGCACCTCAATACACCGTGTAATGCACCTCAATACACCATGTAATGCACCTCAATACACCGTGTAATGCACCTCAATACACCGTGTAATGCACCTCAATACACCGTGTAATGCACCTCAATACACTGTGTAATGCACCTCAATACACCATGTAATGCACCTCAATACATCGTGTAATGCACCTCAATACACCGTGTAATGCACCTCAATACATCGTGTAATGCACCCCAATACACCGTGTAATGCACCTCAATACACCGTGTAATGCACCTCAATACACCGTGTAATGCACCTCAATATACTGTGTAATGCACCTCAATACATCGTGTAATGCACCTCAATACACCATGTAATGCACCTCAATAAACCATGTAATGCACCTCAATACACCATGTAATGCACCTCAATACACCATGTAATGCACCTCAATACACCGTGTAATGCACCTCAATACACAGGGTAATGCACCGTGTAATGCACCTCATTACACCGTGTAATGCACCTCAATACACCGTGTAATGCACCTCAATACATTGTGTAATGCACCTCAATACATCATGTAATGCACCTCAATACACCATGTAATGCACCTCAATACACCATGTAATGCACCTCAATACACCGTGTAATGCACTCAATACACCGTGTATGCACCTGTGTAATGCACCTCAATACACCGTGTAATGCACCTCAATACACCGTGTAATGCACCTCAATACACCGTGTAATGCACCTCAATACACCGTGTAATGCACCTCAATACACCGTGTAATGCACCTCAATACACCGTGTAATGCACCTCAATACACCGTGTAATGCACCTCAATACACCGTGTAATGCACCTCAATACACCGTGTAATGCACCTCAATACATCGTGTAATGCACCTCAATACACCGTGTAATGCACCTCAATACACCGTGTAATGCACCTCAATACACCGTGTAATGCACCTCAATACACTGTGTAATGCACCTCAATACATCGTGTAATGCACCTCAATACACCGTGTAATGCACCTCAATACACCATGTAATGCACCTCAATACACCGTGTAATGCACCTCAATACACCGTGTAATGCACCTCAATACATCGTGTAATGCACCTCAATACACCATGTAATGCACCTCAATACACCATGTAATGCACCTCAATACACCTGTAATGCACCTCAATACACGGTTGCTTGTGTAATGCACCTCAATACACCGTGTAATGCACTCAATACACGTGTAATGCACCTCAATACACCATGTAATGCACCTCAATACACCATGTAATGCACCTCAATACACCGTGTAATGCACCTCAATACACCGTGTAATGCACCTCAATACACCGTGTAATGCACCTCAATACACCGTGTAATGCACCTCAATACATCGTGTAATGCACCTCAATACATCGTGTAATGCACCTCAATACACCATGTAATGCACCTCAATACACCATGTAATGCACCTCAATACACCGTGTAATGCACCTAAATACACTGTGTAATGCACCTCAATACATCGTGTAATGCACCTCAATACACTGTGTAATGCACCTCAATACACCGTGTAATGCACCTCAATACACTGTGCAATGCACTTCAATACACCATGTAATGCACCTCAATACATCGTGTAATGCACCTCAATACACCGTGTAATGCACCTCAATACATCGTGTAATGCACCCCAATACACCGTGTAATGCACCTCAATACACCGTGTAATGCACCTCAATACACCGTGTAATGCACCTCAATATACTGTGTAATGCACCTCAATACATCGTGTAATGCACCTCAATACACCATGTAATGTACCTCAATACACCATGCAATGCACCTCAATACACCATGTAATGCACCTCAATACACCATGTAATGCACCTCAATACACCGTGTAATGCACCGTGTAATGCACCTCAATACACCGTGTAATGCACCTCAATACACCGTGTAATGCACCTCAATACATCGTGTAATGCACCTCAATACATCGTGTAATGCACCTCAATACACCATGTAATGCACCTCAATACACCATGTAATGCACCTCAATACACCATGTAATGCACCTCAATACACCGTGTAATGCACCTCAATACACCGTGTAATGCACCTCAATACATCGTGTAATGCACCCAATACACCGTGCAATGCACCAAAACCGTGTAATGCACCTCAATACACCATGTAATGCACCTCAATACACCGTGTAATGCACCTCAATACACCGTGTAATGCACCGTGTAATGCACCTCAATACACTGTGTAATGCACCTCAATACATCGTGTAATGCACCTCAATACATCGTGTAATGCACCTCAATACACCATGTAATGCACCTCAATACACCATGTAATGCACCTCAATACACCGTGTAATGCACCTCAATACACCGTGTAATGCACCTCAATACATCGTGTAATGCACCTCAATACACCGTGTAATGCACCTCAATACACCGTGTAATGCACCTCAATAACTGTGTAATGCACCTCAATACATCGTAATGCACCTCAATACACCATGTAATGCACCTCAATACACCATGTAATGCACCTCAATACACTAGTAATGCACCTCAATACACCATGTAATGCACCTCAATACACCATGTAATGCACCTCAATACACCGTGTAATGCACCGTGTAATGCACCTCAATACACCGTGTAATGCACCTCAATACACCGTGTAATGCACCTCAATACATCGTGTAATGCACCTCAATACATGTGTAATGCACCTCAATACACCATGTAATGCACCACAATACACCATGTAATGCACCTCAATACACCATGTAATGCACCTCAATACACCGTGTAATGCAACTCAATACATCGTGTAATACACCTCAATACACCATGTAATGCACCTCAATACACCATGTAATGCACCTCAATACACCGTGTAATGCACCTCAATACACCGTGTAATGCACCTCAATACACCGTGTAATGCACCTCAATACACCGTGTAATGCACCTCAATACATCGTGTAATGCACCTCAATACACCGTGTAATGCACCTCAATACACCATGTAATGCACCTCAATACACCGTGTAATGCACCTCAATACACTGTGTAATGCACCTCAATACATCGTGTAATGCACCTCAATACATCGTGTAATGCACCTCAATACACCGTGTAATGCACCTCAATACACCGTGTAATGCACCTCAATACATCGTGTAATGCACCCCAATACACCGTGCAATGCACCTCAATACACCGTGTAATGCACCTCAATACACCATGTAATGCACCTCAATACACCGTGTAATGCTCCTCAATACACCGTGTAATGCACCGTGTAATGCACCTCAATACACTGTGTAATGCACATCAATACACCGTGTAATGCACCTCAATACATCGTGTAATGCACCTCAATACATCGTGTAATGCACCTCAATACACCATGTAATGCACCTCAATACACCATGTAATGCACCTCAATACACCATGTAATGCACCTCAATACACCGTGTAATGCACCTCAATACACCGTGTAATGCACCTCAATACATCGTGTAATGCACCCCAATACACCGTGCAATGCACCTCAATACACCGTGTAATGCACCTCAATACACCATGTAATGCACCTCAATACACCGTGTAATGCTCCTCAATACACCGTGTAATGCACCGTGTAATGCACCTCAATACACTGTGTAATGCACATCAATACACCGTGTAATGCACCTCAATACATCGTGTAATGCACCTCAATACATCGTGTAATGCACCTCAATACACCATGTAATGCACCTCAATACACCATGTAATGCACCTCAATACACCATGTAATGCACCTCAATACACCGTGTAATGCACCTCAATACATCGTGTAATGCACCGTGTATTGCACCTCAATACACCGTGTAATGCACCTCAATACACCGTGTAATGCACCTCAATATATTGTGTAATGCACCTCAATACATCGTGTAATGCACCTCAATACACCGTGTAATGCACCTCAATACACCATGTAATGCACCTCAATACACTATGTAATGCACCTCAATATACTGTGTAATGCACCTCAATACACCGTGTAATGCACCTCAAT
>CM026401.1:5932140-5966778 GCA_014843695.1 Archivesica marissinica | reverse complement strand
CATTTAACCCTTTCCTTCATAAAGATTTAGGTTAATATACTATTATATCTCCATACAAACAACAGCCATTTAACCCTTTCCTTCATAGAGATTTAGGTTAATATATTATTATATCTCCATACAAACGACAGCCATTTACTTATCATGCAGTGGATAAGTAGTCACCATATCTATCCCACCTCCATAGATATTACTGGGACTACATGAGATTTTTTGCCTTTATTTTGAACATTGGTTTAGCTACTACATTGTCAATGTATGTGGTATTGGTAATGACGTCAAGAGGTGCTTCTATGAAGGAATGGGTTATGAACATTGGTTTGGCTACTACATTGTCAATGTATGTGGTATTGATAATGGTGTCAATAGGTGCTTCTATGAGGGAAAGGGTTATGAACATTGGTTTGGCTACTACATTGTCAATGTATGTGGTATTGGTAATGGTGTCAATAGGTGCTTCTATGAGGGAAAGGGTTATGAACATTGGTTTGGCTACTACATTGTCCATGTATGTGGTATTGGTAATGGTGTCAGGTGCTGCTATGAGGGAAGGGTTAAGCGAGCCTATTGGCTATTGAGTTGTGGAATTTTGCGAGTCGTTTGGCGTGATTAACCCATTTGATTCAAACAGTATTTGCAAAGAACATAGAGCCAGATCGGCTGCCACAGAACGTATCATCTGATCAGGCTCTATGCTGTTTGCTATTCAGATGATACTTGGCTATGTAGCAAACAACATAGATCCTGATCAGCATGCAGCATCATGCTGCGATCTGGATCTATGTTGTTTGCAAAAGCCTTTAAATGTATCCAGAATGAAATGGGTTAATAGTAAAATTCTAAAAATCGTTTCATAAAATATGGTATGAAATCGCCTCGACTGTAACAGGAATATTAGTTTAACGTGATTGAGAGATAATGATTTGTTCATGTGTTGGACTACAGGAGGCATATTCGGTGGCACGACAGTTCAACTTGATACCTCCCATAGCAGAGCAGACAGAGTACCATCTGTTTCAGAGGAGAAAGTGGAAACACAGATGCCGGAACTATACCATAAAATAGGTCCTCCTACTATACTAAACTAGGCATACAAACACATCGGTCAAGGTTAGGATGGTCAGCGAAGTGTCCACTCACCTTGACCTCCTTCTATGCTAAACTATGCATACGAACACATCGGTCAAGGTTAAGATGGTCAGCGAAGTGTCCACTCACATTCACCTCCTTCTATACTAAACTATGCATACGAACACATCGATCAAGGTTAGGATGGTCACCGAAGTGTCCGCTCACATTGACCTCCTTCTATGCTAAACTATGCATACTTCATAACTTGACAATTAGCTTCAAATGAACACCTAGTGGAAACCTAATATGACCATTCAAAAACGCCATACTCGTGACCTTGAGATTGACCTTGCAAGTAGCCTGGGAACAGGCGTCGATACCTGTCGCCTGGTCAGTCAAATAAATATGTTTTAACACCAATACTATTAATTGGGCCGTATTGAGCTTCTGATAATATCAACGTCATTTTGCCAAAAGTTAAAAAGTGAAAAATGAGTGGAACCTAGGCTACCTTGCAAGTTCAAATCAAGGTTGTGTGAAATCAAGCATTTGTTCTTGTGTCAATTACCAGCGCCTGGGTATGCATCAATTACCAGCGCCTTGGTATACATCAATTACCAGCACCTTGGTATACATCAATTACCAGCGCCTGGTTATACATCAATTACCAGTGTCTGGATATGCATCAATTACCAGCACATTGGTATACATCAATTACCAGCGCCTGGTTATACATCAATTACCAGCACCTGGGTATACATCAATTACCAGCACCTTGGTATACATCAATTACCAGTGCCTGGGTATGCATCAATTACCAGTGCTGGTATACATCATTACCGCGCCTGGTATACATCAGGTATACATCAATTACCAGCACCTTGGTATACATCAATTACCAGTGCCTGGGTATGCATCAATTACCAGTGCCTTGGTATACATCAATTACCAGCGCCTGGGTATACATCAATTACCAGCACCTTGGTATACATCAATTACCAGCGCTTGGGTATACATCAATTACCAGTGCCTGTGTATGCATCAATTACCAGTGCCTTGGTATACATCAATTACCAGCGCCTGGGTATACATCAATTACCAGTGCCTGGGTATACATCAATTACCAGCACCTGGGTATACATCAATTACCAGTGCCTGGATATGCATCAATTACCAGCGCCTGGGTATACATCAATTACCAGTGCCTGGATATGCATCAATTACCAGCACCTGGGTATGCATCAATTACCAGCGTCTGGGTATACATCAATTACCAGCACCTGGGTATACATCAATTACCAGCACCTGGGTATACATCAATTACCAGCACCTGGGTATACATCAATTACCAGCACCTGGGTATACATCAATTACCAGCACCTGGGTATACATCACTTACTAGTGCCTGGATATGCATCAATTACCAGCGCCTGGGTATACATCAATTACCAGTGCCTGGATATGCATCAATTACCAGCATCTGGGTATGCATCAATTACCAGCACCTGGATATACATCAATTACCAGCGTCTGGGTATACATCAATTACCAGTGCCTGGGTATGCATCAATTACCAGCACCTGAATATGCATCAATTACCAGCACCTGGATATACATCAATTACCAGTGCCTGGATATACATCAATTACCTGGATATACATCAATTACCAGCACATGGGTATGCATCAATTACCAGTACCTGGATATACATCAATTACCAGCACATGGGTATACATCAATTACCAGCGCCTGGGTATACATCAATTACCAGCACCTGGGTATACATCAATTACCAGCACCTGGGTATACATCAATTACCAGCACCTGGGTATACATCAATTACCAGCACCTGGGTATACATCAATTACCAGCACCTGGGTATACATCAATTACCAGTGCCTGGGTATACATCAATTACCAGTGTCTGGGTATGCATCAATTACCAGCGCCTGGTTATACATCAATTACCAGCACCTGGGTATGCATCAATTACCAGCGCCTGGTTATACATCAATTACCAGCACCTGGGTATGCATCAATTACCAGTGCCTGGATATGCATCAATTACCAGTGCCTGGGTATGCATCAATTACCAGCGCATAAGTATGCATCAATTACCAGCACCTGGGTATGCAACTCTCCGCCTGCAATTCTCTCTTAATACTATTTCACAGGTGTTGGTACCATAATCTGGTCCCCAATGGCGAGTGGTATCCTGACTGGGAAATACGACGACGGCATTCCTATATACTCGAGGGCCGCTCTTAAGGTAGGTGTTAAGCTTGATCATGAATGACAGCTTAAGATACATGACCGTGTTATGAGTTAATATAGTCGCACATTAAAGTGTGTGTTTTACGTTTATTTATCGTCTGTACCGACGCCTCCTGGAAAGATTAGTCCGTTTAGATGTTTGGAGTATAGTGCAATGATACAGACAGAGACCCATTCCAGAGTCTCCTCTGGTTCTTTTATGTGCATGGTGTAAACCACCGACACGAGATCTCGGTAATTACTGTTCTATATTTATAGTTTAGTGTTAGTTTCTAAGCAACATTTAAAAGATCTGTCAAGTAAATGAGTCATTATTTGTTATCCCCACCGGAATTTCACAATGTGTTATTATGGTTTGCATGTTATTATGGTTTATATGTTATTATGGTTTACATGTTATTGTGGTTTATATGTTATTATGGTTTATATGTTATTATGGTTTATATGTTATTGTGGTTTACATGTTATTATGGTTTATATGTTATTATGGTTTACATGTTATTATGGTTTATATGTTATTATGGTTTATATGTTATTGTGGTTTACATGTTATTATGGTTTATATGTTATTATGGTTTACATGTTATTATGGTTTATATGTTATTATGGTTTATATGTTATTATGGTTTATATGTTATTATGGTTTACATGTTATTATGGTTTACATGTTATTATGGTTTATATGTTATTATGGTTTATATGTTATTGTGGTTTACATTTTATTATGGTTTATATGTTATTATGGTTTACATGTTATTATGGTTTACATGTTATTATGGTTTATATGTTATTGTGGTTTACATGTTATTGTGTTTATATGTTATTGTGTTTATGTGTTATTGTGTTTATATGTTATTGTGTTTATATGTTATTGTGTTTATATGTTATTATGTTTATATGTTATTGTGTTTATATGTTATTATGTTTATATGTTATTATGTTTATATGTTATTGTGTTTATATGTTATTATGTTTATATGTTATTATGTTTATATGTTATTATGTTTATATGTTATTGTGTTTATATGTTATTGTGTTTATATGTTATTATGTTTATATGTTATTGTGTTTATATGTTATTGTGTTTATATGTTATTATGTTTATATGTTATTGTGTTTATATGTTATTGTGTTTATATGTTATTGTGTTTATATGTTATTATGTTTATATGTTATTGTGTTTATATGTTATTGTGTTTATATGTTATTGTGTTTATATGTTATTATGTTATTATGTTTATATGTTATTATGTTTATATGTTATTATGTTTATATGTTATTGTGTTTATATGTTATTATGTTTATATGTTATTATGTTTATATGTTATTGTGTTTATATGTTATTATGTTTTTGTTTATATGTTATTATGTTTATATGTTATTATGTTTATATGTTATTATGTTTATATGTTATTATGTTTATATGTTATTATGTTTATATGTTATTGTGTTTATATGTTATTGTGTTTATATGTTATTGGTTTATATTATATGGTTTGTATGTTATTATGTTTATGTGTTATTATGTTTATATGTTATTATGTTTATATGTTATTGTGTTTATATGTTATTATGTTATTATGTTTATATGTTATTATGTTTATATGTTATTATGTTATTATGTTTATATGTTATTGTGTTTATATGTTATTATGTTTATATGTTATTATGTTTATATGTTATTATGTTTATATGTTATTATGTTTATATGTTATTGTGTTTATATGTTATTATGTTTATATGTTATTATGTTTATATGTTATTGTGTTTATATGTTATTATGTTTATGTGTTATTATGTTTATGTGTTATTATGTTTATATGTTATTATGTTTATATGTTATTGTGTTTATATGTTATTGTGTTTATATGTTATTATGTTTATATGTTATTATGTTTATATGTTATTTTGTTTATATGTTATTATGTTTATGTGTTATTATGTTTATGTGTTATTATGTTTATATGTTATTATGTTTATATGTTATTATGTTTATATGTTATTAGGGCTACAGCTGGTTGAAGGATAAGATATTGAGCGAGGAAGGACGTAAGCAGCAGACTAAACTTCGAGAAGTAGCCGAAATAGCTGACAAAATAGGCTGCTCACTCTCCCAACTGGCAATTGGTAAAAACACCAGTCACAGTGACCCGTAATAGACTGTTCACTCCCCCAACTGGCAATTGGTAAAAACACCAGTCACAGTGACCCATAATAGACTGTTCACTCTCCCAACTGGCAATTGGTAAAAACACAAGTCACAGTGGCTCGTAATAGGCTGCTCACTCTCCAAACTGGCAATTGGTAAAAACACCAGTCACAGTGGCCCGTAATAGACTGTTCACTCTCCCAACTGGCAATTGGTAAAAAACCAGTCACAGTGCCGTAATAGACTGTTCACTCTCCCAACTGGCAATTGGTAAAAACACCAGTCACAGTGACCCGTAATAGACTGTTCACTCTCCCAACTGGCAATTGGTAAAAACACCAGTCACAGTGACCCGTAATAGACTGTTCACTCTCCCAACTGGCAATTGGTAAAAAGTGTGGTTGTGTTTCCAACTGGCAATTGGTAAAAACACCAGTCACAGTGACCCGTAATAGACTGTTCACTCTCCCAACTGGCAATTGGTAAAAACACCAGTCACAGTGGCTCGTAATAGGCTGCTCACTCTCCCAACTGGCAATTGGTAAAAACACCAGTCACAGTGGCTCGTAATAAACATTCGCTATAATGATACGTTATTTGTATTTTTTTATAAACAGGCTTTATTGACTTACATTATCTCGTTGGCGCTCAAACTCAATGTTGAAAGAAACAGTGTACCTGGAGAAAACCAACCTGTCCGATTTTGCGATGACCGTATCTTCTAGCATACTCTCCGTCCGAGCTGAGGATTGAACCAGGTTGCATTGGTGAGAAGCGAGCGTGCTAACCGCTGCGCTATATGTACGAATGTATTGTGCTCTTGCTCCCAGGATCTTTCATAGCAGATTTCTTATTTTTTGTTAATACAGCTCGATTGCGAAACAAGTTCTTGCAACTTATATTATTATATTAATCACTCTCGAGACCTCATTCCTGATGGAGGGGATTGAGGTGTGCTGGCTCAATGGTGGAGGGGATTGAGATGTGCTGGCTCAATGGTGGAGGGGATTGAGGTGTACTGGCTCAATGGTGGAGGGGGATTGAGGTGTACTGGTTCAATGGTGGAGGGGATTGAGGTGTGCTGGCTCAATGGTGGAGGGTATTGAGGTGTACTGGCTCAATGGTGGAGGGGGATTGAGGTGTACTGGCTCAATGATGGAGGGGATTGAGGTGTGCTGGCTCAATGGTGGAGGGGGATTGAGGTGTACTGGTTCAATGGTGGAGGGGGATTGAGGTGTACTGGCTCAATGGTGGAGGGGATTGAGGTGTACTGGCTCAATGGTGGAGGGGATTGAGGTGTACTGGCTCAATGGTGGAGGGGATTGAGGTGTACTGTTTCAATGATTGAGGGGGATTGGGGTGTGCTGGCTCAATGATTGAGGGGGATCTCTCAATGGTGGAGGGGGTTGAGGTGTGCTGGCTCAATGGTGGAGGGGGATTGTGGTGTGCTGGCTCAATGGTGGAGGGGATTGAGGTGTGCTGGCTCAATGGTTGAGGGGGATTGAGGTGTGCTGGCTCAATGGTGGAGGGGATTGAGGTGTGCTGGCTCAATGGTTGAGGGGATTGAGGTGTGCTGGCTCAATGGTGGAGGGGATTGAGGTGTGCTGGCTCAATGGTGGAGGGGATTTGAGGTGTGCTGGCTCAATGGTGGAGGGGATTGGAGGTGTGCTGGCTCAATGGTGGAGGGGATTGAGGTGTGCTGGCTCAATGATGGAGGGGATTGAGGTGTGCTGGCTCACTGTGGAGGGGATTGAGGTGTGCTGGCTCAATGATGGAGGGGATTGAGGTGTTCTAGCTCAATGATGGAGGGGATTGAGTTGTGCTGGCTCAATGGTGGAGGGGGTTTGAGGTGTGCTGGCTCAATGATGGAGGGGATTGAGGTGTACTCGCTCAATGGTGGAGGGGATTGAGGTGTACTGGCTCAATGATGGAGGGGATTGAGGTGTGCTTGCTCAATGATGGAGGCGATTGAGGTGTGCTGGCTCAATGATGGAGGGGATTGAGGTGTGCTGGCTCAATGATGAGGGGGATTGAGGTGTGCTGGCTCAATGGTGGAGGGGATTGGGGTGTGCTGGCTCAATGATGGAGGGGATTGAGGTGTGCTGGCTCAATGGTGGAGGGGGTTGAGGTGTGCTGGCTCAATGGTGGAGGGGGTTGAGGTGTGCTGGCTCAATGGTGGAGGGGATTGAGGTATGAGGGTCGAAAATATTTGTGATGTGAAAGTTAAGATTATTCATTCGGTTGATGGTTTGTTTTGACATCTGTGGGTCAAGAGCTGGAGATCCGAGAGCTTGAAATCCGAGGGTTCTGAAGATTGAGATCTTGAGATTGGTAGCACGAAACATTGAGTGTCAATTGAGATCTGAGAGTAACGACTTTAAAAAATAAATACACCTTAACCCTTTCCCTCATAGAAGCACCTCTTGACGCCATTACCAATACAAAATATATTGACAATGTAGTAGCCAAACCAATGTTCATAAACCCTTTCCCTCATATATGGAGCTGATAGATATGACGCCATTATCCAATACAAGATACTAATGGCTGTCGTTTGTATGGAGATACAATGTTCATAATAACCAGAATCTTGTGTAGTCCCAGTAATATCTATGGAGGTGGGATAGATATGGTGACTACTTATCCACTGCATGATAGCTAAATGGCTGTCGTTTGTATGGAGATATAATAGTATATTAACATAAATCTCTTGTAGTCCCAGTAATATCTATGGAGGTGGGATAGATATGGCGTCTACTTATCCACTGCATGATAGCTAAATGGCTGTCGTTTGTATGGAGATATAATAGTATATTAACCTAAATCTGTGTGAAGGTAAGGGTGAATAGTTAAATGGCTGTCGTTTGTATGGAGATATAATAGTATATTAACCTAAATCTCTATGAAGGATAGGTAAATGGCTGTCGCTTGTATGGAGATATAATAGTATATTAACCTAAATCTGTGTAGTAGTAAAGGGTTAAATGGCTGTCGCTTGTATGGAGATATAATAGTATATTAACCTAAATCTGTGTGAAGGAAAGGTAAATGGCTGTCGTTTGTATGGAGATATAATAGTATATTAACCTAAATCTGTGTGAAGGAAAGGGTTAAATGGCTGTCGTTTGTATGGAGATATAATAGTATATTAACCTAAATCTGTGTGAAGGAAAGGGTTAAATGGCTGTCGCTTGTATGGAGATATAATAGTATATTAACCTAAATCTGTGTGAAGGAAAGGGTTAAATGGCTGTCGCTTGTATGGAGATATAATAGTATATTAACCTAAATCTGTGTGAAGGAAAGGGTTAAATGGCTGTCGCTTGTATGGAGATATAATAGTATATTAACCTAAATCTGTGTGAAGGAAAGGGTTAAATGGCTGTCGCTTGTATGGAGATATAATAGTATATTAACCTAAATCTGTGTGAAGGAAAGGGTTAAATGGCTGTTGCTTGTATGGAGATATAATAGTATATTAACCTAAATCTGTGTGAAGGAAAGGGTTAAGGAGTATTAAATTTCATTATTTCAGCTTGGTGCCTAAAGAATGAAAATGTTCACTGTGTTCTATTGGGAGCGTCTTCTGTAGACCAACTTTATGAAAATATCCAAGCTTTACAGGTATGTTATATTAGATGGATCTCTTTCTACGAGATGCAAGGGTAGTAAGTGACGATGGCCGGGTGCAAGGGTAGTAAGTGACGATGGTCGGGGGCAAGGGTAGTAAGTGACGATGGTCGGGGGCAAGGGTAGTAAGTGACAATGGTCGGGTGCAAGGGTAGTAAGTGACAATGGTCGGGTGCAAGGGTAGTAAGTGACGATGGTCGGGTGCAAGGGTAGTAAGTGACGATGGTCGGGTGCAAGGGTAGTAAGTGACGATGGTCGGGTGCAAGGGTAGTAAGTGACGATGGTCGGGTGCAAGGGTAGTAAGTGATGATGGTCGGGTGCAAGGGTAGTAAGTGACGATGGTCGGGTGCAAGGTTAGTAAGTGACGAGGGTCGTGTGCAAGGGTAGTAAGTGACGATGGTCGTGTGCAAGGGTAGTAAGTGACAATGGTCGTGTGCAAGGGTAGTAAGTGACGATGGTCGGGTGCGGGACTAATCTGGATTTCACTTATATTAATATTTCGCATACCTTTTTTGGTTCTTGAGCGTGGTTTGGAATTGGGTAGTTGAACTGTACCGTGAGTGTATTTGAACTGTAGCGTGAGTGTATTTGGACTGTTGTCTGGAATTGGGTAGTTGAACTGTAGCGTGAGTGTATTTGGACTGTGGTTTGGAATTGGGTAGTTGAACTGTAGCGGGAGTGTATTTGGACTGTTGTCTGGAATTGGGTAGTTGAACTGTAGCATGAGGGTATTTGGACTGTTGTCTGGAATTGGGTAGTTGAACTGTAGCGGGAGTGTATTTGGACTGTTGCCTGGAATTGGGTAGTTGAACTGTAGCGTGAGTGTATTTGGACTGTTGTCTGGAATTGGGTAGTTGAACTGTAGCGGGAGTGTATTTGGACTGTTGCCTGGAATTGGGTAGTTGAACTGTATCGTGAGTGTATTTGGACTGTTGTCTGGAATTGGGTAGTTGAACTGTAGCTGGAGTGTATTTGGACTGTTGTCTGGAATTGGGTAGTTGAACTGTAGCTGGAATGTATTTGGACTGTTGTCTGGAATTGGGTTGTTGAACTGTAGCGGGAGTGTATTTGGACTGTTGTCTGGAATTGGGTTGTTGAACTGTAGCGGGAGTGTATTTGGACTGTTGTCTGGAATTGGGTAGTTGAACTGTAGCGGGAGTGTATTTGGACTGTTGTCTGGAATTGGGTAGTTGAACTGTAGTGGGAGTGTATTTGGACTGTTGTCTGGAATTGGGTAGTTGAACTGTAGCTGGAATGTATTTGGACTGTTGTCTGGAATTGGGTTGTTGAACTGTAGCGGGAGTGTATTTGGACTGTTGTCTGGAATTGGGTAGTTGAACTGTAGTGGGAGTGTATTTGAACTGTAGCGTGAGTGTATTTGGACTGTTGTCTGGAATTGGGTAGTTGAACTGTAGCGTGAGTGTATTTGAACTGTAGCTGGAATGTATTTGGACTGTTGTCTGGAATTGGGTAGTTGAACTGTAGCGGGAGTGTATTTGGACTGTTGTCTGGAATTGGGTTGTTGAACTGTAGCGTGAGTGTATTTGAACTGTAGCGGGAGTGTATTTGGACTGTTGTCAAAATGACTGTATGATATTTGGTTGCCACATACAAGCTGGCATTGTTGCATACTGGTATCCTCTATATTAATTGTCTTGGTCACGGAATGAACGTTCTATTTCGTACACTAGCTGGGCGAATGGAATTTGAGCTAACCAAAGTGAGTGGGCAAGTGGAATTTTCAATCAATGACATTCCAGAGGTTGTGTGTATGTTCTATTCCACAGTATGTACCAGAGGTTGTGTGTATTTTCTATTCCACAGTATGTACCAGAGGTTGTGTATGTTCTATTCCACAGTATGTACCAGAGGTTGTGTGTATTTTCTATTCCACAGTATGTACCAGAGGTTGTGTATTTTCTATTCCACAATATGTACCAGAGGTTGTGCGTATTTTCTATTCCACAGTATGTACCAGAGGTTGTGTGTATTTTCTATTCCACAATATGTACCAGAGGTTGTGTGTATTTTCTATCTATGACGTACCAGAGGTTGTGTGTATTTTCTATCTATGACGTACCAGAGGTTGTGTGTATTTTCTATTCCACAGTATGTACCAGAGGTTGTGTGTATTTTCTATTCCACAATATGTACCAGAGGTTGTGTGTATTTTCTATCTATGACGTACCAGAAGTTGTGTGTATGTTCTATTCCACAGTATGTACCAGAGGTTGTGTGTATTTTCTATCTATGACGTACCAGAGGTTGTGTGTATGTTCTATTCCACAGTATGTACCAGAGGTTGTGTGTATTTTCTATCTATGACGTACCAGAGGTTGTGTGTATTTTCTATCTATGACGTACCAGAGGTTGTGTGTATTTTCTATCTATGACGTACCAGAGGTTGTGTGTATTTTCTATCTATGACGTACCTGAGGTTGTGTGTATTTTCTATTCCACAATATGTACCAGAGGTTGTGTGTATTTTCTATCTATGACGTACCAGAGGTTGTGTGTATTTTCTATTCCACAATATGTACCAGAGGTTGTGTGTATTTTCTATCTATGACGTACCAGAGGTTGTGTATTTTCTATTCCACAATATGTACCAAAGGTTGTGTGTATTTTCTATCTATGACGTACCAGAGGTTGTGTGTATTTTCTATTCCACAGTATGTACCGAAGCTGACTTCGGGTATTATGCAGGAGCTTGACAAACTGCTCGGCAACAAGCCGAGTCAACCGAGACGAGATACCGTATCTAGGTGACTAGCAACCCAATCGACGAATGATCATGTGGAGGGCACGTCGTACACAGAGTCGCACCCGACCCAACGAAAAGGCTCACTGATACCCTACCTTTTTTTTGGTTTTTACGATTTTCAAACAAAATTTTGTCTAGTAAGATACACTGGCCCATTATAAAGCATTCCTTCTATTCAAATGTTGTATTTAATGGTTGTACTGTGCATTTTAACCCTATTTTGCAGAAGTATATTAAAGAACACCATTTAAGGAAGCGATCATGCGCTTTCTCACTTCTCCCAATAAATCTGACCTAGAATGAACCCTGGGCACTAAAGGTCATATGGTGGGTAATGTTTACTAAGGGCAACCAACGGAAATAAAAACAAGCATGCTCATCAACGAGAAACTAGGCAAAAAACGACTAGACTACTGATGTGTCCTTGATGTGGAGACCTGAAGATATTTGTTCTAGACATACTTTGTATATATGTACTAGACATACTTTGTGTATTTGTTCTAGACATACTTTGTATATATGTACTAGACATACTTTGTGTATTTGTTCTAGACATACTTTGTGTATTTGTTCTAGACATACTTTGTATATATGTACTAGACATACTTTGTATATATGTTCTAGACATACTTTGTGTATTTGTTCTAGACATACTTTGTGTATTTGTTCTAGACATACTTTGTGTATTTGTTCTAGACATACTTTGTGTATTTGTTCTAGACATACTTTGTGTATTTGTACTAGACATACTTTGTGTATTTGTTCTAGACATACTTTGTGTATTTGTTCTAGACATACTTTGTGTATTTGTTCTAGACATACTTTGTGTATTTGTTCTAGACATACTTTGTGTATTTGTTCTAGACATACTTTGTGTATTTGTTCTAGACATACTTTGTATATATGTACTAGACATACTTTGTATATATGTACTAGACATACTTTGTATATTTGTTCTAGACATACTTTGTGTATTTGTTCTAGACATACTTTGTATATTTGTTCTAGACATACTTTGTATATTTGTTCTAGACATACTTTGTGTATTTGTTCTAGACATACTTTGTATATTTGTTCTAGACATACTTTGTATATTTGTTCTAGACATACTTTGTTATTTGTTTTTGTTCTAGACATACTTTGTGTTTTGTTCTAGACATACTTTGTATATTTGTTCTAGACATACTTTGTGTATTTGTTCTAGACATACTTTGTATATTTGTTCTAGACATACTTTGTATATGATGGAGATTGGCCAAATAACACCAGAATGGTCCAGTGTTTCATCTTGAACAGCCGGAAATACATTTTTGTTGATTTCGCTGTGCATTTAGAAAATGTTGGCGTTTTGTTTTCTATGCATTTTACACCGTGTAATGCACCTCAATACACCGTGTAATGCACCTCAATACACCGTGTAATGCACCTCAATACACCGTGTAATGCACCTCAATACACCGTGTAATGCACCTCAATACACCATGTAATGCACCGTGTAATGCACCTCAATACACCGTGTAATGCACCTCAATACACCGTGTAATGCACCTCAATACACCGTGTAATGCACCTCAATACACCGTGTAATGCACCTCAATACACCGTGTAATGCACCGTGTAATGCACCTCAATACACCGTGTAATGCACCTCAATACACCGTGTAATGCACCTCAATACACCGTGTAATGCACCTCAATACACCGTGTAATGCACCTCAATACACCGTGTAATGCACCTCAATACACTGTGTAATGCACCTCAATACACCGTGTAATGCACCTCAATACACCGTGTAATGCACCTCAATACACCGTGTAATGCACCTCAATACACCGTGTAATGCACCTCAATACACCGTGTAATGCACCTCAATACACCGTGTAATGCACCTCAATACACCGTGTAATGCACCTCAATACACCGTGTAATGCACCTCAATACACCATGTAATGCACCTCAATACACCGTGTAATGCACCTCAATACACCGTGTAATGCACCTCAATACACTGTGTAATGCACCTCAATACATCGTGTAATGCACCTCAATACATCGTGTAATGCACCTCAATACACCGTGTAATGCACCTCAATACACCATGTAATGCACCTCAATACACCGTGTAATGCACCTCAATACATTGTGTAATGCACCTCAATACACCGTGTAATGCACCTCAATACACCATGTAATGCACCTCAATACACCGTGTAATGCACCTCAATACATCGTGTAATGCACCTCAATACACCGTGTAATGCACCTCAATACACCGTGTAATGCACCTCAATACACTGTAATGCACCTCAATACACTGTGTAATGCACCTCAATACACCATGTAATGCACCTCAATACACTGTGTAATGCACCTCAATACACCGTGTAATCACCTCAATACATCGTGTAATGCACCTCAATACACTGTAATGCACCTCAATACACTGTAATGCACCTCAATACACTGTGTAATGCACCTCAATACACCATGTAATGCACCTCAATACACTGTGTAATGCACCTCAATACACTGTGTAATGCACCTCAATACATTGTGTAATGCACCTCAATACACCGTGTAATGCACCTCAATACACCGTGTAATGCACCTCAATACACCGTGTAATGCACCTCAATACACCGTGTAATGCACCTCAATACACCATGTAATGCACCTCAATACACCATGTAATGCACCTCAATACACCGTGTAATGCACCTCAATACACCATGTAATGCACCTCAATACATCGTGTAATGCACCTCAATACACCATGTAATGCACCTCAATACACCGTGTAATGCACCTCAATACACCATGTAATGCACCTCAATACACCATGTAATGCACCTCAATACACCGTGTAATGCACCTCAATACACCGTGTAATGCACCGTGTAATGCACCTCAATACACCGTGTAATGCACCTCAATACACTGTGTAATGCACCTCAATACACCGTGTAATGCACCTCAATACATCGTGTAATGCACCTCAATACACCATGTAATGCACCTCAATACACCGTGTAATGCACCTCAATACACCATGTAATGCACCTCAATACACCGTGTAATGCACCTCAATACATCGTGTAATGCACCTCAATACATCGTGTAATGCACCTCAATACACCGTGTAATGCACCTCAATACACCGTGTAATGCACCTCAATACATTGTGTAATGCACCTCAATACATCGTGTAATGCACCTCAATATATCGTGTAATGCACCTCAATACACCGTGTAATGCACCTCAATACACCGTGTAATGCACCTCAATACACCGTGTAATGCACCTCAATACATTGTGTAATGCACCTCAATACATCGTGTAATGCACCTCAATACATCGTGTAATGCACCTCAATACACCGTGTAATGCACCTCAATACACCGTGTAATGCACCTCAATACACCGTGTAATGCACCTCAATACATTGTGTAATGCACCTCAATACATCGTGTAATGCACCTCAATACACCATGTAATGCACCTCAATACACCGTGTAATGCACCTCAATACACCGTGTAATGCACCTCAATACACCGTGTAATGCACCTCAATACACCGTGTAATGCACCTCAATACACCATGTAATGCACCTCAATACATTGTGTAATGCACCTCAATACACCGTGTAATGCACCTCAATACATCGTGTAATGCACCCCAATACACCGTGTAATGCACCTCAATACATTGTGTAATGCACCTCAATACACCGTGTAATGCACCTCAATACACCGTGTAATGCACCTCAATACATTGTGTAATGCACCTCAATACATCGTGTAATGCACCTCAATACATTGTAATGCACCTCAATACATCGTGTAATGCACATCAATACACCATGTAATGCACCTCAATACACTGTGTAATGCACCTCAATACACAGTGTAATGCACCTCAATACATCGTGTAATGCACCTCAATACATCGTGTAATGCACCTCAATACACCGTGTAATGCACCTCAATACAACGTGTAATGCACCTCAATACACCGTGTAATGCACCTCAATACACCATGTAATGCACCTCAATACATCGTGTAATGCACCTCAATACACCGTGTAATGCACCTCAATACAACGAGTAATGCACCTCAATACACTGTGTAATGCACCTCAATACATCGTGTAATGCACCTCAATACATCGTGTAACGCACCTCAATATACTGTGTAATGCACCTCAATACAACGAGTAATGCACCTCAATACACTGTGTAATGCACCTCAATACATCGTGTAATGCACCTCAATACAATGTGTAATGCACCTCAATACAATGGGTAATGCACCTCAATACATCGTGTAATGCACCTCAATACACTGTGTAATGCACCTCTATACACCGTGTAATGCACCTCAATACACTGTGTAATGCACCTCAATACATCGTGTAATGCACCTCAATGCACCATGTAATGCACCTCAATACACCGTGTAATGCACCTCAATATACTGTGTAATGCACCTCAATACACCGTGTAATGCACCTCAATACACCGTGTAATGCACCTCAATACACTGTAATGCACCTCAATACATCGTGTAATGCATCTCAATACACTGTGTAATGCACCTCAATACACCGTGTAATGCATCTCAATACACTGTGTAATGCACCTCAATATACCATGTAATGCACCTCAATACACCGTGTAATGCACCTCAATACACCGTGTAATGCACCCCAATACACCATGTAATGCACCTCAATACATCGTGTAATGCACCTCAATACAACGTGTAATGCACCTCAATACACTGTGTAATGCACCTCAATACACTGTGTAATACACCTCAATACACCGTGTAATGCATCTCAATACACCGTGTAATGCACCTCAATACACCATGTAATGCACCTCAATACATCGTGTAATGCACCTCAATACATCGTGTAATGCACCTCAATACACCGTGTAATGCACCTTAATACACTGTGTAATGCACCTCAATACATCGTGTAATACACCTCAATACATCGTGTAATGCACCTCAATACACCGTGTAATGCACCTCAATACATCGTGTATAATGCACCTCAATACATCGTGTAATGCACCTCAATACATCGTGTAATGCACCTTAATACACTGTGTAATGCACCTCAATACACTGTGTAATGCACCTCAATACATCGCGTAATGCACCTCAATACATTGTGTAATGCACCCCAATACACCATGTAATGCACCTAAATACATCGTGTAATGCACCTCAATACACCGTGTAATGCACCTCAATACATCGTGTAATGCACCTCAATACATCGTGTAATGACCTCAATACACCATGTAATGCACCTCAATACACTGTGTAATGCACCTCAATACAATGTGTAATGCACCTCAATACACCGTGTAATGCACTTCAATACACCATGTAATGCACCTCAATACACCATGTAATGCACCTCAATACACCGTGTAATGCACCTCAATACAATGTGTAATGCACCTCAATACACCATGTAATGCACCTCAATACATCGTGTAATGCACCTCAATACACTGTGTAATGCACCTCTATACACCGTGTAATGCACCTCAATACACTGTGTAATCCACCTCAATACATCGTGTAATGCACCTCAATGCACCATGTAATGCACCTCAATACACCGTGTAATGCACCTCAATATACTCTGTAATGCACCTCAATACACCGTGTAATGCACCACAATACACTGTAATGCACCTCAATACATCGTGTAATGCACCTCAATACACTGTGTAATGCACCTCAATACACCGTGTAATGCATCTCAATACACTGTGTAATGCACCTCAATATACCATGTAATGCACCTCAATACACCGTGTAATGCACCTCAATACACCGTGTAATGCACCCCAATACACCATGTAATGCACCTCAATACACCGTGTAATGTACCTCAATATACCATGTAATGCACCTCAATACACCATGTAATGCACCTCAATACACCGTGTAATGCACCTCAATACACTGTAATGCACCTCAATACATCGTGTAATGCACCTCAATACACGTGTAATGCACCTCAATACACCGTGTAATGCACCTCAATACACTGTGTAATGCACCTCAATACACCGTGTAATGCACCTCAATACACCGTGTAATGCACCTCAATACACCGTGTAATGCACCTCAATACACCGTGTAATGCACCTCAATACACCGTGTAATGCACCTCAATACACCGTGTAATGCACCTCAATACACTGTGTAATGCACCTCAATACACTGTGTAATACACCTCAATACACCGTGTAATGCATCTCAATACACCGTGTAATGCACCTCAATACACCGTGTAATGCACCTCAATACACCGTGTAATGCACCTCAATACATCGTGTAATGCACCTCAATACACCGTGTAATGCACCTCAATACACTGTGTAATGCACCTCAATACATCGTGTAATACACCTCAATACATCGTGTAATGCACCTCAATACACCGTGTAATGCACCTCAATACATCGTGTATAATGCACCTCAATACATCGTGTAATGCACCTCAATACATCGTGTAATGCACCTTAATACACTGTGTAATGCACCTCAATACACTGTGTAATGCACCTCAATACATCGCGTAATGCACCTCAATACATTGTGTAATGCACCCCAATACACCATGTAATGCACCTAAATACATCGTGTAATGCACCTCAATACACCGTGTAATGCACCTCAATACATCGTGTAATGCACCTCAATACATCGTGTAATGACCTCAATACACCATGTAATGCACCTCAATACACTGTGTAATGCACCTCAATACAATGTGTAATGCACCTCAATACACCGTGTAATGCACTTCAATACACCATGTAATGCACCTCAATACACCATGTAATGCACCTCAATACACCGTGTAATGCACCTCAATACAATGTGTAATGCACCTCAATACACCATGTAATGCACCTCAATACATCGTGTAATGCACCCCAATACACTGTGTAATGCACCTCTATACACCGTGTAATGCACCTCAATACACTGTGTAATCCACCTCAATACATCGTGTAATGCACCTCAATGCACCATGTAATGCACCTCAATACACCGTGTAATGCACCTCAATATACTCTGTAATGCACCTCAATACACCGTGTATTGCACCACAATACACTGTAATGCACCTCAATACATCGTGTAATGCATCTCAATACACTGTGTAATGCACCTCAATACACCGTGTAATGCATCTCAATACACTGTGTAATGCACCTCAATATACCATGTAATGCACCTCAATACACCGTGTAATGCACCTCAATACACCGTGTAATGCACCCCAATACACCATGTAATGCACCTCAATACACCGTGTAATGTACCTCAATATACCATGTAATGCACCTCAATACACCATGTAATGCACCTCAATACACCATGTAATGCACCTCAATACACCGTGTAAGGCACCTCAATACACCGTGTAATGCACCTCAATACAACGTGTAATGCACCTCAATACACTGTGTAATGCACCTCAATACACTGTGTAATACACCTCAATACACCGTGTAATGCATCTCAATACACCGTGTAATGCACCTCAATACACTGTGTAATGCACCTCAATACACTGTGTAATGCACCTCAATACACCGTGTAATGCACCTCAATACACCGTGTAATGCACCTCAATACATCGTGTAATGCACCTCAATACACCGTGTAATGCACCTCAATACACCTCAATACATCGTGTAATGCACCTCAATACATCGTGTAATGCACCTCAATACACCGTGTAATGCACCTCAATACACCGTGTAATGCACCTCAATACACCGTGTAATGCACCTCAATACATCGTGTAATGCACCTCAATACATCGTGTAATGCACCTCAATACACCGTGTAATGCACCTCAATACATCGTGTAATGCACCTCAATACACCGTGTAATGCACCTCAATACACCGTGTAATGCACCTCAATACATCGTGTAATGCACCTCAATACATCGTGTAATGCACCTCAATACATCGTGTAATGCACCTCAATACACCGTGTAATGCACCTCAATACACTGTGTAATGCACCTCAATACATCGTGTAATGCACCTCAATACACCGTGTAATGCACCTCAATACACCGTGTAATGCACCTCAATACACCGTGTAATGCACCTCAATACACCGTGTAATGCACCTCAATACACCGTGTAATGCACCTCAATACACCGTGTAATGCACCTCAATACATCGTGTAATGCACCTCAATACACCGTGTAATGCACCTCAATACACCGTGTAATGCACCTCAATACACTGTGTAATGCACCTCAATACATCGTGTAATGCACCTCAATACACCGTGTAATGCACCTCAATACACCGTGTAATGCACCTCAATACTCGTGTAATGCACCTCAATACACCGTGTAATGCACCTCAATACACTGTAATGCACCTCAATACATCGTGTAATGCACCTCAATACACTGTGTAATGCACCTCAATACACCGTGTAATGCACCTCAATACACTGTGTAATGCACCTCAATACACCATGTAATGCACCTCAATACACCGTGTAATGCACCTCAATACACCGTGTAATGCACCTCAATACACCATGTAATGCACCTCAATACACCGTGTAATGCACCTCAATACACCATGTAATGCACCTCAATACACCATGTAATGCACCTCAATACACCATGTAATGCACCTCAATACACCGTGTAATGCACCTCAATACACCGTGTAATGCACCTCAATACAACGTGTAATGCACCTCAATACACTGTGTAATGCACCTCAATACACTGTGTAATGCACCTCAATACACCGTGTAATGCACCTCAATACACCGTGTAATGCACCTCAATACACTGTGTAATGCACCTCAATACACTGTGTAATGCACCTCAATACACCGTGTAATGCACCTCAATACACCGTGTAATGCACCTCAATACATCGTGTAATGCACCTCAATACACCGTGTAATGCACCTCAATACACCGTGTAATGCACCTCAATACATCGTGTAATGCACCTCAATACACCGTGTAATGCACCTCAATACATCGTGTAATGCACCTCAATACACCGTGTAATGCACCTCAATACACTGTGTAATGCACCTCAATACACCGTGTAATGCACCTCAATACATCGTGTAATGCACCTCAATACATCGTGTAATGCACCTCAATACACCGTGTAATGCACCTCAATACATCGTGTAATGCACCTCAATACACCGTGTAATGCACCTCAATACACCGTGTAATGCACCTCAATACATCGTGTAATGCACCTCAATACATCGTGTAATGCACCTCAATACATCGTGTAATGCACCTCAATACACTGTGTAATGCACCTCAATACACTGTGTAATGCACCTCAATACATCGTGTAATGCACCTCAATACACCGTGTAATGCACCTCAATACATCGTGTAATGCACCTCAATACACCGTGTAATGCACCTCAATACACCATGTAATGCACCTCAATACACCATGTAATGCACCGTGTAATGCACCTCAATACACCATGTAATGCACCTCAATACACTGTGTAATGCACCTCAATACACTGTGTAATGCACCTCAATACACCGTGTAATGCACCTCAATACACCGTGTAATGCACCGTGTAATGCACCTCAATACACCATGTAATGCACCTCAATACACCATGTAATGCACCTCAATACACCATGTAATGCACCTCAATACACCGTGTAATGCACCTCAATACACCGTGTAATGCACCTCAATACACCGTGTAATGCACCTCAATACACCGTGTAATGCACCTCAATACACTGTGTAATGCACCTCAATACACCGTGTAATGCACCTCAATACACCGTGTAATGCACCTCAATACACCGTGTAATGCACCTCAATACACCGTGTAATGCACCTCAATACACCGTGTAATGCACCTCAATACACCGTGTAATGCACCTCAATACACCGTGTAATGCACCGTGTAATGCACCTCAATACACCGTGTAATGCACCTCAATACACCGTGTAATGCACCTCAATACATCGTGTAATGCACCTCAATACATCGTGTAATGCACCTCAATACACCGTGTAATGCACCTCAATACACCATGTAATGCACCTCAATACACCGTGTAATGCACCTCAATACACCGTGTAATGCACCTCAATACACCGTGTAATGCACCTCAATACACCGTGTAATGCACCTCAATACACCGTGTAATGCACCTCAATACATCGTGTAATGCACCTCAATACACCGTGTAATGCACCTCAATACACCGTGTAATGCACCTCAATACACTGTAATGCACCTCAATACACTGTGTAATGCACCTCAATACACCATGTAATGCACCTCAATACACTGTGTAATGCACCTCAATACACCGTGTAATCACCTCAATACATCGTGTAATGCACCTCAATACACTGTAATGCACCTCAATACACTGTAATGCACCTCAATACACTGTGTAATGCACCTCAGTACACCATGTAATACACCTCAATACACTGTGTAATGCACCTCAATACATTGTGTAATGCACCTCAATACATTGTGTAATGCACCTCAATACACAGTGTAATGCACCTCAATACATCGTGTAATGCACCTCAATACACCGTGTAATGCACCTCAATACACCGTGTAATGCACCTCAATACACCATGTAATGCACCTCAATACACCATGTAATGCACCTCAATACACCGTGTAATGCACCTCAATACACCATGTAATGCACCTCAATACACCATGTAATGCACCTCAATACACCGTGTAATGCTCCTCAATACACCGTGTAATGCACCGTGTAATGCACCTCAATACACCGTGTAATGCACCTCAATACACTGTGTAATGCACCTCAATACACCGTGTAATGCACCTCAATATATCGTGTAATGCACCTCAATACACCATGTAATGCACCTCAATACACCGTGTAATGCACCTTAATACACCATGTAATGCACCTCAATACACCGTGTAATGCACCTCAATACATCGTGTAATGCACCTCAATACACCGTGTAATGCACCTCAATACAACGTGTAATGCACCTCAATACACCGTGTAATGCACCCCAATACACCGTGTAATGCACCTCAATACATTGTGTAATGCACCTCAATACATCGTGTAATGCACCTCAATATATCGTGTAATGCACCTCAATACACCGTGTAATGCACCTCAATACACCGTGTAATGCACCCCAATACACCGTGTAATGCACCTCAATACATTGTGTAATGCACCTCAATACATCGTGTAATGCACCTCAATATATCGTGTAATGCACCTCAATACACCATGTAATGCACCTCAATACAACGTGTAATGCACCTCAATACACCGTGTAATGCACCCCAATACACCGTGTAATGCACCTCAATACATTGTGTAATGCACCTCAATACATCGTGTAATGCACCTCAATACATCGTGTAATGCACCTCAATACACTGTAATGCACCTCAATACACTGTAATGCACCTCAATACAATGTGTAATGCACCTCAATACACCATGTAATGCACCTCAATACACTTTGTAATGCACCTCAATACACAGTGTAATGCACCTCAATACATCGTGTAATGCACCTCAATACATCGTGTAATGCACCTCAATACACCGTGTAATGCACCTCAATATAATGTGTAATGCACCTCAATACATCGTGTAAGGCACCTCAATATACTGTGTAATGCACCTCAATACAACGAGTAATGCACCTCAATACACCGTGTAATGCACCCCAATACAACGTGTAATGCACCTCAATACAATGTGTAATGCACCTCAATACATCGTGTAAGGCACCTCAATATACTGTGTAATGTACCTCAATACACTGTGTAATGCACCTCAATACATCGTGTAATGCACCTCAATACAATGTGTAATGCACCTCAATACATCGTGTAATGCACCTCAATACAATGTGTAATGCACCTCAATACACTGTGTAATGCACCTCAATACACTGTGTAATGCACCTCAATACACTGTGTAATGCACCTCAATACAATGTGTAATGCACCTCAATACATCGTGTAAGGCACCTCAATATACTGTGTAATGCACCTCAATACACTGTGTAATGCACCTCAATACATCGTGTAATGCACCTCAATACAATGTGTAATGCACCTCAATACACTGTGTAATGCACCTCAATACAATGGGTAATGCACCTCAATACACTGTGTAATGCACCTCAATACATCGTGTAATGCACCCCAATACACCGTGTAATGCACCTCAATACATCGTGTAATGCACCTCTATACACCGTGTAATGCACCTCAATACACTGTGTAATGCACCTCAATACATCGTGTAATGCACCTCAATGCACCATGTAATGCACCTCAATACACCGTGTAATGCACCTCAATATACTGTGTAATGCACCTCAATACACCGTGTAATGCACCTCAATACACCGTGTAATGCACCTCAATACACTGTAATGCACCTCAATACATCGTGTAATGCATCTCAATACACTGTGTAATGCACCTCAATACACCGTGTAATGCATCTCAATACACTGTGTAATGCACCTCAATATACCATGTAATGCACCTCAATACACCGTGTAATGCACCTCAATACACCGTGTAATGCACCCCAATACACCATGTAATGCACCTCAATACATCGTGTAATGCACCTCAATACAACGTGTAATGCACCTCAATACATCGTGTAATGCACCTCAATACACCGTGTAATGCACCTCAATACATCGTGTAATGCACCTCAATACACCTCAATACATCGTGTAATACACCTCAATACATCGTGTAATGCACCTCAATACACCGTGTAATGCACCTCAATACACTGTGTAATGCACCTCAATACACCGTGTAATGCACCTCAATACACCATGTAATGCACCTCAATACACCATGTAATGCACCTCAATACACCATGTAATGCACCTCAATACACCGTGTAATGCACCTCAATACATCGTGTAATGCACCTCAATACACCGTGTAATGCACCTCAATACATTGTGTAATGCACCTCAATACACCGTGTAATGCACCTCAATACATCGTGTAATGCACCTCAATACATCGTGTAATGCACCTCAATACACCGTGTAATGCACCTCAATACATCGTGTAATGCACCTCAATACACCGTGTAATGCACCTCAATACACCGTGTAATGCACCTCAATACACCGTGTAATGCACCTCAATACACCGTGTAATGCACCTCAATACATCGTGTAATGCACCTCAATACATCGTGTAATGCACCTCAATACACCATGTAATGCACCTCAATACACCATGTAATGCACCTCAATACACCGTGTAATGCACCTCAATACACTGTGTAATGCACCTCAATACATTGTGTAATGCACCTCAATACACCGTGTAATGCACCTCAATACATCGTGTAATGCACCTCAATACACCGTGTAATGCACCTCAATACACCGTGTAATGCACCTCAATACACTGTGTAATGCACCTCAATACACCGTGTAATGCACCTCAATACATTGTGTAATGCACCTCAATACACTGTGTAATGCACCTCAATACACCGTGTAATGCACCTCAATACACTGTGTAATGCACCTCAATACACCGTGTAATGCACCTCAATACACCATGTAATGCACCTCAATACATCGTGTAATGCACCTCAATACACCGTGTAATGCACCTCAATACACTGTGTAATGCACCTCAATACACTGTGTAATGCACCTCAATACACCGTGTAATGCACCTCAATACACCGTGTAATGCACCTCAATACACTGTGTAATGCACCTCAATACACTGTGTAATGCACCTCAATACACCGTGTAATGCACCTCAATACACCGTGTAATGCACCTCAATACATCGTGTAATGCACCTCAATACACCGTGTAATGCACCTCAATACACCAGTGTAATGCACCTCAATACACCGTGTAATGCACCTCAATACACCGTGTAATGCACCTCAATACACCGTGTAATGCACCTCAATACACCGTGTAATGCACCTCAATACTGTGTAATGCACCTCAATACACCGTGTAATGCACCTCAATACACCGTGTAATGCACCTCAATACACCGTGTAATGCACCTCAATACACCGTGTAATGCACCTCAATACACCGTGTAATGCACCTCAATACACGTGTAATGCACCTCAATACACCGTGTAATGCACCTCAATACACCGTGTAATGCACCTCAATACACGTGTAATGCACCTCAATACACCGTGTAATGCACCTCAATACACCGTGTAATGCACCTCAATACACCGTGTAATGCACCTCAATACACCGTGTAATGCACCTCAATACACCGTGTAATGCACCTCAATACACCGTGTAATGCACCTCAATACACCGTGTAATGCACCTCAATACACCGTGTAATGCACCTCAATACACCGTGTAATGCACCTCAATACACCGTGTAATGCACCTCAATACACCGTGTAATGCACCTCAATACACCGTGTAATGCACCTCAATACACCGTGTAATGCACCTCAATACACCGTGTAATGCACCTCAATAACGTGTAATGCACCTCAATACACGTGTAATGCACCTCAATACACCATGTAATGCACCTCAATACACCATGTAATGCACCTCAATACACCATGTAATGCACCTCAATACACCATGTAATGCACCTCAATACACCGTGTAATGCACCTCAATACACCGTGTAATGCACCTCAATACACCGTGTAATGCACCTCAATACACCGTGTAATGCACCTCAATACACCGTGTAATGCACCTCAATACATCGTGTAATGCACCTCAATACACCGTGTAATGCACCTCAATACACCGTGTAATGCACCTCAATACACCGTGTAATGCACCTCAATACACGTGTAATGCACCTCAATACACGTGTAATGCACCTCACATGTAATGCACCTCAATACACGTGTAATGCACCTCAATACACCGTGTAATGCACCTCAATACACCTGTAATGCACCTCAATACACCGTGTAATGCACCTCAATACACTGTAATGCACCTCAATACATCGTGTAATGCACCTCAATACATCGTGTAATGCACCTCAATACACCGTGTAATGCACCTCAATACACCGTGTAATGCACCTCAATACACCGTGTAATGCACCTCAATACACTGTGTAATGCACCTCAATACACCGTGTAATGCACCTCAATACACCGTGTAATGCACCTCAATACACCGTGTAATGCACCTCAATACACCGTGTAATGCACCTCAATACACCGTGTAATGCACCTCAAGTGTAATGCACCTCAATACACGTGTAATGCACCTCAATACACCGTGTAATGCACCTCAATACATGTGTAATGCACCTCAATACACCGTGTAATGCACCTCAATACACCGTGTAATGCACCTCAATACACCGTGTAATGCACCTCAATACACCGTGTAATGCACCTCAATACACCGTGTAATGCACCTCAATACATTGTAATGCACCTCAATACACCGTGTAATGCACCTCAATACACCGTGTAATGCACCTCAATACACCGTGTAATGCACCTCAATACACCATGTAATGCACCTCAATACACCATGTAATGCACCTCAATACACCATGTAATGCACCTCAATACACCGTGTAATGCACCTCAATACACCGTGTAATGCACCGTGTAATGCACCTCAATACACCGTGTAATGCACCTCAATACACCGTGTAATGCACCTCAATACATCGTGTAATGCACCTCAATACACCGTGTAATGCACCTCAATACACCGTGTAATGCACCTCAATACACCGTGTAATGCACCTCAATACATCGTGTAATGCACCTCAATACACCGTGTAATGCACCTCAATACACTGTGTAATGCACCTCAATACATCGTGTAATGCACCTCAATACATCGTGTAATGCACCTCAATACACTGTAATGCACCTCAATACATGTAATGCACCTCAATACACTGTGTAATGCACCTCAATACACCATGTAATGCACCTCAATACATCGTGTAATGCACCTCAATACACCGTGTAATGCACCTCAATACACCGTGTAATGCACCTCAATACACCGTGTAATGCACCTCAATACACTGTGTAATGCACCTCAATACATCGTGTAATGCACCTCAATACACCGTGTAATGCACCTCAATACATCGTGTAATGCACCTCAATACACCGTGTAATGCACCTCAATACACCGTGTAATGCACCTCAATACATCGTGTAATGCACCTCAATACACCGTGTAATGCACCTCAATACATCGTGTAATGCACCTCAATACACCGTGTAATGCACCTCAATACACCGTGTAATGCACCTCAATACATCGTGTAATGCACCTCAATACACCGTGTAATGCACCTCAATACACCGTGTAATGCACCTCAATACACCGTGTAATGCACCTCAATACACCGTGTAATGCACCTCAATACACTGTGTAATGCACCTCATACACTGTGTAATGCACCTCAATACACCGTGTAATGCACCTCAATACACCGTGTAATGCACCTCAATACATCGTGTAATGCACCTCAATACATCGTGTAATGCACCTCAATACACCATGTAATGCACCTCAATACACCATGTAATGCACCTCAATACACCGTGTAATGCACCTCAATACACCATGTAATGCACCTCAATACACCGTGTAATGCACCTCAATACATCGTGTAATGCACCTCAATACACCGTGTAATGCACCTCAATACATCGTGTAATGCACCTCAATACACCGTGTAATGCACCTCAATACACTGTGTAATGCACCTCAATACACCGTGTAATGCACCTCAATACACCGTGTAATGCACCTCAATACATCGTGTAATGCACCTCAATACACCATGTAATGCACCTCAATACACCATGTAATGCACCTCAATACACATGTAATGCACCTCAATACACCGTGTAATGCACCTCAATACACCGTGTAATGCACCTCAATACCCGTGTAATGCACCTCAATACCCGTGTAATGCACCTCAATACACCGTGTAATGCACCTCAATACACCGTGTAATGCACCTCAATACACCGTGTAATGCACCTCAATACACCGTGTAATGCACCTCAATACACCGTGTAATGCACCTCAATACACGTGTAATGCACCTCAATACACCGTGTAATGCACCTCAATACACCGTGTAATGCACCTCAATACACCGTGTAATGCACCTCAATACATCGTGTAATGCACCTCAATACACCGTGTAATGCACCTCAATACACCGTGTAATGCACCTCAATACACCGTGTAATGCACCTCAATACACCGTGTAATGCACCTCAATACATCGTGTAATGCACCTCAATACACCGTGTAATGCACCTCAATACACCGTGTAATGCACCTCAATACACCGTGTAATGCACCTCAATACACTGTGTAATGCACCTCAATACACCGTGTAATGCACCTCAATACACCGTGTAATGCACCTCAATACACCGTGTAATGCACCTCAATACACCGTGTAATGCACCTCAATACACCGTGTAATGCACCTCAATACACCGTGTAATGCACCTCAATACACCGTGTAATGCACCTCAATACACCGTGTAATGCACCTCAATACACCGTGTAATGCACCTCAATACACTGTGTAATGCACCTCAATACACCGTGTAATGCACCTCAATACACCGTGTAATGCACCTCAATACACCGTGTAATGCACCTCAATACACCGTGTAATGCACCTCAATACACTGTGTAATGCACCTCAATACATCGTGTAATGCACCTCAATACACCGTGTAATGCACCTCAATACACCGTGTAATGCACCTCAATACACCGTGTAATGCACCTCAATACACCATGTAATGCACCTCAATACACCATGTAATGCACCTCAATACACCGTGTAATGCACCTCAATACACCGTGTAATGCACCTCAATACACCGTGTAATGCACCTCAATACACCATGTAATGCACCTCAATACACCATGTAATGCACCTCAATACAAGGTCTAATGCACCTCAATACACCGTGTAATGCACCTCAATACACCGTGTAATGCACCTCACTTCATCGTGTAATGCACCTCATAACAGCTAGGACCTCCACCTACTTCGTTAAAAGCAATCGTTCTCTCGCGAACCATGCTATCTGCAGAGTGATATAGTCAATATTACCATAGGACACAAAATAAAATGTTTGTGTCTTGTGCCTGTGGTTGAGTCCCTTCCAATCAACTGCGTTTACATTCCGGTAAGCGCAGGTACCCTTAAGACATTGTTGATGTGTTTATGTTGTTGTTGGACATCACGAATCGCACGCATTTTTATACTGTTGTCAATAAAACCATACGTTGCATTAATAACGTCGCTGTTCCGTAAACTGTAACTATATATACATACATATAGATTTTACACAACTTTTTTTTTAGGTCCGCCTCCGTGGTCGAGTGGTTAAGGTCGCTGACTTGTATACCACTGTAACCTGTCACCACTGATGGTCATGGGTTCGAGCCCCGCTCAGACCGTGTCTCATTTATATGAAAAGGTTGGCAGTTTCTTACGGAGGGTGGTGCACCCAAGTACTGGTTAACCGCTGGAGTCTGCCCAGGAAAGGTGTTGTTAGGTAAACTGCCCGTCGGTGATATAGCCCAAAATGGTGCTAATGCAGGCGTAAAACCCGAAATATAACATAACATACACAACTTTTATACAAAGTTTTGTCATTTACAGACTTGAACCCTGTCATGAAGGAATAAAATCAACCTGTGTTTCGTTTATACAAATTTATTTTAGCTTGATTGCGAAACAAGTTCTTAAAACTTTTATTAATCACTCTCGAGACCTCATTAGGAACTGGTTATATGTACCGGTATGTGTGTTCCCCAGGCTACTATGTAAACTGGTTCACTAAATAGTGGATTGGTTTTATGTTGTGTACCAGTCTGTGATTAGGAACTGGTTATATGTACCGGTATGTTTGTTACCCAGGCTACTATGTAAACTGGTTCACTAAATAGTGGATTGGTTTTATGTTGTGTACCAGTCTGTGATTAGGAACTGGTTATATGTACTGGTATGTGTGTTACCCAGGCTACTATGTAAACTGGTTCACTGAATAATGTCTAAATCATGGAGTAAAATGTTGATGACCAGTCCTCAAATGAAGCAGTTTTAGTGGAATTATTATTACCTCCCTTTATGAATATTTATTTACAAAATAATCACTTTAAAACTAGGTTGAATTTGCATCAGAATTCTATTTGTCGTCTGAAGAAAATTTAAAACGTAAGGGCTTTAAGATAAATACGATTCTTTGATACATGTAGCCTTGCTGAAGAAATATAAAGCATCCACAAACCGCCTCCGTGGTCGAGTGGTTAAGGTTGCTGACTTGTATACCACTGTAACCTATCATCACTGATGGTCACGGGTTCGAGCCCCGCTCAGACCGTGTCTCATTTATATGAAAAAGTTGGCAGTTTCTTACGGAGGTTGGTGCACCCAAGTACTGGTTAACCGTTGGAGCCTGCCCAGGAAAGATGCTGTTAGGTAAACTGCCTGCCAGCGATATATCCTGAAATGGTGCTGATGCAGGCGTAAAACCCGAAATATAACATAATCCCCATATTAACAGTTATTTTATGAGCTACATTTTTCATAAAACTTAGACCAGATGATTCTCTTCTCCTCCAAGTATATGGCATAAATTGTTAGTCCAGTATTGGGAATGTGTGTGCTTATGTAGATGTATGTATGTATATTTCTTTGACACCTCAGTACCTGTTTTATTTAAAGCGACATTACATCGCAAAAAGCAAATAAAATGCATTTTTTTCATGTATAAATAAATGCATTGCTACTACAAATTCTTCTGAATACATCGGACACTAACATTGAATCAATAAACAGTGTTTTTGTAGTATACAAACTTTCAAACGTGAAAGTAGGATTTCATATAATGGTCATCCACACTCCTGAATTGACGGTTGTTGTCATTGAAGTCAATACTAAACACGCGATAGTTTCGTTTAGAGATAATTTAATTAAGATTAGTTTACACATAAATATGCATAGGCACACATGTGAGATATCACGGTAAATATGTAGCATAACTCGTGTTATTCAGGAAAACGTTTTGTATTACGCATGAATGTCGACCCTATTTACATTATTTTGTTATGTCAACAAACCGCGTATTCGACGTTTGTTTATTTGTTGAAATATTGGGGGGGGGGGGATTATTTATTTAATAGCTGTCGCTTTAAAGTAAATTATGCTGTTTTTCCATTTGGAACTCAACAAACATTATTGTTAATCCTTGCGTTAAGCTTGGAATTCATATCTATATTTACTGGCTATCCTATAGCTATATAGTAAAGTTTAAACAGTTGACATTGTGTTATGTTATTCACTTGTATAAACTAATTTTACATTTGTTGAAATAAATGATTGTTTAATTCACTTATCCTATTATGTGTATAGTTTTCTTTATATGTGTCTAAACATGGTGCAAACATTACATCTGTCTGGCACATTTAATGTATGGGACAAGATCCAGCTGTAAACATGGCACATTCATTGTCCACTATGCAGATCCAGCTGTAAACCTCGCTCATTCAATGTACACTATGCAGATCCAGCTGTAAACCTCGCTCATTCAATGTACACTATGCAGATCCAGCGGTAAACCTCGCTCAATCAATGTACACTATGCAGATCCAGCTGTAAACCTCGCACATTCAATGTACACAAGATCCAGCTGTAAACCTCGCTCATTCAATGTACGAGATCCAGCTGTAAACCTCGCTCAATCAATGTACACTATGCAGATCCAGCTGTAAACCTCGCTCATTCAATGTACACTATGCAGATCCAGCTGTAAACCTCACTCATTCAATGTACACTATACAGATCCACCTGTGAACCTCACTCAATCAATGTACGAGATACAGATCCAGCTGTAGACCTCGCTCATTCAATATACGAGATCCAGCTGTAAACCTCACTCAATCAATGTACGAGATACAGATCCAGCTGTAAACCTCGCTCATTCAATATACGAGATACAGATCCAGCTGTAGACCTCACTCATTCAATGTACGAGATACAGATGCAGCTGTAAACCTCACTCAATCAATGTACGAGATACAGATCCAGCTGTAAACATCACTCAAACAATGTACCATATACAGATCCAGCTGTAAGCCTCACTCATTCAATGTACGAGATACAGATCCAGCTGTAGACCTCGCTCATTCAATGTACGAGATACAGATCCAGCTGTAAACATCACTCATTCAATGTACGAGATATAGATCCAGCTGTAAACCTCAATCAATGTACGAGATATAGATCCAGTTGTAAACCTCACTTGATAAGCATTGTCAATAATTAATTTAATATTATAAAACAAAGAACGGTGAAAAATGCTTTCGTTGTTGTTTTGAACGTATTAGTTTGTGAGTCAATATCTAGTACATGTTGACAAAATGAATGCCCTTAGTAACTACTGTATACATGTCATGCAACGTCACATAGGAAGGGGAGGTAATGTCTGCTCGTTTACTTCCGTATTGGACATACAATATAATTAATTTGATTGTGTAATAATTTAAATATAAATGTCAAGCTTGGTAATATCAAATCACTGTTAATATACCACACGTGGATTTACACTCAGACAAATAGCTGTCAAGTATTTAATAACCTTTCTAGTTTCGTTTTCCTACGTTTTCCTGGTATTACACTCCCGGGAAATTGCCTTGTTTCGTTTTCATAGTAATGAGTAACGACCTTCAGTTGGAAAGAAAATGGCGGAAAGTAAGCAGTTGACAAGATCTCAGGTTGGAGCTTCTGACTTTATATACGACTTCTGCTGTACGCCGTGTTCCGAAGATGGTAAGAACACCGAGGCGGAATATCAGTGCGTTGATTGTCCGGCGTATTTCTGCCAGAGATGTGTGGAATTTCATAATAAATTCCTCAAAGTGCACAAGTTACTGGACAAGACTGCTATGCACTCGATCTCGGGTAAAGGTCAGAAACTACAGACGAATCCATCAACGGCAGCGTCGTTACCAGCAGATACGTGCCACGTTCATCCTGGGAATGTGATAAACATGTTCTGTGGACAACATGACGTAGTTTGCTGCTTGGTGTGTATTGGGGTGACTCACAGGTAATTTCTAAAAGCATTTAGTATTGTAATACACGGAAACACGGTTTGGACACCGTCTTGACCCAGATTCTTATAAACAGGTAAACAAACATTAAAACCGTTCGTTATAAAACCACCGGTTTAGCGTATTTTGGCAATATACTACCTTCGACATACTCTGTTTACTTTGGTAGGTTGTTTTGTAACTGTATTCTATCCGTATTTATATAACTACTGATAACAAGTGAATATTAGAGAGTCTAACGATGATTTCGGGTAGTAAAGTATTCATCCACATATACTGGGTACTCCCAGCATACACTACTGAGTATGACAGGGTGGCTCTTGTCGGGGACCGTTGATAAACATCTCATTTGAGACACAGAATGTTGAAAATAACCACATACTAAGGTCAAAAACAGTCCCGAGTGGTACAGTGGCCAGACGCTAAGCAAAAATGATAAAGGCTGGGGCTGGACTGTACATACATTGTATTGTGTTAGAAGAAATTACTAACTAGGGTGTGGGAAGAAATCAGAGTGTGGGAAGAA